>CM051027.1:52445830-52723330 GCA_027627225.1 Congeria kusceri | reverse complement strand
GAATCAAAAATCGTGCGTGCAAGCCAGTCATTGATAACTTGTTGATGTTTTTTTTCCAAACACAAGGGGCAATAACTCTGGTGTTTCTGGCCCGATCATGTTTTTATTCGACTTCACCTGTAGTCTTACGTTCATAGACAAACTGCACACGATTGGTGAAAATCGGCAGAAAAATGAAGTCTCTATCCTGAATAATGTCAATTTTTGCATATTTTTTCACAACAAATGGCAATAACTTGGTGGTTCTGGTCCGATCTTGCTTATATTCGTCTTCACCTTTAATCTTATGGTCATAGACAAACTGTGCAAGATGGGTGAAGATTGATTGAAAAATGAAGTCACTATCATGAATAATGTCCAGTTTTGCATATATTTTTAACAAACAAAGGGCAATAACTCTGGTGCTTCTGGTCCGATCTTGCTTATATTCGACTTCAACTGTAATCTCATGGTTATAGACAAACTGTGCAAGATTGGTGAAGATTGGATGAAAAATGAAGTCTCTATCCTGAATAATGTCCATTTTTGTATATATTTTTAATAAACAAAGGGCAATAACTCTGGTGTTTAAAACACGATCTGGCCCATTTTTGGCGTCTGTTGAGATCTATGGTCATACACAAACTGTGAAAGTTTGGTTAAGATTGGATAACAAATAAAGTCTTTATGTTGGAAAATGGCATTTTTGCTTTATTTTTGCATGAAAAAGGGGCAATAACTATGGTGTTACTGGTGTGATCTGACCCAATAACAATCCTATGGTTGTACACAAACTTTGCAAGACTGAATAAAAGATGTAGTCTTTATAGCGATAACGGTCCAAATTTTTCAAGACATACGGACGCCGGACGACGCCGGAGAGGTCCCCTATACCAATAGCTAAAAAGGTCAAATTATTAAAAATGTTACGTCAAATTAATGGCACCCCTATTTGCGCTATTTTTTCTTGAATGTAACCGAAACAGCTGGTGTCCTGGAATATGATGACTAAATTAATGCACTACATCGGTTATTTTTCACTCGTTGTGAATGTGTTATTTCTTGATACCGATTCTTATTCTGAATATTTTGACAACAAATTACTGCAATTTTAAACAGAATAATGAAAAATCGAGCGCACGCATCGTATGACCTACGTTTGACTCAGTAGGCTACGAATCACTATCAATCGATGCTCATAACTAACACGCTTTATCGGTGATTCTGCGTGGCTCGTTGCAGATTGACTAGTTAACTGGCATGTATTTAATTTCGTTTGCATTAGATAATTAGCTTAAACAATGTATGTTCGTTACTTACGAAATAAATTTTTATTATGATGTCGTATACTATTGAATGAGAAGCCATATTATCAAGTTTAAAGGTGTGAAATTGAACTTCATTCAAACAAATGTTTCCTTTTTAGCAAAAATGCACTCATAATTTACATGCTTTTAGTTTCAGTTGTCGCCAACGATTTTTCTACGCTGTCAGCGTTTTGATCATAGTCTACTGCTCGTCTAAGAAGGGTTCATTGCAAGTCCAAATTTGATAAATTCCGCAGTTGCTTAGCACAAATACAATTCACATGGAGGACCGTGTGATTTTGTTATGAAACACCGAGGACATTTAAGTTGATATATAAACTCGTAGCAATTTTTCTGAACATCAGAAATGAGTTGATTGAACCAAAATATCATTTATGTCAACCTTTTAATTGAAGAACTTTACTATTCAGTGCGCATATTAACGACATAGAGATACCGCGACAATAAAACAATTCGGTGTGAAGTTAATGCGAGATTCGGATAATAAAAATGGCCAACGTGTTGAATATTTCTCTTGTATTTCTGGCGGCTATACACGCGTCTTTCAGTGCGCATAGTCTTAAACTGAAAGGTTCATTCAGCGTGAAAAGCCCGGCATTTACAACATTATACCGGGATACATCAGTGAAAGGCACGTCGCCGAAATACAACTTGATTATCTCTACGTTTGCTGGACCAACGCTTTTCGGATCCAGTGTGGACAGCGTCCAGCTTGTCCGAGATGTGGGCATGCACATGAATGCCATAAATAGCATCGCACCGGAAGTGGTCACCAAAAGTGTCGTCTGGCCCAATGAAATCTCTGTCGTTCCAGGTAAACTTTATTATAAGTCAAATTAACATGAACATACAAATTACCACTGCAATGAGTTATTAAAGGAGAGAATTGACAGATTGGCAAACTGACAATTTTCTAACTTTTTGTTATAGATCCCAAAAAAGAAAAATATATTTTATATAAACAAGAGAAATAACACTACTGACAAAGAAAAAGAGTAGAAATATATTGTGTTTTATGAAAAATCATCAATTGAAATGGATAAAATTATAAAGCGTTTGTAACGCTTTTCATCGGTATTCTGGAAGACACAAGTATCACTTTAATACACAGCGTTAAAATTTAGGATTATGATCAAAAGTCAGAAAGGCCGAGTAGTTAGGGCAACGTATTTTTTATCCCGGCGTCGTAGGTTCGAGTCCCGGCGAAGGCAAATCTTTTAATTGATGTTTTTTTTTTCTTTAATTAATATTTGTTTTGGGTTAGTCCAACTGATTTAGTTTTTGCAGTCAAGACATTAAATGGCATTTTTCAAAAATACGAAAATCTGTAAACAATTCTCTTTAACAGGAAACGAGAAATTCAAACAATATTATTTATTCTGAATAACGTATATTACTTATCATAAGTGGAATTTCTGAGTAATGAAAAGGTTTTCACATGAATATACCATGTCTACGGAAACGAGATATTAACAGGAAACGCACAGGCTTATCCGGGACGGCACTTTCCGCCTACAGTGGATTTATGTTTAGAAGAGACCTCATTGAAACAGAAAATACTACTGATATTAAATTGTATGGGAAATAATAATATGCTTATATTGTTGTTGCATAAATAAAACAGGAAATTTTAATAAGGCGTAAAAAAGTTGTTGGTTTCCGCTTACCGGACACTCCCACCCCTAATTTTTTCTGCCGACCCTGAAAGTTTTTTGCCTATAAATCATCAATTTGTTCTGATTTTCAGCAAAAAGAGCAGTTTTCCCTTATATTATAAGTTTCTTGCTAGAAATCTCTTTTTCTATGACCTTATTTACAGTTAAGATACAGCTGCTTTGTTGGGAGGCGTTTACACATTTTACATGCAGTCCAATGTACTTAAACTGCATGGTGAATATGCGGCGGAGCCAAACAAAGTTGAAGAAAAAAAAAGTTATATTTAACCTCCCCTCCTAGATTTTTTTGGAGATGTAAGCGGAAACCAACCATATATTTTTTTTGCCTAAAATTATTTCGTTTTAGATGGAATATTCCCAGAACAAATGCTAGCGATTCCAGACGGCTTTTTGGTTCCTTTAAAGACAAACGGCGCCATCAAACTGGTAGACGTGTCGACGCCGGGAAACAGTCTAGGGCCGTTTACAGTGAGTGACCGGTCTAACGGGGACTGGTTCTACCATCGCGTGGAGTGGCAGGATATGGACGGAGACGGGGACCAGGATATTGTCACGTGCAGAGCTCGGGAGCCAATTATACCCGTCATCTTTGGTTGGTTTTGAAAGCTAGCTGCCATGTCACTAAGAAACTGAATCTTGCGTAAACTTGATCATTTGTGATGCATAATAGTAATAATAAAGAAAAGTGACGCAAAAATAAAATGTATGTGAATAAAATGTAATAACAAAGCAGGACGTATGTTACTTTAGATACATGTGGATTAATATAATGTACTTGCATATATTTTTTGTAAACAATTATTGCATGTACCGCACGAAATCCAAAACACAATACTGTAATTAATATAGAATGTAAACCAACTTAATTATATACATGTACCAAATTTAATGTTTTTTTTCAAAAAAAGGAAACCATTTGGTTGTCTGTCACATATATTACAAGATATCGGTTTACAAAAGAACTAAAACACATAGACAACAAAAATATGTTATTCTAGATATAAAGGAAAAACTTAACATTTTTAAACTACGAACAAACAGCATATTGATGAACAAACATTATTTATCCTAGGAACAAAAGATGAAGAATTAATATGGCTTGAGAACCCATCCGGTAATTACAGAACCACGTGGAACACACACGTGCTTGTGCACGGTCCGGACGTCTACTTCCGGTTAGCACAACTGGCGACCACAAATGGGAAGAAAGATTGCATATTTACCGCACAGTTTTTTACCGAGAGCATATCTGTTTACTGGTCAACAAATTCACATGGACTCTTCTTGAACGCGACAGAGGTAAACCAAAGTTTAAGCTACAGCGTGAGATAAACCAAAGTCTAAGTTACAGCATGAGGAAAACCAAAGTTTAAGCAACAGCATGAGGAAAACCAAAGTTTAATTTACAGCGTGAGGTAAACAAAGGTTTAAGCTACAGTATGAAGTAAACTAAAAAGTTTAAGCTACAGCATGAGGTAAAATAAGTTTAAGCTACCGCATGAGGTGAACACAAGTTTAAGCTATATCAAGAGGTAAACCAAAGTTAAGCTACATCATGAGGTACGATAAAGTTTAAGATAAAGCAGGAGGTAAACACAAGTTTAATTTACAGCATGAGGTAAACAAAGTTTAAGCGACAGCTTGAGGTTAACTAAAGTTTAAGCTTTAGGATGAGGTTAACAAACGTTTAGGCTTCAGCATAGGGGTTAATCAAAATTTAAGCTACAGCATGACGTAAATAAAAGCTTAAAGACAACATGAGGTAAACTAAAGTTTAGGCCACCGTACGAGGTAAACCGAAGTTTAAGGTACACCTTGAGGTTAACCTAGGCTTAAGCTACATTATGATTTATGAGGTTAACCAAAGTTTTAGCTACAGCATGAGGTTAACCTAAGTTTAATATTATCGCATGGGATAAACTAAAATTAAGCTCCAGCATGAGGTGAACTAAAGTTTCAGCTACAGCATGAAGTAAATTAATGTTTAAGCTACAGTATGAGGTAAACCAAACTTTAAGCTACCGTATGAGGTAAACCTAACTTTAAGCTACAGTATGAGGTAAACCAAACTTTAAGCTACAGTATGAGGTCAACCAAACTTTAAGCTACAGTATGAGGTAAACCAAACTTTAAGCTACCGTATGAGGTAAACCTAAGTTTAAGCTACAACATGTGGTTAACCAAAGTTTAAGCTATAGCATGAGGTTAACCAAAGTTTTAGATTCAACATGAAGTAAACCAAAGTTTTAGACTCAGCAGTTGTTAACTAGTACCGGCAATTCGCGTTTTGGAAAGTTAAACTACCAGTTATAGCATCTTTTAATCTATTGAATAATAATTTATAATGCCACGTCAGTCGAGGGTGATTGATAAACATCGTCATTAACATGATTAATGTCAGCTTCATTCGATGATGATTGATAACCGTGGATTTGTTTTATGTCAGTCGTGGTTGAGTAATAAAAATGACACCACTTCTATTTCTGATTGCCCTCCTCGAGTCTCATTGACTAAAATTAACATTATTAATGGAAATTCCAGTCGGCCTTCATTGACAAATATTTCATTAACTTTAACATTATGAAGGGGGTGCCAGTCGATGGAAATGGATTGATAAACATTCATATTATTCGCTACAGCTCCGATAGTTTGATCAAATAACATAAACATTATTATTACCAGCTCCAGTCGAGGGTGATTGACAGCTCTATAGGGCGCGTGTTCGACGTCGAACTTGTTGACCTGAACAACGACGGCCGCACGGACCTTCTAGTGACCACGAACGGCAACAACGGCACGCTGCTGGCGTACGAAATACCCGACGACTTCCGGTAGGCATTAAGGTTGAAATGAAAACATGGACTTATGAGTCATATTTGATTGTGATGTAGATGACTCGAATAATCGTGGCATTTTATAAACATATAAACATTACAATTTGAATTATTGCTATTAGCTTCAGTCTATGGTGATTGATAAACATTATCACGATTTATATAAGCCTCAGTCAGACCGGAGGGGGAGGGGGATAATCATTAACATACTTACTTACAGCTTTAGTCGAAAGTGATTGATAAAAAAATGACGTGGAAAGATGACACAATTAATTACGGCATATTTTTACTTGCTGAACAAACACTAGCTGTTTTACACCTTATAACTAGAAATTGCGTGTAGAAAAGAAGCAACCAACGTAAGACTGAGTTTTTGCGTGAAACAAAGACTTAAGTTTGCAACTGAAATAGTACTCAATGCATTGAAAATAAAAAAGGTACTAAAAAACCTGAAACAATCTTTTAGCTTAATTGTTAAAATCGTCATACGTTTTCTCCCACGCAGGACCGGACGGTTTATCAAACACGTGATTTCTGTTGGATTTACGCCCAGAAAGCCGGGCACCGGAAAGGGCGCTCCCGGAAGTGCTTTTGCAACACATGCGCAGACGAACAACACCAGGTAAATCGCTGTGTTATACAAATGGAGAATAAGATAATTATGTACTTATGCAAATACCTGGTACACTTCCAATTTTGATATATACGAAATATTTCGTAAGAAAGTTTCGATAAAAGAGTCATTGAATTGTTTATTATTGATTTTTTGAACAGCACAAAACCCGTCATTTTATTGTCTGGCGATGACGACGGACGCGCGTACACGTTCGAAGCCGTCTCCGAAAATCGAGCGGACTGGAGTTACCGGAAGACGACGTTCGTTGATGCCGGCGACGGTACGGTCGGCGAATTGTCTGCCGGCGACGTCGACGGCGATGGATATCCGGAAGTGTTTGTACCAGCGTTCAATGAGAACAAAGTTTACGTGTATAGTTTTCAGCCTCCAACTGTAGACCCTGCACTTATGGGATAAACGTGTTCGTGTTTCACGTTTTTTTACAATGGTGCTTGTGTATTCTTTTCGACGAAGGTTTATTTAATTGTTATTGGATCTGAATATATATTGTTGAAAAAAATTGAAGTACACTTGTTGTTGTTTTTTTCTAATGCTGTGCATTACACTTATCGTTGTTTTGCAAATTTAAAATAAATGGTCCTTGGCTTTTGGATTTAAAGATAAGACCTTAGCCTGCTAATAAAAGACAATCACACACCCATTTTGTTGACATGGTGATTCTGCTCAAGATTTCAAAATTTCTGAGTACTAGACTGTTGGCCATTGGTAACGCTTTGAAAATAACAGAACAGAACAGAACAGACAGTTAATTTTATTAAGACAAACACATTATACATGTACATCGTCTAAATATATATAATTGTACATACAATAAATAACATAATGTATCCATGTTAACTATGCAGGTAAGTGTTTCAGTTTTTAGAATTTTGGAGGAAGCCAACGGTCTTTTGAGAGGGTAATTTTCAAAACAGGCATCGCGGAAGACTACGTCTATTTTTGCAGGTTACGAGTCAGAATATCCATATTTGAAACGGTCCTTCTTCAAAACAGCAAAAAATCAGGAATGTTTTCTTACTATTTAAGATAATGTTTGTCATGTGTATTATTATGTGTATATAATATGATTTATTACAATTGCAGTTTCTAAAAAAGTCGATTTATTTTTATATTTACTTGAATGTAGCCGAAATATTCAACTGGTGTCATGGAATGAGACCACTAAATTAATGCGCTACGTCGGTTATTGTTGACTCGTTGTGAAAGTGTAATTTTTCGTTACTGATTATTATTCTGAATTTTGTAACAAGCAATTACTGCAATGTATTAATTTTAAACTGTAGTATGGAAAATCGAGAGCACGCATCCTATGACCTACTTTTGACTCAGTAGGCTACGAATTACTAACAATCGATGTTCCTAATAACCACGTCTTATAGGATGCTCGTTGCAGATTGACTTGTTAGCTTGCATATATATAATTCCGTTTGCATTAGATAATTAGTTGAAAAATGTATGTTCGTTACTTACAAATACATTTTTATTATGAATTAATATAGAATAAGAAGCCATATTATCAAGTTTCAAGGTGGGAAATTGAACTTCATTCAAACAAATGTTTCCTTTTTAGCAAAAATGCACTCATAATTCACATGCATAACAATTCTTTTGTCGCCATCAGGCTTTTTACGCTGTCAGCGTTTTGATATATGGGTTTAAAGGCACTAACAATGTGATTCACGTTCAACCAAACATGAGAGTTTAAATGCTGAGACAACAAACATATAACATAAAGCATCATCAGCTTAAAACTTACACACATTTTCATAAAATAAATGGAATTTGAACAGCTTGAAGTTCAGTTTGTTGTTCACATTTTCTGTACTACGAAACTAGCCGAAGTTCCTCGTAGTTTATGTAGTACATGTATATCGTGCAGTTTGCCGAATTTTAACGGTGAATAGTCGGATTTAATCCTCATCGCCACGAAATTCGGCAGTAAATGAACCTAGTGTTTGCAAACAGTTTTACATGAAGGATCATAGGCAAACACTTGGCGCGAAATAAAATCGTGGACAAGCACATGATAAAAACGTAGACAACATAAAATCTTTGCGTTTTTATGTTTACTTTTTTATTGATTTAAGTTTTGTTTTTCATTTTAACTCGTAATATATATACCTGGACCAATACTGCAACATGTCTGTGTCATTGTTATAAAAAAATAATGATAAAATTAAAATTGTGTACAAAATAAATCTGCAATCTCCTCATAATCGTCTACCCTGAAGCTTCCAAATCTGTAAGTTTTTAACTCGTGGTCATTCTATCACCGAAGATGACGTCACAAGCCAAACCGCTGTACTTAACCGCATTATTTCGCTCCAAACGGCGAAATGTGCTTACGCATGAAGTAATCCCGCGTATGAAAGTTGTTTCATGAAACGACTTTATTGAAACCATTAATCAGTCGAATATTAAGTTAGTACTGATAGTAGAAAATATTTATGTTAAATAAAATACAAGTAGTTCGTGTTTAACGCTGTGTAGCGTGTTTATTACAAACAGCTACTTTCACTTTCGTTTTGTGTGAAAATTCTAGGTTAGATGCCAGTAAACGCAATTCTCATAGGGTCCCATTAGAAAACGGCGAACTTTTAGATTTCAGATTTTGCAAGCTTGGTGTCAGTTTAAAGATGAATCTTTCCTTTTCCGAAAATTTCAATAAAAGATATGGCATATTACTTCTAAGAAAATGCGTCTCATCTGAATGTAGACACCGGTAGAAACTAGGGTTTCGGCACAATAAACACACCCCAAAAGCTCATCTTTCAAGTTAGGCTCCAAAGAAATAAACACAAATATTTCAAACACACAGAGGGGATATTAGAAATAACCACAAAAGGCATGCCTGGCATTGCTAAATGCTTTTCATAGCAGAAGAACAAAGGGACTCTAGTAAATGGCAATATTTCGAATGTAACACGGAGGGAAACACATTGATTTCCTGGTATCTAACCTCAGTGCAATGTTAAATCAACCATTGCGACACTCTGAACACATCGGCAACTTCCGACAAGCGGAAAGTAACCTCTGAGACAACAACGGGGGCGCCATTGAAAAGTAGCCAGCAACGGCAGTGATAGTGTGTTGACAGACACGGAGGAACAAGAGTCAATCGTAGTTCAACGCTCCTTCGTTGAGCCCAATCTTGTACACGAAAGGTATATAAAAAAAAAACTGTGTGTACATTACATGTACATTGAGAATATATATACAATATATACAATATTTCACATAGACTTACCTAATATTAAAGGTAAAAACATGTTGTGTTATTTGTTTATTGTCATACCATATTGATAACATATATATCTTACATACTCGGTTTTAGAATTAATACCTGATATTTAATTGTTGTAGGTCGCTCAATGACCCACTGCCACCATCATCACCTATAGCTCCTAGTACGTTGACATTTGAGCTCATTACTCGAGGATCACAACTTGGTCGCGATCTGCTGGTAGACTCACATGGTTACAGCTATGTGATAAAGGTAACAGTTACATTGTTAATAATGTGTTTGTTTTTTCTCAGTTGTACGAATTGTCCCGTAACTAAAGTGGTTATCTGTCATACAGTGTAAGTTTACACAGGAAGGAACTTTAAAAGTGTTTTTTTAATTACGCCAAATTTTAGATAATGCACGTAATTTACGAGGAATAGTAAGATACATTCATGTATATTTGGCAACGACGAGGGCCCACGACATCTTGGCGATGTTCGGTGCGCAGCAAACGTGTGACTTGTGGTGCTGGAGTAACAGAGCGGGCTTGCGTTTATCGACCTACAGGCAAAGATCACATCCACCCTCCGAGTATGGAACGTGGACATCGCGCTAAAGTCTTAACTATGGTAATGCCGCACCTAATAAACATGCATTTGTTACTCAGTTCTCAAATTTTACTTTTATCAGAACAAGTTCAATTAATTATCCGAAATATTGTATATTAATTGGAACCACAAATATTATTACTGTCAGTAATAAAATATCAATGTTTTCTTTTTAAAACAATTCTGTTTTTATGGTAAACATGATGTCGGGTCGAAAGACTAGCGACAACATCAAGTTGTTGCAGGTAACGTATGCGAGATTAATGTGATATGTATTAAATGGATATGATTAATAACTGACAGTAAAGAACCGCAAATTCATTTATAATTGCAATAGTTTAATATAATACGAATTATTGCATTTAAAATAGTAACGGACGGCAATTCATTTAAAATTTCTTCAGTTTCATGTATTATATCAAGTTGCTGTATTTACTGTGGTCAAGAAAGGCATCCTAACATTCATCATGGAGGAAGTTGTATGTGATTTCGAAAAATCATTATGATAAGCTGTCAGATTCGTCTTTCCGCTGGCGAATATTAAAGGATGTGCTTTTCACTGGGGCCAAGCAGTTTGGCGGAATGTTCAGGTACTTAATTGTAACTTCTATTAATTATTATATATATTATATTTTATCTACTGATTGTACTTTGTATTAAAATCTTTTGACTTTTTTTTCCAGATTTCTTTAAATATCTATACATATGTTAATATTAAGACTATAATTTGAATTAAGTGAATAATATTTATTTGGTATATATAATGTACAATTTTTCTTTCAGCAACTAGGTCTTGCAACCGAGTACCTCCAGCACGAGGGAACCTACGCCCTCGTGCGGAAGTTGTGTGCATCCCCTTCCTGCCAGCGGAGCACATCGAGGAGGTCTTTGATGCGCTGGAGGACATCAGCCCTGACCACCTGCAGCTGCTGTTTGACTACATCAGGACCACTTAGATGAGGTCGACCACATGGCCTGTGGCATCGTGGTGCATCTTCGGCTAGTCAAACCGCACTAATAACGACGTTGAGGGTATGCCAAAAATTATGTATTTATTAAATAATCAAGCAGTTCAAATAAAAACATTTACAATAATTGATATTAAATACGGCCGCGAATGACAATTTATAATGAATATATCGTTAATTTAATTTGTTATTAATTTAATAATTCTTATAATATATTTTTTCGGCGTAGCTGTCTAAGATCACTTTTGACCTAGATTTCTTGCGATAATTATGCAGCGGGAAAATTGAATGCCAATAGAATTGGGCAAATTTTCTAATTTTAGGGAATGTAAAAAAAAACAATAGTTTAACGTATACCAATAACTGTTGCATGCTTTTGAGGAATAAAAATTTACATAATTGTTTACATAAGCGGTTAAAATGAAGTTATAAACATATCCTCGACATATACTCTAGAACTGAGGCTAGTTATGAAACGTATTTTCTCATTGTATGCCATAAACAGAATGCTATGTTCATTCACGTAACGAAATAACTATTTTGTTTAGCCTACATTTATATAAGCGCTACGCTCTATAAATAGCAATTATGCAATGTACCCATTCATGAATCTCATTCACAGAGTTGCCGTTCCATGTAGCCCAGTGATTCTAGCGAGTTCTTCACATTCCAGAAACAGTAGTGTCATTCTAAAATTGAGCGCGTAGCTAGAAACAGTGTATAGCTGTGTTAATATACTGCACATGCAATAGCGTTCAGAGAATCATAAACCTAAAAAATTAAATAAATGGGAAATTTATATTTATAAACTTTAACATTGATTTAAAATTGTGGTTAAGATTTATTAACGATTATTTATAATTGCATTTTGCTATCAACTTCTCCAGTAGATATTATTTAATCTGTAAAAAGATGCTACAGTTTCAATAGATAAAATGTTATGAAAGAAGATTCGGAATACGTCGAATTGTGTTATTGGCGTAGCATGAATACACAATTTGCAGTACTAATTATACACAGTAACCCTTGAAATATCATATTTCTACTGATTAAAATCGTTATAGTCTAATAAATTTTTATGTTTGCGTTATCAAAAATAAAGTCTTAACATTTCAAAAATCGCTGACTATTGCTTTTTATTGGGATACACAGCATAAATGCTTATTTTACTTCAAATCCTTATTATATTAGATAACTTACATGAATGGTATATTACCGGTACTATAAATAACTATATAGACTCGTCTGATAAATAATAATTTTAATTCATTCCCGAAATTATGTTCTTACATTGTTAATTTGTTAAATTGGTTTTACAACTTCAGATAACAATTATGTTAACCTGAATTATTTTGGTTATTCATATATCACTGGTGGGAACATGGAGCTGTATGATTGGTTTATTCACAGAATAGATATTAATGATAATTTTATTTAATAGTTAAATTAATAAATTTATCTCAAATTAACGTTTGAGTCTGAGAAGTTGTCTTATAGTATCCGAAAAATCTGGGGTCCAATAAGTCTCCTAATATGGTGGGGACCAAAAAATCGGGGGTCTGAGAAGTCACGTAACCGATCATTTTGGCCGTCTGTTTATGGTAATGTTTAACTGACATCTCAATATTAATTTCAACGCCGACTGTCTTTTTTAAAGACATTTCTTGTTTCAGGTTGGCATAATTAAGCGCCTCAAAGTCAAGGCCGAAGTCGCGCCGCCGTTTTACTGTCTGGTGACCCTACTCTACAAGGATGCAAGAGAGACTGAAGGACAGATCCGTCTCGTCAGCGAGATGTCCTTGCAGCGGACGCAGCGACGGATCTACTGGTCCATGCAGTTTCAGGTCTTCTCAGCCTGGGACCAGTACAGAGAAGGCGTTCTGTCAGCTACTGCCCTGCTGAAGAAGAAGGTCTCCGCGGTCAACAGACCGAGACTGACGATGACGGACGACAACGATGACGATTGATTATAAGGCCGACGATGATGCCGACGACCTCCATGAGATGATGACGAAAACTTGCACATGTCCATATTTTTGTTTAATTTATATGCATATGTTGCTGTTAATTTAGTATTATTTCATTTCAGGCGTGTGTAAATAATGATGGTGATGTATTTATTGTGTGTGCCTATCATGTTGTTATTTATTATTTATGCACGAAATACGTATGAGACTAATAAAAACAATAAAAATAAAACTAGAAATAGATCCCTGTCTTTTTGTAATTTTGGGCCTGTTTTATCTTTATAAAATCACATGTGGGGCCGATTTTGCCTTTTTGGGGCCGATATAGACTGGGGCCAGTTTTGACTGGGGCCGGTTTTGCCATAAACCGGACCATGTATATATATATATATATATATATATATATATATATATATATATATATATATATATATATATATATATATATATATATATATATATATATATATATATATATATATATATATATATATATGGGCATTTATAAAATGGTAAAACTGGATAAATATGCTAAAAAAATTCACTCGCTTTAATCGCTCAGTTTTGTAAAAGTTACACATTAAACTAGCGCAAAAGTTCAGCAAAAACTATTGACTATAGACAATGGGTATATACCTTTATTTGTGGATGATATTGTTTTCTTTTATTAATTCAAACATTATATAAAGATGTCAGATGCAATACACCGTTGGCACAGGATACCACATTAACGCCTTTAAACTGATTTAAAGTCGAAAATAACGTCAAATCAATGACTACTTTCGAGTAGTTTATACATTTTTGTCTCAGTGAATAGTTTTGTTCCAAAAATCTAATTCGGCGAGCTTTTTGTTCAAGTTTAGATTAGCAATCACATCAATGTTAATATTGTTTGATACATTTATACGAAAGATATAACGACGGTGATAAAGTAGAGGGGTGTCCACGACGTTGGCTCCAATTCCAGGCCATTTCATATTTGTCCGGCTCCATAATTTAATGTCAGCGAAATTGACACAAAGTCGATATCACTTGCCTTATTAGTTCACAACGCATTCATACGAGTATCGTTTACAATATTTCGTGTACAAATCATGTTTGTCTATCTGCCCGTAAGTTCGTTTCGATGAAAAACAATGCATAGTCCATTTGAAGACAATTGATGAGCATGACTGTGAACAAGTGAGTTATTTGATGACATTCACTTCGAAAAGAGAACATTGCACTTCGGTAAATGAATAATACAAATAATTCTCGATGTTTGTGTGTGTGTTTGAATTTAGTCAGCTACGGATTTTACATGTTTAAAGATGTTCCTGATATATATAACATTGAATGTCATGTCATTGAAAAACAAGTGCAATTTCCTGCAAAAACAAGTGCATGAAATACAGATGAACCAACATGTCTGTCGAACAGATACGGTGCAGTATTAATTTATTAAGTGAACCAAAGTATTTTTGATGTTGTTGTTAAAGATGATGATGATGATAATGATGATGATGATGATGATGATGATGATGATATGCACAGATTTATTATATATCTTTGGTACGGATCTGTAGTGGATCACTGCAGACCAACAGAAAAAATAAAGGGGCTATAACTGCAAGATCAAAGGTTTACGCCCCAACCCTCTAACCCGAAATCCTGGATCCGCCCCTGGGTGGTGGTGGGTACTGAGAAATGCACTGTGATATTTATTTGTTGTTAGAATGGCGTAATTGTAATTAACACGGTACTGCATATAGTAAACAAGAAAAATGGAAATTCCACGAAAACCTTTTTTTTTCGAACGAAATGCATTAAAGACAGCACACAAATAAGTAACAGAGACCTTGACCCCACCCACCCCATATGCAATCCCAAGCGATGTCTCGACATAAGGTATCAACATATGAAGTTTCATTATAATATCTCAATGTCTTCTCAAGCTATTGAGCGGAATCTGTTTGTCTATTTTTAGTAAAGGTGACCTTGACCTTAATATGCAATCCCAAGTGAGGTATAGATATAAGATATGTATGTATGAAGTTTCATTAAAATATCTCAATGCGTTCTTAAGTTATTGAGCGGAAACCGTTTTTCTATTTTTAGTAACAGTGACCTTGACCTTGATCCCACCCAACTCATATGCAATCCCAAGCGAGGTCTCGATATAAGGTATCTTTGATATAGTTTCATTAAAATATTTCAATGCGTTCTCAAGTAATTTAGTGGAAACCGTTTTTCTAGTTTTAGTAACAGTGACCTTGACCTTGACCCCACCCATCCAACATACAATCCCAAGCGAGGTCCTGCTATAAGGTATCTATGTATTAAGTTTCATTAAAATGTCTCAATGCGTTCTCAAGTTCCGTTTTTCTAGTTTTAGTAACAGTGACCTTGACCTTGACCCCACCCATCCAACATACAATCCCAAGCGAGGTCCTGCTATAAGGTATCTATGTATTAAGTTTCATTAAAATGTCTCAATGCGTTCTCAAGTTATTGAGCGGAAACCGTTTTTCTATTTTTAGTAACAGTGACCTTGACCTTGACCTCGCACACCCCATATGCAATCCCAAGCGAGGTATCGATATATGGTATCTATGTATTAAGTTTTGTTACAATACCTCAATGCGTTCTTAAGTTTATGAGCGGAAACCGTTTTCTATTTTTAGTAACAGTGACCTTGACATTGACCTTGACCCCACCCAGCCCATATGCAATCTGAAGCGATGTCTCGCTATAATGTATCATAGATATGAAGTTTCATTTAATCCGTTCTCGAGTTAGAGTGCGGAAACGAAAAATTGACGCCGCCTCTACACCCGCCCACGCACCCTATAACAACATAAGCCAGTTTAATAATCGATTTTTTTTTCAAAACTTTTGGTTAATAAAAGGGATCCCTGTCTTAGGTTGAAATTACGTTTAATTACGCTTAATCCTATATCCAAAAAACGGTATTTCACATGAAATTTGAACAGGTTTTTTGCAAAACTTTACATCGAAACAAGTTTTAATATATAAAACTGATCTGTCACCGATGAAGTTCCATTTGAAAGACTTCTTTGGCAGTTTTTAATTTTTGATTTTTGATTTTTCATTTCAGTGCTTTTGTGCGTTTGACCGGGCAAGTCCTAAAATATGAATGTTATTGTGACTACAGATGCCTAACAAAAAGTGTTATATGTATGAAAGTCTATAACAGAACATCTCTTGAAGTATACATTTTACGATTCCTTAACCCAATGATAAAGTTGCTTTTGACATTTTTAAGTTAAGTTTCCTATGATCGAAAATAATTAAACACATGTTTAGTAATTAACTGTAAACGACAATGAACTGAGGCACGCATACATTTTCATTTACTAGAACATTGTGCACGAAGTTTGACAGTCAGACACCGTTTAAGAGCTCTATGTGTATAATTTGTATTGCTATGGCTTCTTCCTGAATTAAATTAAAACTTATTGCTGTGTTCTTTTTTTAATGGTTTCCGTCACAATGACGGAATTATTATCTTTGGGGCTATGATTTTTTAAGCGGATTTTTAATGGTATAATGTTATTGAAATGAGCAAAACGAAGGCGTATTCAATAAATAAAATACGGAGGCTGAAGAACAAATGACAACTAACATCGCTCTAACCAACTGTGCTATTCTTACATGAGACAATACAAGTGTATACTTTGGTATTATAAGTTTCAGTTTTAGAACATTGTCTTGCATGGGACATTTTACTGGCACCCGATAGATTCAGTGGTTGTATTCAGAAATCGGTCTTTAGGGAACTACATGTACTTCTTTACTTTGCAGGCTACGAGTCAGTTAATTGATAAATTACAGCGCTTCGCTCGCTGAGAAGTGAGGCTTCCTGTTATCGATGCTACTTGCTATGAATAGATGACAAGAAAGAAATAGATCCGACTTAAACAGTAATAAACAATAATAAGCGGAGCAATCGTAACCACTCGATTGACGATTGCTTTTGTTTTTGAAGTATGCATAAGAATTGTGGAAACGCATTGAATTTCTATAGTGAGTTTTGAATTTATGTTACTAATTTGGTTATATTTAACTGAATCAGTATTTACCGAGCACAGCTCTTGTGATGAATAGCACTGAATATTGATTCGAACTTATACGGTTCATCGACTACCTTCACCCGTTGTAGATTGACTTGTATGCATAAAACTCTGTTTGCTTTTGAAATAGTTGGCACAACAATATTTTCCTCCCACGAATTACAAAAAAATGAATGTCGTAGATAAATAGCATATAGCGCGCTATATAACTTTTAATTTTCAATAGACAGTGGCCTGGATCTCCATCTTCAATCATGTCAAATACCAGCTTATACCAATTTATTTAAGTAGAGTGTAGATTTCTGATTTTCGATATTTGCTTTGTATAAAGGATATACCAGACAGTTGACCTACATCAATAAATGATCCTTACGATAAAATACTCTCATAATTCATTTGCTTTTACATGTAGTTTCTTTTCTCGCCAACAGTCTTTCTACGCTGTCAGCGTTTTGATTAATAATTATTTTCGTTGTACAGTTAGTATGTAGATGAAATTATGCAAGAAAACACAAATTGACAATAACTGGACTAAAACAAACAGCATAACAACAAGATGCGTTTGTATTATAGAAAATAATATTTACCATCGTGTACGTACTATAGGTGATCTCAACGACAATTACAAAAGTCCAACAAATACACAAAATTGTACCTAGCACGTGGTCAGCATAGTCTTCAATTGAAGGAATGTAAACACGCTTTCATTGAAGAACACACGTGCTGTCTTTGAGAAACACTTTTCTCTTACATGCGTCAGCCCCCAGTGAGCGTGACGCGCTAGTAATTTCGACTGCTTCTAATTGGATAGTATGACTCGTATCATAATATTTTTTTGTAGTTTGTTTATGCTAATATGTATTTTCCGTTCCGTCATCAACACGACCACCTATTTCACCCAAACCAACAAAAATCACTGTGGTATTTAGTTTAAGCAATTCAAGCACATAGTACTATTGAAAAAATTGTAGCCAGAGATTCCATCAATATCACTTTTGTCACCATTACAGGCACTGTGTCATAAATATGGTCCGTCAAGGTGTTAACTAAAGGCTGAAATTACAACGTTGTAGATATAAAACCTGCTCAGTTGTGAAACTGGAATTAAAATATGTGATAAAATCGTATTTGTACGTATTCGTTAAGCATCATTGTTGAACATTATGAACATAATGAGGTGTGTAATTAAACAAATGTATTCAGTTTAGTCTTTAGTCAATAATTACAAGATGTAAAGTGATGACGATTTTCAAAAGTAACTTACATATAAACAAGCGGCATAAATTTGAAATGTGTTTTTAGTTTTTAGATGAAATCGTAACAAACGTTTATGTCATTTTAAGTGCTACAATACATAATAAACGAATGCGCAAGCAATTTGTTGAGACCACATCGGACGGTCGCATTTCTGTGTTGTCCTCTGTTCTGAAATGATCATAGCTCCGAATGAGAATTATCCCTAAAAGTTGAAACAGACTATTTTACAGTAAAGCCACTCTTACTAAACAACAAGGGTTCTTTGATATAAAGAAAATAACAAATTATCGTAATGGGATTCCGTTAACGAACAATTGATTCAAACAAGAGGTCTACAAGGCTCTAAAGCGCTCACCTGAATATGAAGAACTGGGCCTTGCGGTTTCAGAAGACTTTAAAGTTAGTTTGCTAGTTAAGTCTATATAAACCATGTGACGCATGGGGCATGGCCAGTTTTGGCCCCAGGGGCATAACAATCTTTGGAGAGGAAAACTATACCATGTTACATGCCAAATATTAAACCTCTGGGTCTTGCAGTTTCAGAGGAGAAGATTTTCAAAGCACACTTGCCATACTTCTATTGAAACCATAGGACGCTAGGGCGTGACAACTTTTTTAACCCAGGGGAATAATTTGTACTATCTTTGTAGAGGACCACTATACAATGTTACATACCACATACGAATTATCTTGGCCTTGCGGTTTCTGATGAAATATTTTTGAAGTCCACTTGCCATAAAACTCTATATTAAACATGTGACCCAGAAGCGTGGCTTCTTTTTGAGCCAGGGGCCTAATATGGATAATATTTCTAGAGAACCACTATTCAATGTTTCACGCCAAATATGAAAACTCTTGGCCTTGCGGTTTCAGAGGACAAGATGTTTAAGCCCACTTGCCATATACGCCTATTAACCATATGACCCCAGGGCGTGGCCGCTTTTTAGCCCAGGGACATAATTCGAACAATCTTTGTAGAGGATCATTATACAATGTTTCATACCCAATACAAAACCTCTGCCACTTGCGAGTTTAGAAGAAATTATTTTTAAATCCACATGCCATGTAAATCCATAAAAAACATATGACCTCTAGGCATGTCTTCTGTTTACCCCAGCGGCATAATTTGAACAATCCTCGTAGAGGACCACTCAACAATGTTTCACGCAAAATATGAAACCAATTGTGCCTTGCGGTTTCTGAGGAGAACATTTTATAAGCTCGCGTGCCATAATGTCTATTGAAACAATAAGATCCATAGGGCGTGGCAAATTTTACCCTAGTGGCATAATTTGAACAATCTTTGTAGAGGACCACTATACGATGTTAAATACCAAACAAAAACCGCTTGGCCTTGTGGTTTCAGAGGAGGAAATTTTGAAAATCATTTTGCAGTTTTGACCCCAGCGAAATAATTTTCACACATTGCGAAGAGGATCACTAGAGGATGTTACATATCAAATAAGAAAACTCTCAGCCTTGCGGTTTTAGAGGAGAAGATTTTTAAAGTTTACACTTTGTAAATGTAATGTTAGCTCTGCTGTCCTACATATGCAGCCGACCTGGAGGATTTTATACAACTCTGAAAAAAGGTCATCCAAGGATCAGTCCTGTGAAGATTTATTAAAATCTGCCAAGCGGTTAAGGAGGAGATGTTGTTTGAATGAAACCGTTGACGGACGAAGGACGACGCACGACGGACGACGGACAAAAGGCGGCCACAAAAGCTTACCATGAGCACATGAGCACTTTGTGCTCAGGTGAGCTAACACGAGTTTAATCAGTATTCTAGCATTTACAAGATAACTTACATAAATACAAAATAGAAAAGAATACTGTCTTACGTGTTAGGTAGTTTTTTTCTTTTCTTCATAATTCCTGTCATTGATGAAATGAAATGAATAAATGAACATTCCATTGTTAGATTTTATTACACCAGCTAGGCCCTGCATATTTATGTATTTTTTTTAAAACTAGTTATATACATATTAATTTAATATTACTTTAAGGCATGTTAAATTGATAAAATTATTGAAATATTTCGTCCAATCAATTGCAAATAATTTAGATTGTACAATAAGACAATGACGTTACTTATTGGTAAAATAAATTATAAAATATAGATATTTGCACAAATGTCACCACTGACACGGTGACGGCATTCTGAATACAAAATTGGACTGTTTGAGAAATGCTAAAATCATTTTCAATTTATCACTTTGACCATGGCTATCCGACATGTTTGACAGACTTAAAAAATCAACCGACAACATACGCCGAATTGCCATTGCGACTGGCAGCAGAATTAGAACGCCATAAACTAGGAACTGAAGTCCGAGCACCAGCCAGGCAACACCCGCAGACGTCACTAACAATGTAATATGCATGACCTTGTATGTATTAAAATATTAATAATAAATGTTTGCAAAAATACGTTGTGTTCTAGAATCTAGCGTATATTGAAATCAAATAAAACAAAAGAACATTCTTAATATCAAATCATTGGTACAATAAATAAAATGTAAAACGCGGTTGATGCAGTTAGAATGCAATGGCTTGTTCTGATGCATGTTGTAAGTAACTTCAATGAAGTCTTTTTTGTTTTATTGCTTTGGTGGATGACTGTAAATTATAATCACAGTTTGGTCGTCAAAAGATCATTGGTACAAGTGACGTATGTCGATTTGCGCGATGACAATTACATACTTTAGGATTACATAACTTTTAAAATGTAAATAGCTTTACACCACAGACGTACACAATGTAACAACTCATATTTAAATGAAAATGATCGAGAGTATTTTATACCAACTTTTGTACACAGTTATGTCACTTTGTTTATGGTATTGACATCGATAGAAGACGTACATTATTGTTTGTAGGTCATTGAAATAGAATTGCTGAGCTTTTTTGATCGCCTTTTGTCGGTCGTCCGTCGTGCGTCGTCAACATTTACCTTGTGAACACTCTAGAGTCCAATTTATTGCCCAATCATCAGGAAACTTGCTCAAAACAGTTGTCCCAATGATATTTCGAACATTTTTGAAACTGGGTCATGTGGGGTCAAAAACTAGGTCATTTGGTCGAATTGACGAAGAAGCATGTTAACACTATAGAAGTCACATTTTTACTCCATGAAACTTGCTTAGAACATTAATTTTGTTCTAATGATATCTCGGCCGCGTTCAAAAATGGTTCCGCTTGGTTGAAAAACAAGGCCGCCATGGGGCGGGGCCGTTTTCCTTATATGGCTTAAAAAAATATTGTGAACACATTAGAAGTCACATTTTTGCCCAATCAACATGAAACTTGCTAAGAATATTTGTTCTTATGATATCTCGGCCGAGTTTGAAAACAGTTTCGTTCTGTTGAAAAACATGGCCTACCTTATATGTGTAAGCTTGATAACACTTCAGAATTCGCATATTTTGCTCAATCAACATGAAACTTGATCAGAACATTTGTTGTTATTTTATCTCGGCCGATTTCGAAAATGGTTCCTCTCCGTTGAAAAAATATGGCTATATTGAACACTTTAAAAAGCTTGTGAACACACTAGAGGCCACATTTATTGCTCAATCTTCATGAAACTCCCCCAAAACATTTGTTCTAATGATATTGAGTTCGAAACTGGGTCAAGTGGGGTTCAATACTAGGTCACTAGGTCAAATTGAATAATAACCTTGTAATCTTACTAGAAGTCATATTTTTATCCAATCGCCTTGAAACTCGCTCAGAATTTTTTTTTTTTAAATATCTCGGTCGAATTCGAAACTGGGTCACGTGGGGTCAAAAACTAGGTCACCAGGCCAAATTGAAGAAAAAGATTGTGAACACTCTAGATGCCACGTTTGAAGCCCAATCATCATGAAAATTGCTCAGAACATTTGTCCCAATTATATCTCAGACGAGTTCAAAACTGGGTAATGTGGGGTCAAAAACTAAGTCACTAGGGCAAATTGAAAAAACAAGGTTGTGAACACTCTAGAAGTCACATTTTTGCCAATAATCTTGTAACTTGCTCAGAACATTTGTTTTCAATGATATCTTGAATGAATTCGAAACTGGGTCATGAGAGATAAAAATCTAGGTCATCAGGCCAAATTGAACAAAAATCATGTAAATACACATGTACTCAAATTTGAGGCCACATGTATTGGCCAAGCATCACGAAACTTGCTTAGAACATTTGTACAAATGATATCTGGGACAATTTCGAAACCAAGTCACATGTGGTCAAAACCTAGGTCGCCAGGCCAAATTGAAAACAAAGCTTGTGAACACTCTAGAGGCCACATTGTTAGCCGAATATTCATTAAAATTGTTCAGAACAAGTGAGTGGTCCAGGGTCTTATGGCCAATATGGCCCTCTTGTGTAAAATAGAATGGTCTTTTATTAAGATACCTTCTTTCTTTCCCAACTGATTTGAAATTCGGTCCTTTCCATACGAGTTTGCAGATACACATTGGTATTCAGTTGTAGACACAATTTCTTGACAACACTTGACGAGCTGTTTTCACAAATGGCTAGGCTAACACCATTGTCTTTAATCCAAGAAACATATCCGACAGGATTTGTGACCACCATACAGTGTAGACTTATACACATTGTGTCTCCGTCTTGGAAGAAGGTTTTATTTAGTGCTATTTTGGGTATTACTGAAATTAGTAAGCAAACAGATATATTTATTTTGTGCAGAGAATATGTAACATTGCAAGTAGTTAACGTCGCTGAAACAGATGGAAATTAGTCGACATGACTTCGATGACGTGATAATGAGGACATTAACACTAATAATAATAATATTTTCGTAACTTTTTGCGTTATTTAAGACAATGATTGTTTGAATAATGATCTGTCACGGGAATACTGTTTCTTTCAAAAATATAGTTTTGATGTTTTACCTTGGCATGTCAGCATACTCACACAACATTATGTTATACATTCAAACAAATTTCAGAGAAAACAATTCCCGTTGTTAACAGAACATATGCTTAAAAGGCAGGTCCAGAATGTAATACTCTTTCAGCCGTACTTCGAACGCACATACCACGTGACATGTGATTCTGGATCCAGATGAATTTTGGGAATCATTGACATGTAGTAATGACATATCTTCTCACTTTGAAACGTTGCTTAAATGTATGTCTGGGATATCTGATATCCATTGAAAATCACAAGCAATGTTGCCATCGCCTAATCTGCATTCTATATCTATTTGATACCAAGAGGTTTCATTCGCCGGTGTCTGAGGTTTTATTATGTACAGGCCTGAAGGAGGATCTGTAAGACAAATCGAAACCTTAGAAAATAAGGCAATTCGATTGAAATTAGTATTATTCACTTATATATGTAAGTTGTTTTATAGCTTGAGAATTTATTTTGACAAAACATTTGCTGTATTGGCATTGTTCGCTTTTCATAAATACATATATATGACTATTTGACTAGAAGGGTTTCTCTTCTGCTGTTGCAGCTTAAATTTCGAAATGGGCCAAAATCCCGTATAATTCATTTAGTCACTTAATTCGAATTCAAACTATAAATAATCTTTGTTTACGCAGTTGCTTCAGAAGACTATGTTTTTTTAAATACAGGATAGCGTTCATAGTGTGGTGGAACACATACTGGGAACATCCAGAATGTAATCGGCCTTAAGATGAACATCAAACTCGTCAGACTTCACAGGTAATGCGGCGCCCTGATGCGTTCGCAGAAATATCGAACGCGATGTTGGAAATGTTATGATTGGAAACAGTGCTAAACAGTATGATGGCCATATCTGACGTCCATTCAAAGTGGCATATGGCATTGTTGTTGAGTACCTCGCACCCAGTATGTAATTGATACCAAAAGGAGGCTTCCGTTGGAGACACTGTTGGCATTATCTTTAGTTTGGACGGAGGGATCTATAATTTGAAAAATATCTTAGTTTTCATCAATATTTAAATAAAATATTCATCATAATATTTTGGAAACTACTGATCTAAATATAAAATTTATTGAACATCATTGCATCTAAAGGCTTCGGATAAAACGAGAAGCATACAAAAACAACAAAAGGTATTACTAGCAAAATACCATAAAACTTGCATTTGTATATAAGTGACTTGCTAACTGAATTCTGTACTCATATTGCCCACAATGCCCTATAACAAACTGTGTGCAGTGTATAGTGCGGTCATTCCAGGTTCTGTTTGCTGTATTCACGGAGAGGGCCATCGTACATATTTTATTATTCGCGTCACATTCATGCCACTGTTTGAAATCAGTTATCAGTTCATCATCCAAGTGCATTTCAAGTCTCTCCACTTGTCTTTCATACACGTATTTAACGATACATGTTATGTTGACTTGATTACCTTCTCGTAGCTCAGGGACGTGCAGCAGAAGCTCAGTCGGAGGTACTCTATGACAGAAAACAACATAAGAACGCTGGGACGGCACTTTCCGCCTACAGTAGATTTATGTTTAGAAGAGACTTCCTTCAAACAGAAAATACCATAAAAGCGGAAAGTGCCGTCCCGGATTAGCCTGTGCGGACTGCACAGGCTAATCCGGGACGACACTTTACGCACATGCATTAAGTCCGGTTTTCCCACGAAGCGCCTCATTCAATTATAATTTATTACCGAAAATTAACAGTGTTGAACCCGACATGTTTGTCAAAAAGTCTACCACTAATATTAACTGTTACTCTGAAAATACTGACAAAATATTACACGAATAATATTGCAAAAATCGAGTAGAATCATGTATATTACCGTATTTGACAAGTGCAGTTCTTTCCATTTTGTTTAAACAATACACCGCAATATTGAAGCTATTAAATATATAACTCAGCAAGTAACAACTGTTTCCACAGCCATTGTTCCATTAAATTATAGTTTTCGGTTACAATAACACAGCTTAACTCACAAGAATACTCTCTTTGCCATACAGAGTCAATTGTGTACAATAATTTAAATTTCCCAACCAGTACTTGGTTGTAATTGTTATATATGTCAGTACACCACATCGTGTGCATGTACGAAATAGGCACATTATTTTAAGATCGCTTGTAACTTACGTAATCGATAATTTCATATTTTGAGTAGAACATTATCTGTGCATCATTTCCAGGTCTAGACGCATAAGACATCACTTCCGGATATCCACACTCATTGTTGAAATCTTCAAATATAGACATCGCAAAAGCAGGCATAATATGTTATTATCCCTCAACAGTAAATATATGCAGAAAAGACTTAGTTCTGCAGCAATGATTTAACATAAACTTGACGCACAAAGAACAAATACTATAACGTTTTCTTCATTTAGTGAAAATATAGTAAATTTATAGTAAATATAGGCTTTATTGCGAAACGTTGTTTGTTTAATGTGCATCCCGGTTTTCATTTGCTAAGCATATCTTGTAATAATTTGACTAATGTTTTAAATCTGTTAGTTCAATACGTTATATAGCAATCAAATTATGCTTGATTTGATTGTTTATTACATTTGCGACAGCTATTACCATGTCCGTTTTAGTTTTTTTTCTTCAAACTATAACACCAGTTCTTTTTTCCTTTTCCAGATGTGCAAATGATCAACTTGATATAAATGTGAATCATGTATCTGCAACATAATATATATGTATTACTCGTAATATATTATAGTATTTCAAACCAGTTGAACTGTATTTGACAGCCTCCATAAAGAGCGACGTTAACCACGGAGTTGTTCCAGTACGCGTCAATTTGTGTGAGCACTAACACACGCAATCCATTTGATATATATGTTGTTTAATTAGGACATTCAACAAAATTAGTTTCCTTTTCAAACTTAACATTCGCTTTGATTGATGCTGTCATGTATTCCGTAAAACAGAAATTGCAACGTTACATTTCTCCGATGAAAACTGGCTCTATCAGAACAAGAGGCCCTTTCGAGTGTGAAGTTATCTTTCCTGAAACTGATTTTTTTTAATATTGTTATTCCCTGTTATGCATTTTGAGAGAAAACTCACTTCATAATTTTCATCTTTTTTTTATATAATATATTATATACTAGACGTTCCAAGCAATCCGTTGGGAGGTTTTTTCTTGCATTATTAACTAAAAAGTGGTGTACAGTGAATAATTATGCGATCTCACACTATAATAACCTCTTTGGTTAAGGTAAAATGTATTGTATTCGTGTGATATATCAGAATACAAAATCATTGCAAGTATTTAACGAGAAAAAAAAGGATATTGTTATAATGAATTCAAATAAAAAAAATGGTTATTATCTTTCTTTTTTTTTTAAATCACTATTTACTGAGAAATATGAATATGCTCCACAACTGGTAACGGTTTGTATAAATTATATCCATGTTCACTTGTGCAGTCGTTCAGCAAAGTGAAGAATTCAATCTTTAATTGGCTCTATAGCGGATTGTTTAATTATTTCGTCTCACTTCAGTAATATCTTCCCTGTACTGTGTCAGTAAGTGTGAATACATAGAATATTTAATAAACTTGATCTTTATTCAACTCTAACCTTAACTTTTATTTATCTCACCCTTTGAGTATTAAAACGGATAAATATTTATTAGAATGGCTTTGTTTTCCATTACTTTCAGTACCTTTTAATTCCATTTAGCCGTGATCTAGGTCAGGGTATTACTCCACGTTCCAAATATAAACCAACAACAATAATCAATTACAAAATAGATGTAATATATATAATTTTAAAAAATCATTTTATCGTTGTTTATTGGTCAATAAACAACGATTTGGAGTTCTGATACTTAGGAATTAAACCACGATGGCGTTAGATCAGTGTATACAGAGCCGTCGTGCTCACCACCCTCCTTTATTGCTCTGTGTCGTGGGTCACCTATCGCAATCACCTTGAGCGCTTCCATTAACGCTGCCTCCGCACCATCTTAAATAACCATTGGAGTGATTGTGTCACAATTATGGACGTACTCAGGCAAGCAGGACTCACCAGCATTCAGGACTGCGTGCTGAAATCACAGCCACGCTGGGTTAGAAACGTCTCCAGGATGAACTTCTACTGACCACTGCAACAGTGGAGCACCAAAGAAGCGCTACAAACGACAAAATGAAAAAAGTTTCACGCAACCAAAACCAGTAGAGTTGACTTGCAGCAGAACGAAATATCGTGTGCCGCCCAATTAAAAAAAAACTGTTTTCTCCTTCGAATCTTCAGGGGAAAAGGCTCAGGAGAAAAAACACGACGTTAATGCATCAAACCCCGTTGTAACTATAATCTGCAACCGCTCTAACCGAGCCTTTCTATTCCTATTTGGCCTTATGATGAATCATGAGCACCCATGCAGAAGACGTGGAACATCTTCATCATGATATATTCTCAAAGCCATAAACTTTAAAGTATTATTTTCATGGATATGTTTATAAAATTGTGAATGTAGCTTATCAATACGGTATACCTGCTTCTTTCGACTTTTGTGCACTTTAGGTCCCATGAGAGTGTGAACCAGACACTGTCATAAAGAAACATCAATAACTATTGCTTCAAATAAAACCACAGAGGCTATCTGTTCAAAATCCATTCAGTTTGAATTTTTAAGTGACAACAGAAAAGTGGATTTCTTTTCTTTCACAACACAAGAAAACGTGTATTGGTGTCTGACAAGGTTTTCTTGCACTTTAGGTAAAAAAAATTCCGATTAAATCGTGACCATGTAAGTCAGGGACGGTGTTTCTAATTGCTGATGGAGTGGCATAAATACAAGAACTAGAACTAATTTTATATCGTTTTCATGTAATGTGAGTCCTATATGACAACAACTAATAAATGTGAGTAGTTTTTGTAGCCGTCATTTTCATTAAAATTGACAAAAATTCGTACTGTTGTTATTTTACTCAGTTCGTCCTTTACCTTCGCCAAATATGCTATGTGTTGTCGGCGTTGGTTTGTTTGTCTGTTTATTAGTTTGCAACTTAAGCCCAACAATTATGACGGGATGTGCATTAAATGACCTGGAAAGGTTAGAAATTGACAATGAACATACGATTAGATTATTGCATTAATCCGAATCAGTTTCTAGGAAGTAATTTGAACAATACATGTACTTTATTATCGTGAGATGGAGCATATGGAAATGATTGTGGTTTTCGCTCTCCGAGTGCTTTCTGGTTGGGTATATGTTAGAAACAATCCTTATCTTCTGAAACAACAGGCTTTGGTAATTGACAATGCTATAACTGAGTTTTGAACAACATAACACCGGATAGAATGAATGTCGTTTGCAAAGTGATTTCCATATTAATTAATGTCATTATAAGTTTTCAAGGAAAAATGATATTGAATTATATAAGCCTTAGTTATTAATTACTTTTTAAAAATAAGTGACTCAGTGGTTAATTTTCAATCGTCAATTCTTAATAAAATTTGACCTACGTAAAATTAGTTTCAGATATCGTATCAATGAACAATGTGAAAGCACTTACATCATAATTGCTTTCAACCACTGACACATGGAATCAAATCAGTTAGTCGTGTACAGTAAACTTTTTGTAAAATACGAACGTACACTTTCAAAGACTTAAATCAAAAAGTACATGTGACTTAAAAAAAAACACAGTAAACGTCAATGTCGTTCCAACTAAATTTTGATTGGATTGGTATATGTCAACGTTCTATCATATACGCATGTATTGTGAAATGTACAGCCATTGCCAGCTATGGTTTTTAAATGTCTACCATTACAAAAAGTAGATAACCTGAATTATTGAAAGACGACTCGATATTACTCAAACTAGTGTGTATTGTCGTTTTGTTGTGCTTATTTATATGTAATAAGCGACTGCATTTGCACAATAACCAAAGACTTTTACTGTTAAAACATTACAATCCCTCTGTATATTTTAAATTAAGTAAAAGAGGTGTATGAATATGTTATACTTTGGAGCAATACATAAATAAAGTAGCACGATTAACTTAAACGTCACACGTTTGTGTATTCTGACGTCTAACAAATAACGTCATAAGTGATTTCAAAATTGTTTATCAGAAGTATGGTTGGGAAAAAGTGCCATATTGTGTGCGTCATTGTCACTAAATTTTTAAAGTTTTACCATGTGTTTTCTGTAAAATAAATGTATGTAAATACTATACATGTATATTAACTTGCCAAGGGAGGTAAACCACTAGTGGTAGATCGATGTTATTGATAAAAATAGAGTGCGTTGTATGCAGTGAAAATATAAAATTGTATTTTTTCACTGCTCTAACAGTGAAAATATCAATTTTATTTCACCAACATTCTATATTTCACAGAAAAGCATATAATAGCATCATTTTCCCGTGTGCCCTCAAGACTTTGTAGAAAGTTTCCTTCTTTCATCTCTTTAACATGTACCCGTAATGGTTTTCATTCATTATGAACGGGCTTGATGTGCATCAGAAATTGCTGCGGTTGTTAGATTCTAACCGTGTAGTATTTACGTTTTTGGTATTCAGAATGACAGCTTTGTTGCTATGTGATTTGGAATGATGATTACATTTCTTTACATACGCTTAGATATTAGTATGATAGTATGCTAATACATGTAGACCAAGGGCGAATTATTACAATAACTAATTATTATAACAACTCGGTGTGTTGCATCCAAGGATCCCCAGACTAAACCTGTTTTTTTTTGTTTCTTATCAAAACTGCTATATCACTGTTAGGAGATACACCGGACCACCTCATTTGGAGGTGTTAAGAAAATGTCCGTTGGTGACGTCTGAGGTGGTCCGGTGGGGTAAAAATTTTGTAAACAGTAAGCACGACTTCCAAATTGGTATTATTCTCTCGTTGTAACGGTGCTTTTTAAGAAGTCGTCCAATTTCATTACCAGGAATGGTAAAAGAACACTCGGTCGAAGTTTTATTTAATGATTTACAAAAATTAAGGCTGTAGGATTTTTATTTGTTGATATCATTGTACAATTTTATATGCCCTGATATGTTTTACCGATCTGAATTCTTACTACTACCGACTATGAAGTATGCAACATATGGCGATGATCACACATATGACTGTCTTCATGGACCATTTTAAGCTCACCTGAGTACAATGTGCTCATGGTGAGCTTTTATGATCGCCTTTGTCCGTCGTCCGTCGTGCGTCGTCAACATTTACCTCTACAGGCCACATTTATTGGCCAATGTTCATGACACTTAGTCAAAACAGTTGACCCAATGATATCTAGGCCGAGTTCGAATCTGGATCATGTGAGGTTAAAAACTAGGTCACTAGTTCGAATTGAAGAAAAAGCTTGTTAACACTCTAGAAGTCACATTTTTTGCCCAATCTTCATGAAACTTTGTCAGAACATTTATCCCAATGATATCTCGGCCCAGTTCGAATCTTCATGAAACTTTGAAAGAACATTTGTCTTAAGAATATCTCGGCCGAGTTTAAATCTGGGTCATGTGGGGTGAAAAACTAGGTCACAAGGTCAAATTAAAGAAAAAGCTTGTTAACACTCTAGAAGTCACATTTTTTGCTCAATCTTGGTCAGAAATTTGTCCCAAAGATATCTCAGTCAATTTTGAATCTGGGTCATGTGGGGTAAAAACTAGGTCACTAGGTCAAATTGAAGAAAAAGTTTTTAACACTCTAGAAGTCACATTTTGTGCTCAATATTTATGAAACTTGGTCAAAACATTTGTCCAAGTGATATCTCAGCCGAGTTCGAATCTAGATCATGTGGGGTCAAAAACTAGGTCACTAGGTAAAATTGAAGAAAAAGCTTGTTAACACTCTAGAAGTACCATTATTTTGCCCAATCTTCATGAAACGTTTTCAGAACATTTGTCTTAATGATATATCGGGCAAATTTGAATCTGGGTCATGTGGGGTCAAAAAATAGGTCACTAGGTCAAATTGAAGAAAACGTTTGTTAACACTCTAGAAGTTACAATATTTGCCCAATCTTCATGAAACTTGGTCAGGACATTTGTCCCAATGGTACATCGGCCAAGTTCGAATCTGGGTCATGTGGGGTCAAGAACTAAGTCACTAGGTCAAATTGAAGAAAATGCTTGTGAAAACAATAGAATGCACAATTTGTGTCCAATATACATGGAACTTGATCAGAACATTTGTTCTGATAATATCTCAGCCAAGTTTGAAAATGTTCCGCTCCGTTGAAAAACATGGCCGCCAGGGGGCGGGGCATTTTTCCTTATGTGGCTATATAAAAAGCTTGTTTACACTCTAGAAGTCACATGTTTGCCCAATCAACATAACACTTGCTCAGGACCCTTGTTCTTATGATATCTCGGCTGAGTTCGAGAATGGTTCCGCTCCGTTAAAAAAATCCGCCAGGAGGCTATACAGATTTCCTTATATGGCTATTGAAAAGGCTTGTGAAGCTTGTGAACATTCTAGTAGTCACATTTTTTGCCAAATCAACATGAAACTTGCTAAGAACCTCTGTTCTTATGCTATCTTGGCTGAGTTTGATAATGGTTCCACTCTGCTGAAAAACGTGACCGTCATTGGGCGGGGCAGTTTTCTTTCTATGGGTATAATGAAAACTTTAAAAAGCTTGAGAACACTCTAGAGGCCACATATATTGCCCAATCTTTATGAAATGTGCCCAGATCATTTGTTCCAATGATATTTCAGCGGAGTTTGAAAATAGCTCATGTGTGGTCAAAAATTAGGTCTCTATGTCAAATATAAAAAAATGTGAAAACTTAAGTTTTGCCTAATGTGAAAATTGCTCAGAACATTTGTTTCAATAATATCTTGGGACAAGTTCGAAACTGGGTCATGTGGGGTAAAAAAAAACAGGCAAAATTGAACAAAAAGAATTAAAACATTCTTGAGGCCACATTTAAAGGCCAATCATCATAAAACTTGCCCAGGTTAGTTCCTTAGCCTCTCCGTTGAGCGACCTAGGGCATATTGACCCTCTTGTTTGTAATAGTTGGTAATGTTGGTTAGTTTTCCAGAATTTCTTGGTCGGGTGGTTTTGAGGTGGTCCGGTGGTGCTGAGTTGGCTGATATTCCTGAAACTGAAAGTAGAAAATGTAGACAAAACTACGGATTGACAAGATTCATATTAATGTCGAATTATTAATCACGTTTAGATATTAACAGACCGGAGAGGATATATATCAGGAAGAAGTACATGTCGATAGCGAAATGGAGGACACCGTAAGCACATTGTTGAAAAACTATTTACTTCAGGCAATATAGATCCAGTCGACTTTACACTGTCTGCTGGTCCTCAATAGCGATATTGTTATTATACATACACTTCCAAAAACGAAAAAAAAATACAATAAACCCTTTAAATCAGTATTATTATTTTGAGTAGGTGTAGTGTTTGGAGACTATCGCCTGAAACATTAAATGTGAATGCCAGTATTAGAGATATGTACGGATTCCTGTTTGTGGCCAGTTAAAATTTCGCGCTGTACAAGACGGCGACCATGCGACAACACAACATTTTAATTTTTATTTTCTGCCGATCTCGCACTTTAAAAACGTAGACACACACAAATTTGACGATTATCGTCTAAATTTTGTGTTTCTATGAAATTGCACACAGCGATAATTATCGCCTAAATCTCTCGTTGTCGTACAGTCCGAATTTCGAGTGTCTCTGAACATTTTCAGTGCGAGATCTTCAGATTATAAAAGTTAAATGTCACATCGTCGCGGTAAAGCACATGGCGAAATTTAACTGGCGGAAACAGGATTCGGTATATATGACCTACCTGGTAAGTAGTGCATATTAATACAATCAAATATTCTGGAATATTTTAAAAACATACTGTCTTTAAACTGCAATGAATGTATTTTTCATAGTTAATAAGTAATATCAGCACCACCGGACCACTTCATTAAAAAAATTAACAGTAAACTAAAAACAAAACACAATTTATGCAAACTTTCGTAATGTGAGTATGAACAGAATGGGTTTTGTGAATTAGATAATAGAGCCTAGATTAGTAAAACATGTCAGTGCATAGACATTTTTACAACGATTTGAACGGATAAATTTAGACAGCCATTATTTTTGTATTAAATTCGCTGATTTCTGAAAAACGTTAACGTAACAAGGAGTAAATAATACAAAATTGGAAGTCGTGCTTACTGTTTACAATATATTTACTCCACCGGACCACATAGCACGTGTTCTTAACACTTCCAAATGAAGTGGTCCGGTGAGTCTTCTAACCGTATACTTAGTGACATATAAATTCAAAGTTGACGCTTATTTGACTGTAAATACACTTAAATTAATAGTCGAATTCATTATCAGTAATTAGTGAAAATGTTCGTTAATGAGCGACGGTTTAAGCCTCACTACATCGGGCATTTGGTCGAGAATTAATCTTCATAAAACAATTGCACACACATATTTACCTAATGGGATATTTTAGTTTAAAAGCATGGAGAAGCATCTTTTTTTCATCATCATCAACAACATATTCATCACCACGATCATCATGACGATCATCATCACGATCATCATGACGATCATCATCATGATCATGATCATGATCATGATCATCATCATCATCATCATAATAATCATCAATAATAATTTCAATAATAATTTCAATAATAATACATTGACAGACACCATAGGATTGTCTAGGAAGGCTGAAATGGGACAATGACCATATGACTAGATTTGGCTGTGATCCGAATCACTGTCTTAATCTAGTTTTCAAGGATTATTGGGTGATAGTAGAGTGTGGTTATCTATTACTGGCAAGGTAAGAGAGGTAACCGATCAATGCCGGGTTCAATTGCTTGGTAAAAATACGTATCTTAGCGGAGGTATGCGTTATCAGAATTACTTTTAGCTTTTACTGAAATCTGGATGGTAATTTTCTGTGACAAGATGGCCAAACCTTAGATTAGGCAGCCAGTTCGACCGCAAAATAGAACAAAACAGAAACGTTCTTACTTTACTGTTCGTGTCCTAAAGCTAAACCAAAACAAATGATTCCGCACACGCTTGATCATTATCAAAGGAAACAAAGAATTGATAACATAAGCGTCGCCTTTCCGGAGGTCATACATTGTTGAAACGAAAGGCGCCTCAAACGGCGTTATGTATTTAACACTCTAGTGCTGGAAACTATTATGCATACTCAGAGTGAAGTTATAAAAAAAAAGGACAGATGCTAAAACCGAAAATGATTTTCTAAGGTAAATTCAGGACAGAAATGATGCAGTAAGTTATCTTAAACGTTAACGAAGCGAACCTTTCAGGAGTTTAAAGGAATTGCTACATGTTACGATTTTGTAATTTCCATTCCAGTAGCTAACTCCGAATGTGGTTGTTCCTTTCCACCAATTAAACACGTTATACGATATGTACTATGTGCTTTTTAGAAATACAGCCGTCCAATGGCGAACCCGCTGTCATAACACATGAATACGATATGTTTTTATGATCTTTCAAGTAATGACTTTGACGGGTTAACGCCATAATAGCACTGTTCATAAAACTTGTGGGATTGGAAAGTTTCCAAGTACTCAGAACTTTTATCATATTCTGCAAAACGAACACATGTTTGTCGTATATAACTTTATGCACATTACAGTAAGACAAATAGCGAAAACCAAAATGAGATAATCATTATGCTAACGTCTATTGGATCTAGAAATATTTTATTTGTTTACAGATATTCGTATTTTTGAAAAATGTTATTTCTATGTCTTAATTGCAAACATCTTAAGCAGTTGGACTAACCAAAAACAAAAAGCATATAAAGAAAACAAATCACTTCGCCTGGACTCGAACCTACAACCGTCGGGATAAACAATCTGTCGCTTTAACCGCTCATTTTCGTTTTACCGAACCTTATATAAGGCCTTACTGTATTGTATATATACAGTTCAAACCAGTATTCTCTTGCAAGAATCATATCATTTCAACATGAAAACGCCCGTAGGAGACAGTTCGTCGATAAACAATTGAAACAATTGAAATAAAAATATTAATAATTTATTAGTATTACTCATGTTTTATTTTTTTGGCTGTAATTACAAACGTAGGAATGTTCCATCAATAACTGGTGCTTTTTATAACTTGCTTCAACCATGGACAACTCGTATACAAATTGTTACTTGTACAACATTTCAGTTTAAATTAGAAATGTGTCATCAGGACACGGATGTCCCCACTTACGCAGCCGTGTTTCTATGTCACTCGGTCTTTATACATAAACATTGTTTATGCAAAAGGAGAATATTTCAGAGAGTAAGCAGTTTTAGAAGAATTTCAGATGCATGTAGAATATATGAACAAGTGATAAATATCAAATCATATATTTGACCTTTGACCTCTAAAAGGGACATCGACCTTTGTGGTACAGGTCTGGTCATTGTGCGCGACCATAATGATATTGATCATTTCTGCCAACTTTGTTGAAAAATCCTCCATGCATGACAAAAGTGATACGGAAAACATTAAACCTTTGACCTTGGAGAGTGACCACGATCTGTCTTGTGCGCGACAAACCATCTCATTTTCCCGCTAACTTCTGCCAAGTTATTTGAAAATCGTTCTATGTCATACAAAAGTATTCTCCTGACAGTCATTTGATTTCATTCTTTCATTTCATGATCTTTAAGTTGACACGGTTCTTGCGTGTGACACATTCTGTCATGAGGTTAATCACTTTGTGCTAAGTAATATCAGGATCCCCCATTGCATGTACAATATAGTAGTATGGCTCGAAAACGAATATTCAATCTTATATTTAGCTCTTTGAACTGTTAGTGTGATCAGTAAATCATTTAATGCATTAACCCATATATCTTCATCGTGCTTCGTTTTAGATTTTTTTATGAAGTTTACACTTAGAGCGTTGGGTGCACTCGACTAACAATGTACATGTAGTTACACAAATTGGATGTTTATATCGTTTTTACTTCGTTCAGAGTTACCAAGTTTATGATGGTGCAACAATATCAGCCAGCCTTGGAAAATATATGTCATATGTATTTGAATTTGACTTGTATTGTAAAGTTAAAATACAAGTAATTTGATTTAAATTACGGATGCCCAATAATGCTAAATTTGATATTTAAAGAAAGCAGTTCGCAAATCTGTATTCACGAACATGTTCATATTTACAATCTTCAAAACACTTACTTGCATATTAAACTTTAAGATTTATTAGATCATACTGTACATTAAATATTAAGTTGCGAATTCTTCCAGCCATTGCACAGTCGTTTGGGTCAATCTTCGGCGTTACGTCTCTGCCAATAAAAGCTCGAAGGCGCACAGAAAGATGGCCCGAAGGAGAACACACAGTTGCAATATTACTGAAACAGACCGAAATTACAATTTTGTGTGATCAACCAAAGGAGAACCAATTTTGCCTAGCCCAAATTATAAGTCGGAAAAACATATTATATACCATAAAGAAAACATCCACGCACTTAATTTTATCACAAGTAACGTGTCTTTATTCATAATCAAAATAAGTACAACTATTTAACAACATCAACAACACAATGAAGTTAAAGCATCCATTGTTTTCAGCAGGCCCATGCCTTTAAGCAATTCTGACCCAATGAAACAATCTTCCCTCAATTATGCTATTGTATATTAAACAGTAATTAAATATTTACCGGTTGAACAAAATATATTGTATCATTCCAACATTAAAGCCACGATTACGTGTAAAGCCTTAAAGAATTAAGACAAGAAACCTACATTTCTTGAAAGCATATATATTATGAAAGAAGATATGAAAGTGGGCTGATATTATTACGAAATCGTTCTTATCACTAAATGGAAAACCGTACTAATAACCTCGAACGATGATTGCGTCTTTAAATGATTTTATATGGGAGTCTTCCAAATGACAACAACAATAATAATAATAAAGGTCTATATTTGTTAACATGTCAACACTTTGACTGTTGCACTTTTTTTTCCGGGATGTAATGCAATATAAAGAAAGTTCAAAAAATAATATTGTATGATGTATTCGGCTTGTTTGTGTGAACGGAACAGCAGATTATGATATACACAAATAAGAAATCTAGCTATTTTACTACCATAGAACAAGCAGCTTCCAACCCATGTCCCTGTTTTATCAAAAACACATTGCTAAGTAATATATTAATTTGGCTATTTAGTCTATATGAACATGATATTCAGAAAAAAAAAAATATTCACTATTTATGTCTTCAGATATTAGTATGTGTTATTTACTCAAATTACAATTCCAATTATAAATGCTTACGTGCTTTTTTGTTATACCATTATGGCTTTAAGAATCAATTGCAAAGCATTTTACACTTTTGAAAAAACAACATGTTATTATTTTTTAATGGATATTCTGGCTAATGGAAAATTATTCGCACACAAATCCCGATTAATTTTTCAAATGTATCAATCAAAGACCTGCTGTTGTTTTGCAATGTATTGACATGCTAAACAAACACGTAAATCGCTAAATGACAAAATTTCGCAAGAGAATAAATTGCATGTTGTTGTTGTCCTTGCATTCTTTAAGAGAAGTATATGCTATAATTTTTATAGAATCACCGCATACATGATATAAGACGATATTAATTCAAAAAGTATGTGGCATTAACAGGTAACGCTTATGTATAGCAAATATATTGCAAATAATTTTATATTGACAAAGAAATAACCATTTACTACAGTAACTTCTGTTGCCATTGCCTATTGCAGAGCAGCTATTAACCCAAGAAACATTTCACTGTATGACAGCCAGTCACTTGAAGCAGGTAATTCGCCTATTTCTATCTTTTCTAGTGAACTAAAATCTACCAACTAACATAGTGCCAGTTGTATTATCTCTTGCTCGATGACCAATGGATACTGGAAGTTTTCCCATTTTATGCTTGAAATAAAGTATCACGAATACACATATTTCATCTGCTGAATCTCAAGGTAACAAAGAATATTATTAATTCACACTATATATGAATTTTCAAAATTGTCCTATAAACATATACATACACACATACTTAAACACATAGTAGGTATACTGCGTCAAAATCTGTATAGAAACTCCACTGTTGCATCAAAAGAGTTTACATTTATAAGGGCCATATAATACAAACAACTACATCTTATATGATTACCCTTTTAAATGACGTTATAATGAACTATTGTTGACAGTTTGAATGTAGTCGTTCTTGGTCATACATGTTCACCCAGAAGCACCTACATTTCACTTTCCGCTGCTCCTGTCCGTCCGCTTAGTATTAGTTATATAAGTGTGTACACACCACACAGAAGCATATATTCATTGATATGTCTATCTAGTCAAGTCTCTATTGCAACCCGGTGTATGGTGACTCCAGGTCAGTTCGAGATCGTTTTAAAACGTCATATGGCCTAGGTGATTGGCTTAAACTCTGGAATAGAAAATCAGAAGCGCTATACAAAATAGCGTATGCTCTGGTTTTAAATAGCTTAGAACGTCAATATATATAGGACGTATGTGAACAGTTCTTCAATGTATTTACAAGCAAAATATAAACACTAATTGGAAGTCTCTAGACACGGGGTCTTTAAACTCTTAAACAAACATGTAATACTGTAATATTTACCAATAACACGTATTTCAAAATTATAGAATAGCATAGCACTGACGCAGAAGACTACAAATGAATAAATACTTAAAATCGACATTCAAATGGATAATATTGTAAACACGGTATACATACATCGTTAATACCGTGGTTCATGCTAGACAACCTCAACGTCCCTTCAACTTCATCATAGTGAACCTCCTCTGATGCCGAGGCTAGTGCTGTGGGTTCTATTACAATACAAATCAAGTATGTTCACACGAGATGATAATATCCATTGAAAGCCAAAAAGGGCCTATTACACGCCTTTGCTCATATGCTGATTGGCCCTTTTGGCTGTCAAATGATGAATTATATTGCTGTTTTTGTTTAAGTGCTCGGTGTTAATTCATAATTAAAAAAAGTACCTGACTGTGGAATGTCGTGCATTAGGATTTGCTCAGTTGCTGCTAATCTGAAATGTTATGTAACACATTATGTATCAACAGTTGCTGCATCAGTAACGTAACATCTTTTAACAAAATGCAGGTGACACATGTGCAATGGTTACACGGGAGTACTGTCCTAACATCGCGTTAAGAAATTAAACAAACTGAAACGTTAAGAGGAGAATATTGTCATCTATTTGTCTCATTTTAAATCGCGTCGATTATTTCATATTTAGTCAATATTTACACGTATATGTATTTTTTTTAATGATGTGGGTGTACAGATTAAGCGATCCGTACTTACGCTCTTACATATCTCTCTCCAAATCCTGAAAGGACAAACAAACATGTCCTAATCATGTTACTGAATAAATAACAACACATGACTGGTGAAGAAAATTAACCGTTTGCCTTTTTTAAATTTGTCTCCATTTTGTGTGTGTCATTTTTCTGGTTGATCTGGGGCATTGTAAATGTTAACCACAATATAATTATGAGTGTTCTCGTCAAGTATTTAATAGTTAGCTACAGTACTAACTGTACAGTACTAGAGCGTGGAACTGCTGTGCTGATTGTCAAGTAACGAAAAAGTTACATTTTATTTTAATACATACATACATACGTTTGTAAAGGGCTTTAAACACCGCAGTATTCACAGCAAGCAACAATAAGACCACTACGCCGATAACTATATATACCCATAATATATTGCTGCTTCCTGAATCTGAAATTTCGAAATACAAATTAAATGTTAATTGCATTTCTTATTAAAACATTGTGGGTTAGATTAAAAGTACAGCTTAGATATATAAACATACCACAAATCAAGACCTTACATTACATGAATTAGTGAACAAAAGTGTGTATCCAATTTAAAAAATACGCAATACATATGAAATGTAAAATATTACCGATCCTAAACCCAAACTGATAAATAAAAAGTGAAAGCAATATATACAGTAATGTAGAAGACTCGACATTGGACTGCACATGTGCAAATGGTAATTGTCTTATACTTAGACATTCACCCAACCTGACCAGTGTACTGTATCGTTTAAATCGCTCAATATTATTATATTAAATTACTAATCAAGCGTACCGAAAAATGCCTTTTCTGAAAAAGTGTATTCACTGTATATTCCATTCATATTGGGCAGGTTTATATTTATAACCGTTATAAAATAAATCTTAGCGATTTCAGCTGAATGGAAGGTATTGACTATATAAGACATTATTTTCTTACATGAAATACCGTTGGCATTAAACAGCATTGCCATTAAACAAAAACAGTTTTATAAATAACATATTTCAATAATACATTGAAAAAAGAAGGATTAAACTATGTAACACTTTGTTTATCAATTTGTCCAACACTAACGTTACATGAACAACTTCCAAAGCAATCTTTCCCATGGAATTCCAAACCTTTTGGTGGTGAATTCCAGTATGAAAAATGATATTGTCATTGAGCATTATTTAATATTTAAAGGGGCGTACCTTCATTCATCATGAAATTTGTGTGCAATACAATTGTTCTTTTGTCATCTCCATAAATGTTTGAAGCAATACACTCGAATGGTTCTATAGATCGAACATCAGACTTGGAGATCGGTAGCACACACCCAGTGCTGTTTTCGCAAACAATATAGTAATTCATTCCTCGCAGCGATATATTTCCTACAGGATTGCTTCTTGACAAACAGGTTAGGCAAAAGTCTTCTTTTTGACGACAAGACTTGTTAAAATGTGCATTTATAATATCTGGTTTCACTGAAATGAAATTAATTAAATAATTCATTTATTCCAAAGTTTGACTTTTGCATTGATTGTATTAAAATCGTAATTACGTTGTCAGTGTGGGAAAATAGGAGTTTACCTTTGATAGATTATTGTCAGTGTATTTACCATGACGATATTGACTTTCATATTAAATTCAAAAGAACAAATAAAAACGACATCGGATATAATATATACTTGGGAGTTCTAGTATGTAATCCTTTTTCATATTCAATTCCAACTCTTGACATTCCGCGTGGCAGCTGACACTGTGACCGGATGCATTCTGTGAAACGTTCAATTGCAATATGGATCCCGTATAAACTTGGTATGAATTAGATGACATGTTAAAATTAGCAATATTTGAAGTCCATTCAAATGTACACGCTGTGGTATCTCCATGAATCAGAGTACAGCCGATATCTAGTTTGTACCACGAAGATACATTCTTGACAGTCGAAGGCGGAATTATTACAAGTGACGTTGGGGCATCTACAATACAAAATGCAATTCGTATATGTTCAACGTTAGGTTTGTTGTAAGTGCTAGAACATGTTTATACTGTAATCATTGGGACTTACAATACAAATTTGTATTTCGGTAATTACCGTTGTACGGTTTGCTCGTCGAACTCCCATGGACAAATTGCCCACAGTGTCCTAATACAAGACGGGTGCAATTAATCGTGCCTTTAGACCAGGTCCAATTGGTTGACACAACCGACAATGTACTCGAACATATCTTTTGGTCGTAGTTACACACATTACGTTGTTCGACGTCGAATACTCTTTCGTCATCCAAAAATATTTCAAGTCTTGGTACTTGTCTTTCGTACATAGCTGAGCAAGTGATGTTGACTGGCTTGTATTGTTTCACTTTAGTGGTGTACAGAAGCAGCTCTGGATGAGGTACTTTACGAAAGAAAATGTATTGCATATATACATATAAATGAATTAGAAAAAAATACTAGTATATAAATATGATCAAGATTATGATGCCTTATTATAGTTATGGTAAATGTTACTACAAAGAGGGGTTCCTTAATAACGGATTCATAGAAAAATCAATTTATTACAAATGTTTCCGCGAAAGTACTTTTGTGACCAGCATAATAAAATGTAAAAGTGCCAGCGTCATAAAAAGACAATAATACCAAGTTACAAAACCGGAATATGTCCAAACCTGCAAAAAGATTAATCGCGTTGGTAGAACGTTGCTTTTTCCTGTCTATTGAATCGACTGCACACCATATATCACATGACGCTTGATTTGTTATGGTATGTACTTTGAAATCCAGTGTAAGTGTCAGAGAATCTGACATTTCTGGATAATACCGCCAATATGTGTCATTCTGGAAGCATTTCATTATAAATGAATCCGAATTGTTAAAAGCCTGCTTGGAGTAAAATACAACGTTAGCACTATCTCCAATTTGTGCTGGATAGGTAAGAACATCCAGAAAGCCACAGTCGTTATCAAATTCTGAAAATGTTCGAAGCCCGTTTTAAGTGCTAATACATGACGCACAAAAGCAACTGTATCATACAAATAAAATGGTATTAAAAGACATGTTAATTTTAGATATCCATCATTCTTATAATTTTGAAAAAAAAAAGATTCAAAACAAAAACACATTAAAACAGGTCAATATTTTTAATTTTATAGATTTAGATATCCATCATTCTTATAATTTTGAAAAAAAAAGATTCAAAACAAAAACACATTAAAACAGGTCAATATTTTTAATTTTATAGTTAACAAGTAAAAACAAACTATTTTTAAAAGAAACGAAATTCCATATGATTATATTTATGTAAGTTAAATATAAACAATGAATCAATTTGAACCTGAATTTAATCAAAATGTATCGATATTAAGGAAGTAAAACTAACCATGTAACGCTGTTGAACGGTACTTTCTAAAGAATTTACATCGTGTTTGCAGTAATAAGTTCCAATGTAAGTGTAAGTAGAATTATTTACCTTTTACATCCAGTTGAATTGTGTTTGACGTTGATTCGTTAAGTTGTACATTGATGAGTGATCCGTTCCAGGTCCTGTCTATACTGGACAGTAATAACACGACCGACCCATTTATGGCATTAATGTCATATCCTGTAATGCTCGTAAAGTGCTTCTTTTCTTTGAGCTTAACATTCACTATTACGTCATTAAGCATTTCCTCGGTAACGCAGACATTTGGCTGGAATAGCATTTTGGCACCTCTGCCGATAAAAACCCGCTGCGGCAAGGAGAGAAATCCAGTGGAATCGACCTGAGCTGAAATTGTATTACCGCAGTTGTACATACTATGGCCATACACTGTTAGGACAAGTTTCAATCTTTATCTTGAAGTATTAGCCAATGCCAAGAATTCGTCGCTTCGTTTAACTGTTTAACTATTTAATAACTGATGTTTTTAAGGTTAAATTTAAGAATGCTCATAGTTATTGGACATGAAACAGAGGAAGAACAGTTTTCACTACGCATGTAAGAAATGAAGTCACCCATTTAAAGAATTAACGATTAATTGAAATGTAAACCATGTCCGGTGGACGTATCAAACAATCGTATGAGTTTAAAAGTAAATGAATACGTGTAAGAGCAAAATGACATTGTATAGAAACACATGTTTAAAACACAAACAAACGCTATTACAGTGAAGAAAATATATAATCCATAAATAAAAATGTTGACATTTGTTGAGTTCCATTTTAAGGTTTGAGATATTCCTTAATTTGAAAAAAGGGAAATAATATATCAGTTGTATGGAAAACGTGACATCATTGTTGGTATATTATTTCCTGGTGAACTTAAAGGCAGGAAGCAACATATTTGTGTCATGATTATCTATAAAGATAATAGATATAAACTTGAATTATTGAAATAAACTTTTCGGTGAATTTTTCAAAGAAATGTAATATGTATTTTTATGTATTCAAACATATTCTAACATGTCCACTTAATTCCGTTATTTCTTGACTATTTACTAATATCGACAAAAAAACTCGGTATGGTAGTAATCAGGCATTAATTATTCGTGCTTTTAACTTCGATATGCGTCACGAAAACACAAAATAATATAAGTTCTTTTCAAATAAGGACCATTTTCGTTCTCCCAAAGTTTAGTTACAAATATTTTAATGTCAAATATAGAATTGGGATTTACATTGTGAAGGTAAATGGAAATCTACACACTTCATTGTTATATTACCGTCGATGACTGTTTGTAGTGCATACATATTTTTTTTAATGAAATATCGATATCTTTCGAATTTATAACATGACTGTTACCAAAACATAAAATGACATTTTAAACTAGCGGTATATTTGAGTAAATGTATAATGACTACAGTTAATTTGCAATTACAAATGCATTTAACCTAAAGACACTTTACAATGAGATTCCGGTATTCAACATAATATTTTCCGAATTGTTGAATATAACCGTAATTGTTGGATATAATTGTTGAACAGTTCTTGCTAGTATATAGGATTTTTTCGCATTGTACTTAATATCAACGTTTAATATCAACGTTTAATATCAACGTTTCCATTGTATCTGCAAACGGTTCCAATTACTTCGTGATTTAATATTTTGTTAACTGTGTCAAAGTAGCTTCCAATTATTATAAAGTATATAGTTAAGAGATCATGGATGTTTTAATGTAAAATCGATTTAGATGGAATCTATTACCTTTTATATATCATATTTGTTTGTATTTGCCTACTGAAAGTACAGAAATGTGTCACTATGTTTTCGCTTTTGTGCAAGCCAATTGCTTGTGCGTGTTGCATGTGTAAGTGCTTTCGTTTATTCTTCATTTTGCTCGAAATTTTTCAATTACAATTGCATTATAATTTTATTTTCCGTATCTCAGTTTCACCGATTGTCAAGTTGTAAATCTTTCCTTAATGACGAGTTAACAATAAACAATTGACAATAATACTGTGATTGGCTGAGCGGTTGGGATGACACAAATGTAGTTACTATGGCTCGCAAAGTTTTGCAACAAACTAGAGAAATGTAATTAACCTATTTGCATTGTCAGGTGTCACTGTTGATTGGTTGCAGTGCCGAGCCATATGAAAGAGGAACCTCGTTTATACGTAGACTAAAGGACAAACACTGCTATTTGAAACGTCATCCGTAACTATTATTGCAATGAATTGTGCTTAGAAAAACAACTATTCACATTTGCTTTTACTGTGTTTCAAAGCCCCGAAGCTATTAATTCTTTACTTATAATACTTTAGTATATTAACGCACACTGGATAGTGGACTTAGTGCTAGAAACGTTAAAGTAATCTGTTGGTTTTGTACTGTGGTATTGTAAAGTAGAAAGTCAATGAGATCGCTCTTATTTTGAACATAAACGATCCCAAAACTTCAATAACACCAGGGCCAGTATCCACACATTAACTTGATTTGTACATGGATCCACTTTAACAGTTCAAGTCAAAGTTTATTATGTGAAATATGGTGTTCTCCGTTCACAAAAGGATAAACTACATAACAATCTGACTCATATATTTTCAATTCAAGTCAAGTAATATTCATTTTGAGTCAAATTATATAACAGTATAACACAAGCTCTGCAGAGCTTTTAAAACCGACTTACAAATACATACACGACATACAAACAAAGCAAGATACACACATATTAAAGCAATCATAGTTGTCATAACATTAAATATACATGCACATAAAACTGTTTTTAAACAATTTACCAAAGGTTAAATTAAAATTTCGATAGTTTTTAAAGGATTCCATCAGACAATAAACCATTTAAACATTTTGAAGTTTGTTCACTTAAAATTTTAATATAAACAGTAGAAAGAACATAGTACTTAATGTTAAGAGATCCATAGACATGCGAATTTCGAAGGTAATGTAGTCAAAATGCTAGCGATACACGTACATATATATTGAAAGTAAATTGCAAGAACACGAGTTTTGTGCTGCCAGGTAATGCTATATAACGGGCAAATGCCGCCATCCCATTGAGTGATCACAGAATTGATTACTTTTTCTTCTAGGTGCTTTGCAAATACGGCCTCATTACAAAAATCTCTATTAATCCACGTTAGTAGTTAGAGGCAGGAAACCAATATTCTAAATAAAACAGCGTTTAATAAACATATATTTTTTTAATTTACGGTGTTATCAAGCAATGTAATATTACGGCTGATCTGACCGAAAGTTCCGTTACATACACTCTACTGTATTCTATTTGCGTATTTATGTAGTAGCATGTGTAAAATGACTTTCGTTTCATGTCAAACCAAACACCCGCCTATCAACGGCAACTAACAAATAAATACTTACTAGATCAACTGAGAATACCGTATATAGCATGAAATCAATTTTAGTGCAAATGAACAGAACTGTCATTATTTAAATCAAAATGTGCGCATCTTAATTTCCTTCTGATACCTGAACGACAATTTCTTCAATAAATTTCTACATATCAGGAATCAATCAAGACTCAAATGTATACTGCCGATCTATAAACCATATGTATTCAACTTGTACCATTAAAGGAATATGAAACTCCAGCGACATCACCAGGAGAGAAACCCTTATCACCATCCGCTAATAAAACAAACAAAATACAAACAATATTAACACTACAAAGATGACAATGTATTAGTATTGTAACCCAATGTAGTCTCGTTTGTGTCAAGCAGCATCCTTCTAGAGGTTGTTCCCGATGCGATATGGCTTGGCAATCATCTTGACTGGTACAACATGTCAGAACGAGCATGATCGTCTCTACACACAATTCAGAAACATCAAACGATAGAGCCAGGCAACACATACGTAAACTCATTTTTAACTGGTGTCATCAATTAAAATAACAGGCCATGACATTGAAATCTGATAAACGAACTTAAAATTGCGTCTAGTGTACTTGCATATGAACTGTTATACGTGTAGTTACTGAGACGTTATCGCATGATAAGACATATTTTTCTAAGGCACTATTGTGTCAATATTTAAAATATATTTACGACAGACTCGCACAGAGTGTATTTTTATCAGGAAATATTAATGGACAAAATGGCAACATCGTCGAAAGTTCAATGGAATAGAAGGAAGCTTTTAAGTTCCTACTTTGCACTTTGTTTAGAATTACATTTGCAAATAAAATATTCAATTACGCAACGCATTTACAATGTGGTGTACGTTACAATCAAAACAAACAAAGTTTGGAAAATACTATTAACAACATGTTTAGGTAAGATTTCATATTACCAGCTACAAAACACGAACAAACATGTGTACGTTTTTTCTGTGAATACTAAATGATTTGTATTGAGACTGACGATGATGAGTCGAATCTTGTTGGATACAACTGTTTATTTTGATTTCAGCTTTTGCTGTTGGTGAAACCTCCAAACTGGTTAAAACTCTAGGTGAGCTGTCAGTTTTGCAACCAACATTTGTTGGTCGGGACGTCATATTTAACTTCGTACCTGACAAGGAGCTCGATGTGGGTCAAATAAAGGTCGGTTTGACATTGAAGGCATTGTGTGAGGGCAGAAAATATTTCACTGAAATCCAGAAAGTACATACGCAGGATATCCTAAATGGATCGATGTGCATAACGTTGTTTGCTATTGAAAAGACATGGGATAAGGTGGTAATCCATGTTGAACACAACGCAGTGGTTTCAAATGCTGTAAAGCTTACATTAAAAGGTATGTCTTTTGGCATTGCGTTTTTGAGGGGAAGTCGATATATATGAGGGGAAGTTGTCAATTGGTAACTGTCCTCAAATTAAGGACCTTTTGCTGCGAATATGCGTTCTCTCTTGCCGATGCAAATTGTGTGGAACATTGTTTATATATAAAACGATCAATTAGAATGTTTATCTTAACCACCGAACGATGGTACGGAACTGACTCACTTACTAATTATTGCACTTATCAATGTTTACGTTATGTAGATCAAGGGTTATATTCAATTAAATTCCATTATTATATACGTTACTATCAATAGTAACAAATTTGTACAGGAAAAAAATCAATAAACTGTAGCTATTGTGCCAATACAGGTAATTCCGGTTATTTGCACGAGTGCAAAATAACGCGCCAAAATTCACGTGCGCGTAATGACGCAATCTCTCATTTGTCTAAATAAAAGTTTAATTTAATTGACGTGCGTATTAATAATTCGTCACATGAAAAACGTGCTTATATTACTTTCTGAATAAACCTTTATTAACGGCGTATCTATAGAGAAAATACAACATGTATATTTTGGAAGTAACTTATCATATAATAATGACGTGAACGCGCGCGCTTTTCCGCGGTCTTTACGATGTTCAAAAACTAAGTCACACGAGTTTTGTTTATGTTGTGAAAGATAATACCGGTGGTATATAATAAAAAAGGTTCCATTTTAATTAGGGAAAGTCCAATCATTCCCAAATAACAGTTAAGAAAATCGACTTTTCAATGGTTATTTTTGTTAATTGTTTTCATATTTTTTGGGAAAGTATATATAAAAAGCACAACAAAGTGTCATTTTTTGAGTATATTCACATCATTCCATTGAACTCGTTGTAAACAATCAACAGAGTTTCATTCAAATAAATGACAGAAAAAAATCTAATTTCTTACAGAAAAATAAATCTGAATGAAATTCAATTTGATAAGCCGGCGTATCATTTCTTGCAGAAATATTCAAATTTGTATGAAAATGCAATTTGATAAGCCGGCGTATCATTTCTTACAGAAAAATAAAAATCTGAATGAAATTCAATTTGATAAGCGGGCGTATTGTTTCTTACAGAAATATTCAAATTTGTATGAAAAAGCAATTTGATAAGCCGGCGTATCACTTCTTACAGAAAAATAAAAATCTGAATGAAATTCAATTTGATAAGCCGGCGTATCATTTCTTACAGAAATATTCAAATTTGTATGAAAAAGCAATTTGATAAGCCGGCGTATCATTTCTTACAGAAAAATAAAAATCTGAATCAAATTCAATTTGATAAGCCGGCGTACCATTTCTTACAGAAATATTCAAATTTGAATGAAATTTAATTTGATACGCCGGCGTATCATTTCATAGAGAAAAAATATTTAAATTGGAATCAACAGCAAGATGATAAGCCGCCATATTATTTCTTAGACAAACATTCAAATTTGAATGAAAGACGACGTATCATTTCTTACAGAACAAAATCAAATTTGAATGAAAATTAAGCCGGCGTATTATTTCTTACATACAAATTCAAATTGGAATGAAAAGCAAGTTGATAAGCCGGCGTATCAGTTCCTATATAACAATTCAAATTTGAATGAAAAGCAAGTTGATAAGCCGGCATAACATTTCTTACACAAACATTCAGATTTGAATGAACATCAAATTGATAAGCCGATATATCATTTCTTACAGAAGAATTGAAACTGGAATCAAAACAAGTTGATAAGGGCAGAACATGAAGAGCAGAACATGACAAAAGTACATATAGTAGAAATAAATAAATAAAACCTGCAGCGTATGTACAACAGTTTCCTGTAAGTTAAACTCGCACACATAAAAACGTATACAGTTAAACATTGTACACCTAATGAAGCCTTTGGAGATATATTTTAATCCACATTAATATGGCAAATCCTAGATGTCGAAAACGAAAATCTAGACAAACCCAGTGGATGGTAAATGAGTCATTAATGCATCTATGATCAAAATATATGGTTTTAAGAAAAAAATGATTAATTAGATTTCCTACCAAACACATACATCAATATACTAACTACATGATCCACATCACAAAATTAAGGTGTATGTATATTAATTTGTAATTTATTTTTTAATATCTGGAGAAACATCTCTCTTCTACTACATGATTTATTTTATTATTATTTTGCTTTATTAATTAAAAGGTGTTGTTGTCACAGTGATAGATCAGCATGGTGCTACTGAGTGTGTCCCGTGTTTCAGTTGCACAAAATGCAGAAGAAATGGTATTGAATTGTTTCTCATCATATAATATCAGTATGAACAAAGTTACAAATATGTCATGGTCAAGTTAACAAAATGAACTAGAATTGTCACATGAGTGTCTGATATACCCCCACAATATGGCCTTGTCGCAAAACTATGGCATCCATTCAAAAGAAATGGACAGAGAGAGAATGCTTCAACTTGTGAATGGTCAACAGTGTATTTGGAAGCTCAGAATATACGTTCACTTGGACTGTTTCCCTCTGCAGGGTCCCTCGAGCTAGTAGGGTTTGAAGCGCCTCCCTGGTATGGTTTCCACCGAGAACTTCAACCTTGCCGCCTCCTTTCGCTCCCAAACGACTGATGTCTGTGGCTGAGCTGACTATCCCCACCAGGTTGACACGCTGCTCCATGGGGCTAGACTGGAAGGAATTTGACAGGAAGATGACATGGTCGTGGCTGATAAGACGGACCGCTCTGGAGGAATGGGGAGAGACTAGATTGGAGATGTGAACATCAACTTTCCCTGAACAGAAATGAGAAAAATGTGTTGAGAGTGCTGATTGGCTTCAAACTATGTGTGCTGAATGAACTGCTATGACTAGAAAAGCCCTCTTGGTTATCACTGCACATATGTATTTCAATAATACGCTCATCAGCAAAATTAAGTATACAGTTTTTTTTGTTTTTTTTTCTTAAGATATTTAACGATACCTTGTCAATATTCAACACAAGCTTTTATATGCAAATCGAGCTAGAGTTGTCTAGTATCTTGCGAGTCAGCTTTTAACTGCTGAGGTTGTGGATTGAAACAAATACAGAAAATACAAATAGTGCAGCAGAGCAAATGCTGATGCCTGGCTTTTTTTTCAATAAGTCTTTAAGAGGGAATAATGAAAAACATATTGCAGTCAATTATGCCTCTAAGTATAGATATGTCCATTGTCCATAGAAACATGCCTGTACCAGGACTAATTAAAATAAGTTATGGACCAAGGTTAAAGATTTGAGGAATTGCAGACAGTTGTGACAACGGAAGACAATAACCCGGTTATGACAAATTAGAAAACTTTGGTATGTTTCATAAAACAAGAGGGCCATAAAAGCATGTTGTGCTGAGTTGAGCTTAAAAGACAAAATATACCAAGCTAAAGCAAATGTATCAATTATCGATAGGGGAAAACGCAACTGTTTTCAAATAGAAAACTATAAATGGCACCAGACAAAGTGTTTAGCATGATATCAAATCCCAAAACAGACAGATGTGTGTCATCGGCACTAAAAAGGGGAGGTCATTCAGTAATGTCAGGATATTTTATATAGCAACCTCCCGTATTTAAGAAAAGTGACGCTAATCGAGCATTTAAACGTTGCCTAGCTTTGTTTGCTGCTTTGTGATTATCAATGTAGCGCCAGCTTAAGCGCGGGAGAACTTGAGAAAATACCAAGGTTGTACAAGGTAAAAGTTGGTACAAGGTAAAAGTTGTTGAAAGTAGCCCACCAGGGATTGATAATGGTAAAACAATATCCAGAGTCGACCGCGGTCCGATTTCGTTACCGCCAAAGTGGATAATCAGAAGGTCTGGTTGTGGGTTGAACAATAAAAGATATTTAATGGATTCTTCTAAGTGTTCCAGACGCATCCCGCCCCTAAAGTCCCATATAATGTTGACACCCAAATTATGAAGGCCTAGATGCTCACCGTCTGGCCTGTTCGCTGCCCTATGACAAGCGTCTCTAATAATAGACGATCCTATATCCAGACGTTTTTGACGTGACCTACAAACCCCAATATAATTTGTTCAGTCATTGGGGACAAACGTGCCATTTTTTCATCAAAGTAAAATAACAAACCTTGGAACGATATGTGTTAAATTACCATGATTTTGTAAATATACAGAATCATAAAACAGTGAACTTGATAATATGTACCAACATACCACAATATACACCATATTATAAGACTCTACTAAGAATTGAGTGACATTTACTTATAAGATTGATCAGCGGGCTTTTACCACAAGCCAATGGGCGACCATAAATTTGAAATTGTTTAATAAAATGAAACTTATAGAACTAAATAGGGTACCACCAACATAAACCAATATATATATATATATATATATATATATATATATATATATATATATATATATATATATATATATATATATATATATAAATGACCACCGACTAGTTCTTCCGGGGTTGGTCCCGGTGACGGCAGATCGCCGGGGACGGCGTCTCTACCAAGAACTTTGTGACATTTTATTTTAAAGCCCTCTTGCTAGTACAGGTTTATCGTGCCAATAACCACTTCCGACACGGCTTTGCCGTTTACTAAGTTCTTATTAATAAACGATTGTTTCAGAATTCAACAACAGCTGTGGATATTTATACATACAGTCTTATCCAAAGTTTCCCGGTGAAAGTGTCCAAATCGTTTATTATCCTACCCAACTTGCGCTTGTTAAAGGAATTCTCTTTTCTCGCCAATGGATTCGCTCTCAGGACAGCATTAATCTTAAAAACAAAGTTAATGAAGAAACGTTCGAGGCATTAAACTCAAAAAACATCCTAACCGTCAAAAACTTCACAGGAAACGCCAGTTTTTATGTAGTTTGCCAACGATATGAGAATGGTACGGTGCTGAAGACGAACGAGGTCGAATTTTTCGTAGGTAAAAGTATAGGATCAGTGCTATTCATTTTAATATTGTATCGTAGGTAAAAGCATAAGATCAGTTTCATTCAGTGTTATATTGTATAAATTGTCATCAGTTATATTTACTTTTGAAATCCAGTATGTTTATTAACTTTTTAAATGACGGTGGATTTAGAAGTGCATTCCACTGCATCAAGTAAAAAGCTTTTGCTTTAAATGAATTGATAGGCGAGTGGATTTTCGCTTAGAAATTCAATGAACATTTGTTCAATAATTGTCTCTGTACCGTGGTACATTATCAGTTTTTCATCACACTACATAGAATTGTTATTATATCATTTGCTCTAAATTACGCTGATCGGTAACGCTTATACAAGCTGTCATTTTATTTACTAAATACATTAAAAACAACAACGACACTAAATGTTCTGTGTTTCAGAAAATCCCGTTCTCAGCCCACTTTGCACTGTTGTAAATTGTACAAAATGCTTGTGTGTTTACCCTAATGAAAGCATCAGTTGTGCTGCAAGACGTGACCAGGTTTCTCAGCGAATTGGAGACCACTATGTTCCTTCGCAGAGGACGTATAATGGGGACGTGTATACTTTCACAACGGACGTTGACATCCTGAAAGAGTTTAAACATATGGACACAGTAATGTGTTCTGTGGAATCCGCAGGCATCGCTTTCAACACTAGTGCATATCTGTATATTATGGGTGAGTAAAATCGACACTGTTTTATTGGCCACTTTTCTAACTTACTATTTAAGTGTGAAATATTTAACAGAAAAGTATAATATATGTGTGTAGCTTATACAGCTGCATGTTCGTAATAGTTTACATTTAGCTCACCGCAGTAGTGTATTTGATGATCAGAGAATTGCTTTTGTACAAATAATTAATAAATGTAATGTTTTCTCAATGAAGTAAAGCCTATCGTTTTCGAATTGCTTGTTCCTGAACATCGTGAGGGTGATGCATTGAATGTAACCTGTGTTGCTTGGCATGGGAGACCACCGCCTAAACTGGAGATGTTCTTAAGTGGGCAGGTGATAGGAGCTGCAGTACAGCAAGATATATATGATGTTAAATCGCAGACGTACACAAGTATAGTGAAGTTGGAGACAATACAGAAACAGTGGAATGGAAAGAGTTTGAACTGCACTTACCGAGTTGTCAGTGAAGGGATTCGATACCTGCTTGAAAATTCTACGACAAAGACACTCGTTTATAAATGTAAAGTATTCATATGTTTTGTCTTTAAATTATGCTCTATGATCGGATGTTTTCTAATAATTGGGTTTGACTAACGTTTAAATGTGTGCTGCGGTATCTGAATCGACCCGTTCTGATAACAAAAACATATTTGCAAAACCATATTAATAAAAACTAGAATGCATTACAGTCCATAATTCTACTGTCTAGTTCTTCAAAGTGGGCGTTTATTTTCATTTGCTTTAGATCCACCATCCAAACTAACAATTATCCCACCACCGACGCCATGGTCCATGTCATCAGTGTACAATATTCGTATTGGCTGTATCATGGACGACAGTAACACCAATTGTAGCTTTTTCTGGACATCTGAAATACCAAGCATGGCGATAACCCGTTCAAAACCTCGATGGAAACACACTACAAATCGTGGGTGGATGTCAATGTGTCACAAGACATGTCAGGTCAAAACATCACGTGCAATATTGAATGTGAGCAATTTCACCTTGAAATGAAAACCGATTTTCTGCCTGGTAGGTAATTTAAGATATAACACTTACCTGGTATTCTCGTTATCCCACCATTTTCTGTTTTAATTTTGAAAATAAACGAAAAAAAAATTCAGTATTTAATAAAACGAACAAAAAATAACGTCGGGAAAATCAACAAAACGACGTCATTACACTGCGCGTGTTTACTCTATTCAACAGTGTGGGAATACATGTATGTATGTTGTGCACAGGTGCGAGGTCATGGAACATCTCGCCAGATTCAGTCGTAGCGTGCAACCTATTTTGAACTGTGTACCTCCGACTTTAACTTGGTGTATCCACTCTCGCCACTTCTCACGTCACTGACAAATTTAATCTTTATTGTATAGCAACGATCGATACCATGTGTACACAGCGACTCATCTTATTTACCTGTTGACTTATTATTTGAAGACTGAATGCTCTCGTTTTATCAATGATCACATTCAACACGTATACAGCAATGTATGTATGCATATGTGCGTGTGTGTATATGTGTATATTTGTCTGTATGTGCTTATTATAGCTCGGCAACTTTAATCTGTCACTCGTGAGCTATTTTAGCATACAGTATTTGATAAAATTGTCTCCTATGTTTCAATCAAATACGTCTAGTGTACGATAATTCTTATGATAACAAGAATATGTGTCTTGCCTACTTTTTATGAATACATATTAAATCTATTGTACGATAGTTCCTTCTTATTCAAAATAATATGAGTTTTTTATGAAGACATATAATATGTATCTGTTAGTTCTTTATTTAATATTGCCTGCTGTACGATAATTCTTGACATAATAAGAATATGTGTCTTGTCTACTTTTATGAATACATACTAAATCTATTGTACGATTTCTTTACATTAAAATAATATGAGCTTGTTTACATTTATGAATACATTAACATGCATACGATAATTCTTTACATAATTAAATAGCGTGTCTTGATTATGTTTATGAATACACATAACATGTAGCACTAATCAAACAAGTCTATTGTAGGATAGTTCTTCAAATAATAAGAGTATGCAACTTGTTTACTTTTTTGAATGTTTATGTTCGCTACAGATTTCAAACGACACTGTATTAAGTAGTAGTAGCTAACAACAGGAAATTAGTACATAGTTGGTCTATAATTGTGCAAACACTAACTGATTGCACAATTCTACATTAAACTTAATGTAAGTCTCCGTTCACAAAAACACTTAGTCAAAACACTTTTTCTCTCAAAATTGTGTAAGTCTACATGTGTTGGTATAATACAGTCTAAAACTAATAACTCTCAATACAATTGTCAAGGTTGCTAACACGGTATGCTTATTACATGCTATCTTTTTTTTTTTTAAACTTATCATAGAGTAATATCAATGTAATTTCTATTCCAGAAAATCTGTTTTTACCATCCCATGTATTATGGTAAACATAATAAAAGTATTTTCATGTTGGAGTTTATGGTTAACAGCATTTCTGCGTCGAACCTAATCTGCGTCGAGCCTAATCTACGTGGTGTGACATTAATCGCCAATTGGCAAAATTATTCTTTTTCTAGGAAACATGTGTCGACCATAGATTATACAATTTACCTTGTCCTTTTAAGCACGATTATACAGAATTAACAACATGCCATGTTAACTTCTTAAGAAACTACACGTATGGAATATCGACATTTTTCAAATTATATATTTTTCATATGCTTAGAGATTAACTCTAAACTTTGATCTACCGCATTCGACGTGTACCGAAGTGAACACAACCATTCTTTTGCTTTAACTTAATGCTCATTCAATAAAGAATTTAAAGTATATTACTTTTGCCCACAACGCCCAAAACTTCAATGTCGCTCTACATACTATTGCCAATTTTTTTCCCTACAGTTATTCATAATGTCACATACCTTTCTGTGGATCTCGGTCGGTTCCAGATCCATGTCCCACTCTCTTGTGTCTGATCTTTATCCACATGGCGTCCATAATCTATCTGCATGACTTCTTACCCCCATAATATGCACTCACTTGAAATCTGTATGAACACGACGCCACTGCCCTGGACGCGCAGATCCAGCTTATCTACTTACTTAGTGAAATTTGCTCTCTATCTACACTCTCTGCTTATCTGTAGATCTGGTGATGTTGAAACTAATTCTTGTCCTGCTTCTGACCCAAACATGTCTGATCCCCTCTTTCAATCCTACACAGAACTCACCTCAGCTATAATGCACCTCAATATTCAAAGCTTGAAGCCCAAAATTGATATTCTTGAAATTGAGGCACAACCTTACGACGTCCTAGTTTTCACCGAAACTTGGCTTAATTCAACTATATCTAACGACGATTTGTCAATACCCAATATCAGTCCTCCGTTTCGCTGCGACAGACAAGGTAGAGTTGGCGGAGAAGTTGCAATATATGTTCGCGACACACTTAAAGCTGTTGAACGTCCAGATCTATTCGTAGATGGCCTCGAAGCCCTTTGGGTTGAAATTCATATCAACCAGCGCAAACTTCTAATTGGTGGAATGTATCGTCCACCGGACTCAAACAACACACAGTGGTTGAACATGGATCACAGTCTCGACCAGGCCTTTAATGAACACTACGATAATATACTATTAACCGGCGACTTCAACATAAACATAGAAGCCTTACAGTCCAACAAAATGAGTAGACTGATTAATTCATACAATGCAACACAATTGATCAATTCTCCGACTCACTTTACTGAACAGTCTAGTTCACTTATTGACCTCATGTTTGTAAGACACACACAACACGTCCTTTCCAGTTTTGTTGCAGATTCCTTTATTCCAGATCTTATACGCTTTCATTGCCCCATTGTCTGTGTCTTAAAGTTCTCCAAACCAGCTCAAACCTGGTATAAGCGTCACATCTGGCTTTACAAAGAAGCCGACTACACCAAGTATAGGCATAATCTCAACTCTGCCGATTGGAATTCAGCTTTGAATAGTGAAAATCTTGACTTAGTTGCCGAAAGTATTTCTTATGTCATATTATCTTCAGCTTCACTAAGTATTCCAAACAAAACAGTTACCATTAGACCAAACGATATACCATGGATCAATAGTGAAGTTCGCCATATGATACGGAAGCGCAAACGACTACATAGAATCGCAAAAATATCAAATTGCATGGGCCAACTTTCGAAATACGGAAAATCAAACAACCTCCCTTATTCGAAGAGCAAAAGCCGAACATCAGAAAAAGATCATCGATCAGATTAACTCAGACAATATCACTGCCAAGAAATGGTTCCAACTGGCGAAACGTCTCACATCTAGACACAGTTCAACCTTCATACCAATATTGATTGACAACGGCAAGGAAGCAGTTTCAGACGAGGACAAGGCATCAGTACTCAATGCATATTTCTGTGAACAATCAACTCTAGATAGTGGCAATCATTCTCCGCCTACTCTTCTTAATTCTACAGGGTCCTTTCTCTCAACCTTTACTATTTCGGATCAAGATGTTAAAGATGCAATTTCTGTCATCGATCCCTCGAAGGCCAGTGGTCCGGATTCGATTAGTCCAAGACTCTTCAAGAAGGATCCAACGAACTAGTAACTCCGCTTTGTCTCTTGTTTAACAATCTCTTGTCTAATTCTGCATTCCCTTCATCGTGGAAACTGGCTAATGTCACGCCCATCTTTAAAAAAACAGATCCTTCTGATCCGTCCAACTATCGACCCATTTCATTACTCAGTTGCATCGGCAAGCTCATGGAACGCTGCGTCCACAAATATATATACACTTATTTAGTTTCAAATCGCATTCTTACACCATTTCAATCAGGGTTCATAAAGAGCGACTCTACCATTAATCAGCTTGTATACCTGTATGACGATATTACTAAGGCACTTGATGATGGTAAAGAAGTCCGCGCCGTCTTCTGTGATATATCTAAAGCTTCGACAGAGTATGGCATCGAGGGCTTCTGTCTAAATTATCTTCTATTGGCATGAGTAGTTCTCTTCTGAACTGGTTCTCCTCCTACTTGTCGAACAGAAAAGAGCGTGTTGTCTTTGCGAACACATCTTCCTCTTGGTCCTCTATTAACGCCGGCGTTCCTCAAGAATCCATCCTAGGCCCACTACTCTTTTTAATTTACATAAACGATATCGTCAATGACATTGGGGCCAGCATACGTCTATTTGCCGATGATACAAGTCTTTACGTCATTGTTGAAAATCCTGTTCTGTCTGCTCAAGTGTTAAACACTGATTTATCTCGAATTATTGAATGGTCAAATAGGTGGCTGGTTTCGTTCAATCCAGCAAAAACAAAGTCCGTCACTTTCTCACGTAAACGAAATAAACCCAATCATCCGGATTTTCTTATGGACGACGTCCCAGTATCTCAAGTCAGGTTATATAAACATCTTGGATTAACTCTATCAAAGGATGCAAAATGGGCATCTCATATCTCAGTCATGGTTAACAAGGCCTGGCAGAGAATCGGAATCCTCAGTTCTTTAAAGTATGTACTATCCCGCGCAAGCCCAGAGCGTATGTACATAGCCTTTATTCGACCCCTCTTAGAGTACGCCGATGTCGTATGGGACAATTGTTCTAACGAACTCATCAACGATATTGAAGCAGTGCAAAACGAAGCTGTAAGGATCGTAACTGGAGCCACCAAGTATTGTAACCTTGATCGTCTCCTGTCGGATCCACACTGTGAATCTCTAGCCGAAAGACGACGAAACCATAAACTTCTACTTCTATTCAAGATGAAAAATAATCTTACCTCAACATACCTGTCTAACCTGATTCTAACCGGACCTATTCACTTCGTAGCAATCACGACATACCTATAATCTACACACAAAGTCAGTTGTATGGGTCTTCATTTCTACCCTCGACTATACGTGCATGGAATGCTCTCCCATCGCCCACACGTAATGCAACTACTGTGCTAGACTTTAAGCGAAAGCTTATGAAAAAGCAAAGCACAAGATCACCTACCCTTTATAACATTGGTAATAGAACATTACAGATTCATCACTGTCGCCTTCGCCTGGGATGTAGCACACTGAACTACGAGCTGTATCGTAGGAACATCATAGACACTCCGTTCTGTTCCTGTGGTGAAGAAGAAACACCAACCCACTACCTTCTCCTTTGCCCTAGATTCAATAGTGCTCGCAATTCCTTTCTCTCAAATCCGCCATGTCCAATGACTCTAAACACTCTCCTTTTTGGAGATGACTGGTTATAATTTGACGATAATAAATACGTTTTCCAGCGTGTCCACGGTTTCATTGCAGCAACTAAACGCTTCGACGCGTAGACGGTGTTTTGGATCGATCCTCCCCGACTCCCTTAAGGTGTGTGACAATGTGAAATTCATTTGATATTGAATTTACTTATAGTTCAGAATAGTCGATATTTTTTACTAAGAGCTAAGCACATTTTGTTTTGTCATAGTACTTAGAACTTAACTACCGTATCCAACCAAGCGACAAAATGTTTTTCTGTAACTACAATACACTCATAACCAACTGATTAAATGTGCAAATTATCTTCGTAAACTCCAGCATGGAAAAGAACTCGCATAAGCATCTTCGATGCTTGTTGTCTAATCCATAAAATACCATATCATTGTTGTATATGCACATGTTAATTATGTTTTCATTCATGAACACATAAATATGTTTAAACTAATACATGTAAGTTTATCCCACGGGGTGTTGTTTGGTCAATAAAGGCGTGATTATAGGCCAAACATGTATCTTGTAGAAAAAAAGTATGGTACTGTTGAAGTTTCTTGTACAGATGATTACCTCCTCCAAAGAAGTTATGTGTTTCCCATGTTTATTGTGTGTGATTTTTTTATGTATCTGTTTGTCTTCCATAAATGTTGTTAATGGTGTTTCATGATATTTCTGAAGGGTCGAAATGATGGTGTCATTTAAACGTAATTCATATATATTCTAATAATCAAAAGTGACTGAACATTTCATTATTGATAAACAGATTCTATATTCATAGGATTTCAAAGCTGATTCAATACACATAGTTACATGAATATTTCAGATAAAGGCAGGCTTCCAACAAATGGTGATTTTCCTACGCTGTACAAGTTAGCTGGAGCTGGAATGTTAATCGGCGTTGTAGGCAGCATTGTCATCTCTGTCTGTATATTCAAAAGTATGTGCCAACTATATGATTTGAAAACAACAACAACAACTTTGTTATAATTTAAATTTTAATGAATATGTACATTATTCATAAAATGTTTCACTTAGATGTAAAACATTTCATTTATAATTTACAGGAATTAGAAGTTCAAGCAAAGAACGGATCATGTAAGTTACAAAACGAAGCAAATAAATTATCATTTTGTGTATACGTACGATATACATGTATCGATATATTTAAAGACTATGTCGGTAGTTTTGTTTTAACTTCGCACATTGCTGGACAGATGTATAATGCATATATCTGTGCATCACTAGGTAATTGAACTCTTAAAAAGACCATACTACCAGTAATAGTAATCTGCAGAAGATTTTAATAAAAACAACACATGAGCGGAAAAAAGTAGAAATCTTATGGTTGCATACTTCTGCCAGCCACATATCCACTTAGCTATGTCGACCTTTTTCTGAAAATAAAATGTCACATATTCAGTTATTATCTGGCAAGTAGAAAACTTTCGTGTTGTCCACCTAGGTATCTTAACAGGACAAAACTGCCAGTTAGTGCCCATTACTGCCATTTGTTTAGAAAAATATGCCACCATAAAATCGTATTTAAATGTGTTTTGCATAAAAAACGTATCATTATCTGAAAGACAGTTTGAAGCCTTACAATGAAATAAAGTGCATTGATGTAATAAATTTACTGATTATTTTATTACTTCAGCAATTTCAAGTAATTGTAACTGGGTGCATTGAAATGTTTACATAGTAAGTCGCTTTTGAATCCTTGTTGATGAAATATTGCTACTTCGACTATCAACGATATTAAATAATGCGATAACACGTTCTAGTACCACCGAACCCTTAGAACTTCAGGAAAGGGCTCAAACAGGTAAATTGCTTACATAGCCCTTACTTCACGGTTGATTGCATTGATTACATAGTTGCAATTGGATTATACTGTGATTTTAAGAGTTGCACTGAGAATGGTGTCAATATGAATACAAATAAAAAATTAATCTTTTATATAATATGTCACAGACCACATAAGTTCTCCAATACGTTATTTAAGCGTCTCCAGGCAAATGTAATACAATGAATTTCTATCAGTGTGTGTTGGTAAGTACGTCCTATATTTTAGAGAATAATGTAATACAGATAAACGGCTAATCCAATGTCGTAACGTTCTAGATAACGCCACTGCGGATGCGATGTTAGAGGTGCACTATGTAGAAATCGATCCTGAAATTCCCGATCCTGTAAATCCGGTAAAAATGTTTTCATTTGAAATCATAGTGAAAGCAAGAATCAATGCTGAACCATTTTGACTGATTTTTTTCTGCACCATTCTGGTTGCTTGATCTTCGGAGATTTGAAATGGGCAGGTTTTTACAATAATAAACGTTTAATGGTATTCTATTAGTCCGATCAGTTGCAATGTAGATTAAGCTAGGAGTCCACTAGAGCCGCGACATAATCGCGCGAGAAGGCGTTAGTTTCATTTTACCTGTCGCATACTATCGCCAAGTACGAGGAAGTTGAATTGTTTTGTCGTAAATGAACCACCAATTGGAATATAGTATTTTTGTCTTGTTTGTTAGTAGATGTTACATTCAAAAATGATATTCATCTTCGAGAACAGGGCAAACTGGGCAACCACTATATAACTAATATCGGTATTACTCCACATTCCCTTCTCGATGTTAACCCATTTAAGGTAAAAATGAAGTTCAAAACAGAAGATATTTCTATAAAATAATGCCATTGAATAGCCATTTATGCGTCCTTCTACACCTTCGACAAAAGTGTCAGTAATTCTTCGATTAAACACAGAAAAGAAACCATTGAGATTACCAACACCTTGTGCCAAGCAGACATGATAGAATCCCAATGAACTTATAATACATTTCACTTGACTTGCCCAGTTGGTTTTTAGGGGATTACTTTCAATATCGTGTAGAATAATTTTCTATATCATTTTAACGAATTTATGTTCTGGATCACAGATCAGCTTAAACCAGTACTTTATCATATTCATTTTCTCAAAGTTAAAAAGTCAAGTATCCCTGCCTCCGATAATATAAAGTCATTATGTGTGCTGATTTTGACACCTATTTGTCCTTCACCATTTAATAACATATTTTAAATTAAAATAAGCATATTTATTGTTGTTTTATTGACATTACAAAGGCATTTGATTAGATTGTAAGGGATATTTTTGGTACAGAATATACAACTCGGTATTTGAAGAAGACGTTTTACAGTTATAAAAGCAATGTATACTCACGTATACATAAAAGTAAGACATCATAATGATATCGGAACTGCATTTGAGAGTCATTTAGGACTAATACGAGGCGAGCGTTTTGTTCCCGATTCTTTTTTCTTTGTATATCAATGACATGCAGGATATATTGTACTCAAAAGGTGCAAGTGGTATTCATATAGGCATGTTAAAATGCTTCTTACTCATGTATGCGGACGTCATTTGTTGTTCCCATTTTCGCTCGACATTCAGCTTATGCTTCTGGCAAAACATGGTGATTTTCAACCAAGTTTGATTGCCTATTTTTAATCAAATTCTTAAACAATTTACCTATGACACTTAACATCGTTATCACTCTAAAATTATTTGGGTCATTTAAATCTCGTTTCTTATGTATAGGTACAATAAGACATTCGGTCCATTTATCTGGAAAATATACATTTTGTTAAATTATTTAAGCAAATACGGAGGAAGTTCATCTCTGCCATTTATTATAAATTCATTTAAGATCAGTTCTGGTCCCTAACTTTTTCCAGTTTTTATATTGGCAGTCCGTGTGAAAATTTCTTCAGCAGTAAAGTATAACTGTGGTAAGAACCTTAACAATGTTTACTTTCATAAAATTGCTGCACAATGCTTTAGTGAACTTCTGTGGTAAACAATGTTTAAATCTCGCTCAAAATGGTTTAAATGCATAAATTTATTGCATTTACATAAAGCACTCTTGTACAAGTTTGGTTATTACTATATCACCTAAAAGTTAGAGCGTTATCAATTTTACATTATATTGTCCCACGAAAATAACAATATAACGCGTGTTTGGTGCATTTAAACAACGCACGGAACAGATATACAAAGAAGAATGGCTGATACGTAAGGTCGTACATTAATAATTGCAAACACATGAATTAATCAGTACTTTTTTACATAAAATATTGCCAACTTTACTGATTTCTTCTACATTCTTAACAAATTCATACTAATTTGGCCAAATAATTGCCATTAGGAATCGATTGTAACAGCGCATTATACGTACAAACTATCATTGTATCTTGTGCGATATTTTAAATGTTGAAACTTACCTTAAAGATATGAGTTTTTGTAAATAAATTATGGTAATAAGTAAGTTGTCCGACATGTTTTCTCTGAAATTTGATTTATCATCTGCAAATTGGTTTACCGACGTACAGGGGTGATATTTTTCGGAACGACCTGCGAGAACAATGCACTCCTCGTGTGCGGGTCTATCTTTGTGCACGTGGTCAGGTCTTTCCACGGTGATATCAGACCCGTCCACGTGGATTGTATTGTTCACAGAAAGATATGTCCTCGAGAAGTATGGTTTATAAAGTGTACATTTATTATGTAGTTCTTAAAATACATACATGTGCATGTTAACGTCCATTTCTTTGCATTTTCTGCATATTTCTGTTATATTTTTTGCATATTTGTGTTAGTTCAACTGCATGTGCAAAAAGCAAAATATATATTATATGTCAATGCAGAAAACAACTTCATTATGAAAATAATGACTTGTAACAGATTGCGTTTTTTTTTATTTTAGGACACAATATATCATTTTCTAAAAATAATAAATGCATCGTATATCACCTTTTATGTTGTATATTTATGAAATCTTAGAAAAAAACATACACTAAAATATACCACGCATTAAAGCCATGAAGCTTCTTATTTATCTTAACCGTTTAAGTAATTGTTTGTTTTAAAATGTACCAAATATTTATATAAATGCACAACTGTGGATTTTTTAATCCATGCATGATTAAATAGGACATTATGTTCAATTTAGAGTTGATAATCGGCTAATAAAAAACTATTTAGATTTGTGATGCGAAGGAATTAACCACAAATACGTTAGCATCAGCATGACAAATCGTTGTTTACTTACAGATAAACAATGATAATGCAAAACAATATTTCGATTCTATGACCTGAAAACAAATTCTGCCATTACAATGTGATATATATTTTACAGTCTTAAAACAATGTTTTGAGTTGTTCATTAGCAATCTAACAACGGATAATTTTGTTTTATGAAAACTGTGCGTGTTATGTTATAAATGTCATACCGATCTTAAGGAGATAAACTGAGAAAACGTACCTGCTAACATGGTAGAAAGATATCGCGAACCACGAGATTCTAAAGTCACGAATTATTCCTTAGGAATAATTATTTCTTCCTTAGGAACAATTATTTCTTCCTAGGCAATAATTATTTCTTCCTAAGGAACAATTAATTCTTCCTAAGTGAGAATTATTTCTTCCTCAGGAATAAATAATTGTTCCTTAGGAAGAAATAAATCTTGATTACGAAGAATTCGTGACTTTTGACCTTTTTGGCTGCGTAAACTGAATTCTTCCTACAATGTTTCAATTCTTCCTATGATTTTCGAATTGTTCCTGCAATTACATTTCTTCCTATAAAGTTCGGAATATTCCTGCAATTCCAGTTATGATCATTATAAATAATAATTATAATAATAATGATTATTATTGAATTATTTTGCTTAGTTTCTGTAGTTTAACATTCTATTCATTAATAATAAAACTACTGCTAAAAACGTAAGAAAAAAACTTTAGCATTTCAGCTTATTGTTTTTCTCATTATCATTATTATTAATTATTATTATTATTACTATTATTATTATTATTATTATTATTTATTATTATCAAAAGTTGTGTACAAAAATCCCGCCAAGTTCAGATGCATCTTGGAATCCCACAATGCACTTCAGCACAGTAATTTTATTAATCTGATTGTGAGAATGACTTACTATTTTCTAAATGTAATCTGATAAACTTTGGACGCTAAAATTAAACTGAAAGGGAAAATCTGCCTTTGTCAATTAAACATAATGAAATGTAAAAGTTTACTTGCGAAGTTAACGGCTAAAATCTCGCGCCAGAAAGTGCTCTTTTCTGTACATTGAGAGGGGAATTTAGCGGGCGAATGTGGAACCTCTTTCACAAGATACAAATATTGTGCTTTCTCGGGAATTCGAGACAACCGTTCAACAGTACGTCGCCGCAACAACGCGAGCTTATGCGTTTATGTGGTAATTTTCAATACATATACAAAACTAATTCGTTTTTATGGCGATATAATAAGGCATAAAGCGGTTTTACAAAATTATGAAATTTAATGATATACTGACTGCTTTACAAAATATATTTTAACTAACTTTGTGTTCTTTTTTAATTTAAAAACATTCACCCTCTGTCAATATAAAAACAAAACAAAATCAATGAATCTTTCGGTGGATTATCTTATTCCTTTTTTATTTGTATCGTTCCTGATACATACGTATATCGCTTAGGTTCCAACGGAATGAACATCTACGATAATTCAAATGTTTATCTATGCAGGGCGTTCACCAGGATTTTTGTTAGGCGCCTCGGTCACGAAAGGGGTGGTTTAGGGAAGGGTATCCCCATCCTACCTCGAAATTTCTTTTGCGGCACGTGTCAAATGACGTTATCTGGTGCGTTTTAGCTCTTAAATGTAAGGCTAACACGATTTAAATTGTGTGTTAACGTTTAAAACGAAACGGTATACCTCTAGTCTTTTAAAAGTAAAAGCATCATTGTTGTAGCGAAACTGAAAGTAATAATTGTGTCGGATGTTTTATGTCCATTGCGTATCACATTCGCACATGACGTCATGTTCAAACCCACTACTCTCGTCGTTCTCGAATTTTTAGGTTTCACTCGATCTACTTAGACTCTGTTCGATTAATTATGTTAATATGGGCATGTGTTTAGTGTTTTAACGATGTTTTAATCGGTACAACTGTTGAACTTAGTACTGATTAAATAATTGGTGAATTGTAAAGATCTTGATGAAAATACATGTATATTATACATGCTTCTTGCATAAACGGCAATTGAACATGTACGCATGTAGAATTATATCAACAAATTGTTGAACATTATGAACACGTATAGCATAAAAAAACATGTAGTCATTTAGTAATTACTTAATGATTCTTGTGTAACCGGTATATTTAACAATCATCATTATTATATTCAATGAAATTACCACGTGCGCTGAAAATCGATACTGATGACGATTTTCACTAGTAATATAATTTGAATCTGCATACATTTTAAACATGATTTAAATATTTTATTGCAATATTTTATTGCGATTTGTTTTTAGTAATTGCTAATGTCAATGAAATTGTTAACATTATCAATGATTGTGCAATCAACCTGTTGAGACAACATAGGACGGTCGCATTTCTGTGTTGCCCTGTGCCCTGAAATGATCATTGTTCCAAATTAGTATTATCTTGATAAGTTTAAACGAAGACGATTTAACAGTATAGCAACTCTTACTGAACAACAAAGGTTCCTTTATATAAAGCAAATAAACACTTATACTACGGGATTCCGTTCAACAACAACTTGCATGAACTTAAATAAGTTAATTGTGTATTCTGCATGTATGTTTAAAAGATGACGTAGATAAGTACAATAATGAAAATAAATTCTGTCATAACTGTTAGGTCAATTTCTCGCCTTTGGAATGCCTGTCAGTGATAAAATATAAATGAATAAATGAACATTCCATTTGAGAAATATCACCGCCGATGGTGTTGTGGCATACTGAACACTAATTTTGAATGGTTTGTTCATGCTAAAACTAATTTCAATGTATCTCTTTTAGCATGGTTCGCGTATGTTTTAGATACAATACATAAATACTCGATAACATACGCCGTATTGCCGTATTGCCAGTGCGCATGGAAACACAATTAAGACATCATAACCAAGGAACTGCGGTCCAAAAACCAGCCAGGCTGCTGGATAGAGGATCTAGAAAAAATAAGTGTTTTAATGTTTATCGGTATTAAGCTGAATATATAGCTGAATATATTCGAGATCAAACGATTTAAAAACTAAATCATCGATTAGTCCCTTATATTACTGCTGAAAGTACTATTTTAAGAATTTAGATTTTAAAGATTTAATACAGCAATTACATTTGAATTGTACAGGCTTCCTAGAGGAATTCCCGTTCTCATATTGACCGCACATATTGCGGCCATTCCAGGTTCTGTTCGCATATTCTAAAGTTAATACACTTCTGCACACCGTAGTCACAAAGTCACATTCATCTCTTTGTTCTAAATCAGTTATATGTTCGTCATCCATGTACATCTCAAGTCTCGGCACTTGTCTTTCATAAGATGCAACGCATGTTATCTTGGACTCGCATCCTTCGTATAACTCAGGTACGTGTAAACGAAGCTCTGGTGGTGGTACTAAATTATTCGAAGACATCATGTGTAAAATGACGTAATTGTAATCAAAATAGTAGATACAAAATTAAAATTATATACGCTTGTACATATCGAATCAATACATGTACTTTTCATTTGGGTCCGCATTTCTGTATTCATAACATTAAACATCAGCACAATTGCATGACATGTTCACACATTATTTGAATGAAGATAAGTAAAGGACCAGATGATGTTACGAAGGGTTTCTCTGATGCTGATGGTTCTGGTGTTTTATTTATCTTTTATCCCATCTTCACGCCTGCATTGACGAAAAAACACCCCGTGGGATAAACTCAACTGTATTCCACCTTGTTGAATACAGCAAACACGCGCATTATAATGACGTCATTGTGTTTATTTTCATGACGTCATTTGATGTTTTTCGTGTAATTCAGTAATTTTCTTTCATTTATTTTCAAAATAAAGACAAGAAAATGATGGGATAAATAAAATACCAGGTAAGTGCTGAATACAGATACGTTTATTTAATCGGCACGAAAACCTAAACCAGTCACCAAGGCACGTTTTTGGTTTAGGTAAATCACCTGCTCATATGACTGGACTATAGGTTTTCTTATCCTTGCTAAATAAACTTATCTATATTCAGCACCAACCTAGCATTCTCCATATATTATAATAATCAACATCTGTCAATGTGCCATATTAATCAGTTGTGATAGTTCTTGTAGGTTCATTTTAGAAAATAGAACTCCAAACTTACCTACAATCAACTGAAGATTATTTGTTGAACCTTTAATCGTAAATTTCCCCATCATAAAAGTGCATTGCGAACTGCAGGAGGCTTGTCCATATATACATGTATCGTGAATTGTATAAATAATCGTTGAATTAAGTTGAGCTGTCTCTTGTAAATAAGATGCATATTTTCCCCGTTCGAAGCATGTAAACTAGGTGGAAATAACATTATTATCTAAAAAGGCGTGTGTTGGGTTAAAGCCGATCCGTGCGCTGTCGCCGGGTTTTGTCGGATAAGACACCATTTCAAGGTAAGCAAATGGATTGTCGAACTCTGGATAATTCGAAAGAATAATATCGTGTTAAATTTAAGAAAGATTATTTTTCTATTATAATTTGTTGTTAAAACAAATAAACAAAACATGTACATGTAACTGTATCAGATATGTTTAAACATATGGTTTTGTTTCGATACATTGTAAAGAAATGATTAATAGACCCCTTTCCCATTCCCGTTATCGAGTACTGAAGGAGTTGTCTCCCTTGATAAAAAGAATCGAGAACGAGACTGACGATGTATTGGCTGTAACTGTCATTAAGGCCTCAGTCACATATTACCAATTTTTCGAGCTGTTCTTGGGCCGACAGCGTCCCGCATAAGATAAGTCAAACGTCGGGACAATATTCTGAGATTCGGGGCTCGAAATTTAATTTTGATTCAAAGATCGAATATGGTCACGACAGCGCCTAGACAGAGTCCCGATTTTCCCGATTGAGATCCGACAGAGTCCCGACAGTGTCCCGATAGCATCCAGGCATTTCCGACTTTTTTATTTTGTATTTTTTGCATCGTAGCGCTGTCTGGGCGCTGCCAGGAGCCATAATCGGGAAGCATTAATGGTGGTCGGTCAAAGCTCTGTCAATGAATGACAAGCGCACACAAACGCGCACAACATACACGATATGTACACCAGACATGATATATGTACACATATATTTATGAAATATAATTTCTATTCTACCGGATATTGTCCCCACAACGTTTCGACACCGTCCAGACACCGTCCCGAATTTGAGCCCATACAGCCGAATCTATCCCGACAGAGTCCCGTCTATACAAATTCGGCCGGGTCTCCCAATTGTTAAGGGAAAACGCTGTTAAGGGTCGATCACGCCGAACGTGTCCCGATGATTCCCGATTCTGAGGATAGCGTTCCTAAAGCGTCCAGACAGCTCCCGACAGCACCCGACACCGTCCCGATATTTCCGACTATTTATTATTTGTATCGTAGCGCTGTCGGGACGCTGTCGGGAGCCATAATCGGGAATGTGTGACTGAGGCTTAAAGGAAAGTGATGTTCAGGGGAGAAAATGTGGAAGAAACTATTAAAATGCTGTTTATTTGTTGTTGTTTTTTTCATTAATATAGTATCTGTTTTGTTAACTAAATTATGTATACGTGGATAGGTTTCAAATTGGTAAATTGTAATGCAAAAATATAAGCCATTAACGATAACAACATAGCCAAATCTGCCAACAAAACTATGTTTGACATCATGGTTATGTTACCTTTTCAGACCTTTTCATATTAAGATCATAATAATCATAATAATTTTTAATTATTAAAATAAGTCTATAAGTGTCGAGACAATGACTTCACTTGGACATGGTACGCATTTGATTACGTAATTGTGCCACGTGTTATTTTAAGATTAGGCCCTGGATATACACATTCTGGTTACATAATAATGAGTATGTGTTTATACAAGATTATGCTCTAATAATTTATTAGACCAGGTTTGGACAGTCAGTCTCACAGTAAGTACCTTTTTTTTTTTCATTTTAGCAACAATATACTAATTAAACTGACACTCTTATCGCATATCATACTTACATTATGTACCATGTCATGTCTGTTAGTTAAGAAGTAAAATTAGTGAATATTTATAACATTTTATAAGTAATTAACTTATGACCGCCATGCAACCAATTTTAACCACTATCAATACATTGCCTCGTTTTCGATTCGCCGATAAATTACTGTGTCGTGATAATCGCTACAAATGGGAATTTGAAACTCGTCTATTTTGCTTGTTACGATTTCGCTAGTGGGCGTTTAAGACTTGCAATTTACTACTAAATTTTTCAAAACATTAGGCTCTGCTCTGCATAATAATCTCTCCCTGAGCTCCTTCTTTGTCAATGGCAAAGATTACGAGTGTCTTGTTAGAATATAATAAGGACAATTCAGAACAATTTACTTATAAACCAAAAGTATTGTAAAGCAGCAGACACAATGTCACGTAATGACAATACAAACATGATTGTGTAAATACAATTTGATCAATTGTATAATTATGTATGACCATACAAGATGATAACATATGAACGTAATATCGGCATGTGCGTACTAACTACTAAGACAAGTGTAAACAAATCCCAACGAAATAAAATATGTTTATTCCAAATAAACGTTTGTAGCTGTGTGTGATAATTATATAACGATTAAGCATGTCAGACTGTAATTATTAACGCAAACAATTCGTTATCACACAAGTAATTTCCGTCTTACCTTGTAAATTTAGGCAAACAGTATTGGACTCCAAACCATGAAGCTGTACATTTACAAATGAATTGTTCCAGGGTTTGTCAACATCGTTAAGTTCTAGCAAAACAGTCCCATTAACGAGTTTCTGTGTAAAAGCTGTGTAAAAGCTTTGTATGTTGTAAAGTTTGGTGTTCCTTGCAACTTCACTTGCATGATTAAGTTTGTAGTTGTGTTTGTTGCACAGAAATTCGGCTGATAACGAAGGGAAACAAATCGGCCAAAAAAGGCTGGCTGAGGAATTAACAAAAAAACCTACCCGCTCGATGTTAACAGCGCTGGAACCGCAGCTAAAAATATAAGTAACAGCACAACCACGTTATTATTAATGGGGCAAACGCTGTTTTGTTATTTTCCTGACTTTGCTATCAAAAGAAATGTAAAATTTATTAATTAGCTTAACATTGGCATGTAACAAATGTGTTTTTTAGCCCGACTTATATATTTAAATATGGATTGTATCAAATAAAACAGCAAGGCAGGGAAGCAAACATTTCCCTGCTCACTGAAATAAAATAAATATATATATTTACTCCGCAATATTAGAATTATCCAAAGGTTGATGATAGTAACACGATACATGGTTTTTACGTGGTATCGCCAGCGTTAATCGAGTGTTGTGGTTTTGTGAAATAAAAATTGTTGCGCATTGCTATTTAAAGTTCCACAATACAGAACTTCCTGTAATTGTGTTTTATTGACTCATCCTATCCTTTGCAACAAGTAAAACATGTAAATATGCAGCTGTAAATGTTTAGATGCTTAGGGCTTGTCTTTACAAACTTCATTTTCATTTTAGTGACTGAATACAACTCATTAGCATTAATCACTAATATACAAGACATCGAACATGAACACAATATGCAGGTTACGTAGACTATTGGAGCCACATGTTTCAAAATTGTCTTGAAAATGCGTAAAAAGAGCTTTTGCGGATTGGCTTTAGAATGATATCTGATCGCACAGTCCGTTAACATCATCCCATGCACAAGATGTGCTATATAGATGTCGAAGTCCTCGACAGTTTCTTTTTATTATGGAGCACACTGTAAATAGGTGACCGGTACAGGAACGTTTAGTTTATCCACTATAATTTGTCATTAAATGCCAAAATATTCTATAAAGAGGTTGTTTAGTACGCATTTTACTGACTGTCGGAAGCAGGCTCGTCCCGCGGTAGCCATGGTTGAGCTTTATACGACAGTGACTTGTGCTATTGTTTTGGTATGTGCTTAATAATGGACGATGACAATATCGAAGGCCTAATTCCGGTCGTAAATCATTTATTGAGAAGTTCATGGAGCACTTTATATTTTTATTTTTTCATTTTTAAACACTTCATATGGAAGTAAGTTTTCACCACATGTCTTGCAAATTTTGCATTTCAATACAGCCTTATTTTTATTTCTGCCATAGTGATTGCAGCGTTTAGCATTGGTGTTATCGTGACTGTCTACCCGTCCTTCTGTACACAGGTCTTCAAGGGTTAACATCGTTATAAAGTTGTTAATTGAAAGGGCGGTCCTTTACAGAATCGTTATTCTGCCAATTTCGCTGTGTTACAAGACGGCGACGATGCGACAGCGAGACATATTCTTTTTTCATTTTCTGCAGACCTCTCACTTTAAAATACGTGGATACACGAAATTTAGGTGATAATTATCGTCCAAATTTCTCGAGTCCATGAAATTGTAGACAGCGATAATTATCGCCCAAATGTCGCGTCGTTGCATTGTCTCATCGTCGCGGTCGGTACTCCTACAAAGTAATATTTATCGCCCAAATCTAGCATCGTCGCGGTCTTGTACACAACGATAATTATTGCCCAAATATCGCATCATCGCATTGTCACACCGTGTGCTAGGCCGCGACGATGCGAGGGAATGTCGTGTGTCTATCAAATATCTCAATGCGAGATCTGCAGAAAATATGAACATATGCATAATTTGGTTGTACCGCTCTACGGAGAGAGCGAAACATGAGGAGTGAAATGATTATTGCTGCAAACAGTGTTAAGTATAAAGTACAATGTATGAATATATGCATAATTTGGTCGTACCGCTCTACGGAGGTTGCGAAACATGAGGCTTGAACGCGGATCTGCCTTCATTGCTTCCACGAAACCATAAATGGATCCTGGAAACAGCTGAAATGACACATGAAAACGTTAAATGTTACGTTTGTCAGGTGCTCTATATATTAAAAAAGCATTAAATGCGTGAATAAATGTAGCGTATATTACAATGTTTCTAACCGCCAGCATGATGCAGTTTATAGGAAATAAAAGTAAGTCCATAGAGTGTCTGTACATTTTATAAATTAGTTATAAAGACGAACATGAATAAAGGGGTGAAATATATGTAGTCAGTTATACCCATCGGATCGGCAAACTGAATTATACACTCAACAAAAGTTATAAAGCACCAAATGGAAATAAATGGAAACTGTTCTATTTTCATTATTTATAAGCGTATATTAATCCGTTATATACTGTTAGTATATATGTATTGATATATTAAAGGGTGGGAGTGAACTATAAATATTACATACACTATACCGTACTATAATAACGAAAGCTTAAGAAACTCAAGTTCGTTTACCACCAGCCCAGTAATACATTCCAAGAAACATAAGCCCAAATTATGCATAGTTTAATACTTCCTGTAGAAATAATGAATACAAATGTATTCAGCTGATACGTTTTGTAGAAATAATGAATACGTTTGAATTCAGTTTATACTTTCTGTAGAAATGATGATTACAACTGTATTCAGCTGGTAGTTTTTGTAGTAATAATGAATACAACTGTATTCAGCTGACACTTTCTGTAGAAATGGTGAATGCAACTGTATTCATCTGTAGAAATAATGAATGCAACTGTAGTCAGCTGATACTTTGTTTAGAGATAATGAACGCAACTCTATTCAGCTGATACTTTCTGTAGATATAATGAATGCAACTGTATTCAGCTGATACTTTCTGTAGTAATAATCAATACAACTGTATTCAGCTGATACTTTCTGTAGAAATAATGAATACAACTGTTTTCAGATGATACTTTCGGTAGAAGTAATGAATACAACTGTATTCAGCTTTAAGACCAAAATATACACTTTACACTTTCGGCAAAATAACTTTGATCACTTTCCAACAGATATAAACAATAAAAACATTGTCCAAATGTTTATGTTGGATATATAGAACTTATGAGTACATATTCGATTCGTAGAAATTGAAAACCAAATTATGCATATGTTTTAGTTTATACTGTTAATAGAATTGATGATTTCCGGTATAAACTGTTCGATCAAAGTATGGAAATTGTAACTCTTTAGTGTTGGCAAAAATACTGATTGTGCATTATTTAAAATAGATTTTAGATAAAAAATGCTTATGTTAATACTTTCGCGGAATAAATATACATTGGAAGAGATTTTAGAACAAATTATGCAAACTGTTGGGAAAATAATAGATACACATTCGTAGAGGTACAAAACCAAAATATCTAACTATATTGCCTGCATTATTGCTACGATTCTATACAAATTACAAACTAGATAAGTGGTTTGAGTTCCACGAATAATTACAATAAAATAATTATTTAAAATAAAAGTTTATGAATTATCAGTACCATACATGTCCAACCTCCGCGCAGTGATTTGATTGGTTCCGAGCATAGCTTAAATTAATTCCAAATCCCTGCAATCTTCTAGTTATTATTTATGGTATACATTAGTTATGTTCTTTTCCTTGTTTCATTCTTGACTGCAATGATGATAAAAAAGTCAAATTATGTAGAAAAGTGAACTGAGTTGCATTAATTAAGTAAAAGTTACAAAATGTAATCCTTCCAGATCAGGAAGGATTGTACTTGTGACGGCAGTGGTTACTGTTAACCGATAGGGGAAGTAACCGCTGCGAGGAGTTTGATAAATGTCAACTGTTTTGGAGTCCTATAGTCAGCACACATCAAACATCGCAGTGTTCATTAGAAAGCTACATCAAAGGCATACACAGTGTATCAAACACGCCTTACAGACACGTAAAATTTAGTCAGTAATGTAAAGTTGATTAATAAAATACGTATTAAATAAGAGATTTCATACAGGCACTGTTATTTGTCCTCGGTCAGCTGTATTGGCGTTCGCCCTACGGGCTGACAAGTCAATATAGCAGACCTCGGACAAATGACAGCGCCTGTATGAAATCACTTATTTAATAACATTATAATATTGTAATTATGATGTTAGAGAGTAGTAGTAACAATTCAACGTTTACATTTCATATGTTCAAGGTTTTCGGAGTTGCATTGGTAAGCATAGAACATCGGTAATTGGGACAGTGTTTGGTTTGATATCTGGAATCGCATGCTCAGGGACCGAGGTGACTCTTTAAAGCTCATATTCAACTGGGAAAGAAATAGTAACTCACGTCAAGGAGAACTGTCCGCCGCACGAAAATGCCGTCTGTGCTTTTCTGGATGTCTTGATAAGCATTTAGATTCTTGTATATGATATATTGTTTGGTAGGTTTTGGCGCCGCTATGACATCTGCTACCAATCTTAGTTAACATCTGCAACCAGTTATAGTCGTCGTGGATATTTTTTACAGCCTAAGACTAGCTGTGCTTACCCCTTTTCAATATCTATACATGCTGAAATTAAATGAGAAAGTCTTGATAAGCTAACAACATTCTACAGTTTGTGCGCATTGTGTGTGTAGTGCATTTTTATCGAGCCCACCGGTTTTCGCTCCCATATGGTCATCGCTCTCAGAAGACTTGTTAGTTGGATTACGAGGGATAGTGCAAGTACACTGCACCTCGGTTTAACGTCTCATGCGAGAGACGAGGTAGTAGTTTAGTGTGTAGCGGAGGCTCGAACCTGCGACCCCTGGGTTGTGAAGCCACTGTTGATACAACACATTGAATTTATACAAATTCACAACGTGCTGAGATCCGTCGAGAAAGTTTCAGCTTAAAACATTCTACAGTTTGTGCACAGTGTTGATAAGACACAATGAATTTATACAAGAAAAAAAATACCATAACCTGTACACGGCAAAAAACGTTGCCTCTAATAACAACGTCAGTTGGAAAGCACGAAGAGTGTATCTGCCTTGTTTAGTCCGCGCCTTTTCAGGGACTTCATATCAGCTTTGGCTCATTTCTTGAAATAACATAACAATAATGTCAGGAATCATAAGTAGTCACTGGGTTCTAATGTTGATACATTGCATTCTTTTAGTTACTGTTTGTGTCATTTAAATGTATTTCGTGTGTGTATATATATATTATACTGGCTTAAATTAAGTCAAATCAGCCTTTGTACAAAAAAATGTTGCAATAAATCTTACAGTATATACTGTGATTTATTTACGTGAAGCAAAACTGGAAAAGTCTACTATCCAGATCGGGAATATTGTACGCGTCCGTGACTTGGAATCATCCATGTTCATCTACAGGATTAGCTTGTGTTTGGATTTTAAGGGCGGAGTAACACCTCCGATTGGTTGCATTACACCTACTTAGAATGTACTGTCGGTAAAAATGCAAGTGAGAACCGTTATAAACATGGACGAGTCGATATTTGTAAATCAGACGATATTCAAATACAGACGATTGCAGCGTGTTTATAAATAGAAAATCACAATTCCCCTTATTTTTAGTAAATGGCAATCCCTCATTATCAACAAAATTTAAACCGACTATAATTTTACACGATCTTGAGCACTTTGCTCAACCCGCCTTTTTGATTGGTTTAACGATATAGCCTATCGATTTATCTTGACCAGTCAATACCTCAACGCCTTGGCGTATATTTCTGAACAATCGAAAGTGCTGGCCGCACGTGTTATTGTAACGCAACACGCGGACCGCACGGCTTTATCAAACGTCATGTTGATCAGTCCATTACTCAACGCCGTAGAGTATAATTTAGAACAATAAAACGTGCTGTCCGCACGCGTTATTCTTACTGGGCGCGTTTACAGCACGAACTATATATTTTTTGAGCGATTTACAATTCCAGATTAGTAAAATGTTATTATAACTGAAGGGAGAACGACTGGTTTACCGGTCGTATAATACCGGTAAATGATTGTTATTAAATAATAGAGACATCCACGCCAGCGTAACATGAATTTTAGACATGGCCACTTTTGCAACTATATGCCTATTTTCTATTTACAAAACAAGAACAAACAAAACGTGTTATTTTTTCAATAAGCCAAATGGTCACAGGATAGTTGCAACAATGTTTGTTCTTGTTTAATAAAACACGGTACAAAAATCCGTATACATGAACTTTCAACGATTGGGATATCCACTTGTTATGCTCCCCGAAAGGGGGAGCAGATAATCGCCGCTTCGTCCGTCCGTCCAAATTTACTGCCATTTACTTTGTCTGTGTGTGAAATGATTTTCCCCGACAATTTTATCCATCACACTCGATGTCCGTCCGTCCGTCCACCGGTCTTGTATTTTGTTTCTGCGCGAGATCTCGGGAACTAATCACTCGAATTCAATTACACGTTGTATGAAGTAACCCTATTTAAAGGACATGCGCATATTGTCAGGTCGTTGCAGTCTGATGATTTTTCCGGGTGTTATTGGCCTTTGATCATAAATTAATTGTTGTGCTTTTCCACACTATAACTTGGCCATGGATGGAGAGATTTTAAAAGTACTTGGTCACATCTAGAGGTCAAATGTCAAAATTGGAAGTTTGCTTGCCTGTGCGCTCACTTGCCATGGATTTTAAAATAACCTGGCACAAATTTTAACCGGAATGAGACAGCATGAAGTTCACGATTAACCAGGTCGGTAGGTCAAAGGTCAAGGTCACACTTAGAGGTTAAAGGTCAAAGTCAGCTTTTTTCTCATCCGGACTATGACTTGGTCATGGATTGAAGAAGTTTCAAATTACTTCGTACAAATGTTTGCCTAGATGAGACGGCATGTCACGCATATGAACCAGAACTCTAGGTCCAAGGTCATACTTAAAGGGCAAAAGTCAAAACTGAACAGGTCCCTTTAACATAAATTATGTCAGAATGAATACTTTCAAAATAATTCACAAAGAAACCACAAGCTCTGTCGTTTGTCGAATTATTTTAAAACCATAGCAGCTAAAATATATTTTTTAACTCAGTTATATATTTATTATGACAATTAATATGACTGTTTAATGAATTACATGTTCCTGTAACACCCATAGCCATATATGGTCAAACTGCCCCGCCCCCTGGCAACCTTGTTTTTAAACAGATCAAAAGTATTTAAAGGAATATTGTAGAGTGTCAGGCAATAAACATGTCGATAAAAATATTTAAAAATCCAGAAAGTGGTTTCTGACAAGAAGATTGTCACAGTTGCCTATATGGTCATATACGGTCAAACTTCCCCACCCCCTAGTGGCCATGTTTTTAAAAAATCAAAATTATTTGAAGGAATTTGGTAAAGGGCCATCCAATGAACATTTCCTTAAAATTATTTTGAAATCCAGTAGTTTCTGATGAGAAGACTGTGAATATTGCCTATACGGCCATATACGGTACGTAAAACTTCCACAACCCCTAGTGGCCATGTCTTTAAACGAATCAAAATTGTTTGAAGGTATTTGGTACATGTTAACACAAATAACATTTCTGTGAAATTATTTCGAAATCAGGTATGTGGTTTCTGACAAGAAGATTTTCAAAGTTTTCAATATAGCCATATAAGGAAAACTGCCTCGCCCCCTGGTGGCCATGTTTTTTTAATTAATCAAAATGATTTTTAGGAATTTGTAGAGGGTCACGCAAAGAACATTTCTGTGAAAATTATTTTCAAATAATCCAGCCAGTGATTTCTGACCAGAAGACTTTAAGCTTTTCAGGTTTTTTTTTATAACTTTTGGTTGCCATGTCAACCACAGTTTTACAAATATTCCTTTTATATGAAGGAATTTGGTAAAGGACCAACACAGGAAAAAGCCTACCAAGTTTGTTTAAAATCCACAACGCGGCTTCAGAGAAGAATTTGTTTAAAGCAAAATGTTTACGCGGGACGACCTACGACATACGACGGACATTGACTGACCACGTACAATAAGCTCACCCTTGAGCACTTCGAGCTTAGGTGAGCTAAAATGCATTTGACTTAAATGATGGCTATATATAAACTCTTTAAAAATCCACATTCTAAGGAATCAGGGTCACGCTAAATCACAATGACCAGGAACCCGTTATGCGAAATGTGTGTGTTTTTTAAGACAATACTGTTTTTGTGTCGCCTGACTAGGCGACATATAGGGATTACTTATGTCGGCGTCGGTGTAGGCGTCGGTGGCGGCGGCGTCCGCTTTCGCTTGTTTAAGTATATGAGCCTACTTTCGATATCTTGTGGAAGCGGAACTGGAAAATTCTCTGTTTTTTTCTGAAAATGTAAAATCGCATCGACCAATACAATGGAAGAGTCCATTTTTAACCTTGTGAGTGGATATTTGGGGTGGAGCAACGCTTCCAATTGGCTGCATAACACGCCTGCCCAGTTTGTTATCCGCAATGTGAGCATTTACAAAGTACCGCTACTTTGCACATCTCTACGCGGCTTTATGATTGAACAAACGCTGTTGTCCATCAATTGGTCTGACAATTACTCACCTCTTTTGAGTATACTTCAGAACAATCAAAAAAGCTTCCAGCACGCGCGATGTTAACAGGGAATGTTGACCGCACAGCGTTTATATTCCGTGAGCGATTTCGACTAGTTCACTACTTGTCATATAAACGATTATTTTGATGAAATAAATGAGACTGGTAAAAAATGAACCAAAGTAATTGTCGTTAAGCTCATCGCAAGGGAGCCGTTCTTGCTGCACGGCAACCACACGACGACCGTGTGTTTCGTATAAATAACTGAATTAATTTGCATACTTTCGGCACGATGTTATTTATTTATTTATTTTTTATTTCAAATTTGTTACAATAATATAACTACTTTAGACAAATCTTGTGTGTGTATTTGCAATTGTAATAGTATCTTCCTGACGACTCGGTCACAATCGGGTATCGGCGATCGTGCGGCAGGCTTACGGCGAGATTTTTTGCAAAATACGTGCGGTAAACTCGCCAACAGTCTTTTGTGACGGTAATTTTCAAAACAGGTATGGCGGAACTACTTCTTTTCTCTGCAGGCTATGAGTCGGTAAATCGAAACCGAAACTCAAAACTGCAAAAAATCACGCCTGTTTTCTTACCTTTTAATTATTTTAGATTAACGTATGTCATGCGTATTATAATATTTATATGATGTGAGTTATTACTATTACAGTTTCTAAAAAAAGCAAATTTATTGAAAACGTTACGTCAAACTAATGACACCCTAATTTTTGCGATTTATTTGTATGTAACCAACATATTCACCTGGGTGTCCTGGAATAAGACCACTAAATTAATGCGCTACATCGGTTATTGTATCCGATTTTTATTCTAAACATTTTGACAATAAATTACTGCAATATATTGATTTTAAACTGTAGTATGGACAATCGAGAGCACGCATCGTATGATGTACTTTTAACTCAGTAGGCTACGAATCACTAACAATCGATGTTCCTAACTACCAGGCTTCATCGGTTATTCTGCATGGCACGTTGCAGAATGACTTGTTAACTGGCATGTATATAATTCCGTTTGCAGTCGATACACTTGAAAAATACTTGTTCGTTACTTACAAATAACTTTTTAATATGAAGTCCTATACTATTAAATAACAAGCCATATTATGAAGTTTAAAGGTGGGAAATTGAACTTCATTTAAACAAAAACATTTCATTTTTAGCAAAAAGGCACTCATAATTCACATGCTTTTTGCTTCTTTTGTCGCCAACAGTCTTTCTACGCTGTCAGCGTTTTTATTTCTCCACCTCAACGTCGACGCAACGACCGCAACCTACATTAGTGCAAGCCCTTAAGTTCATGCGGCGACCGTGAAAATCACTCACAGTGCGGGCACCGTGAGGGCTCCATGCGGAAATCGTTCAGTTACCCTACAGGCAACGTACGATATAAACTTCAAATCTTGCAGCTGAAAGACTGCACGTTACGGCGATAAACGTACCGGTGTCTCAATATTAAAACATACAGCTTACGGCTGCCGCAAGACACGGCGATCTCACGGCGGCCAATTGCTTTGTACATCTATCTGATAATATTTGCACACATTTGACATAAGTTTGCTTTTTTTTAAACTCGCTAAGTGTTTTACGTTATGTTAGAATAATATAGCTAATCTTCTTTGAACAAAACCATAGAACAAAATAAAAATAGAAAAGCTGCCATGGTATCTTGCTATTTTACATGTTAAGTTAATTGTAGCAAACGACAATAATACCTTTGTGATTGACTAAGTTGGTGGCAATAATATGTGAGCCCATGAGATTTTAGGCCAAAATGCGGTATCTGGGCGAAAATGAGTTATTGGCAGTTTTGAATACACTGATATGTGTAGAAACTGGAAATGGCTTCCCTTTTTTTTGCAACCATGCGTTTTGGGCAAGAATGAGCAGTTTAAGTAACACCACCATAACGACAAAATTTAACATTTCACACAGATGTTAATGTTTGACATGCATACAATACAGAACCTAGCATGAGGAGGACATGTAATTTATGTAAAGTATATTTACTGGACTACTTATCCCAAACAAACTTTGAATGTACAAATGTTTCGGACAAAAATAATAATGATACAGAGATAGTTGCTATGGCAACCAAACAAGAAATCACAGCAAAAATTACAATAGGCCGCAATTGGGAAACAAATCTCATCAAATCTGGTAAGTTCGTGGCCTCAGGTAAGTTCGTGGAAGAAATTATGATGTAATTTTCTCTTCAATGACGTCACGTCGCGTACTCGAATTCTATGCAAGTGTGAGCCGAAGAACAGCTTGACTTACTAGAGCACACTATTGCGTAGAAAACATAGACAGATAAATATACCATGTTAGTTAAGTTTATTGCAGTTATTTGTGTTTAAAATAATTAACCCCTCTTGTTGTTAATAAACATTCTATATGTATGAATTTCATTAAAATCCAACAAAAATCAAATGAAATAAATAAGGACATTAAAAACTTGCCGTATTTATATCAAAACACAAAAATCAGTCGAAGGGCCTCCGCGTAAGACGCAATAAAAAGTTGCCCACGAACTTAAAAGGAAGTTGAAAAAGATCAAGGTCGTTATTGGGTCATGTTTATTTTCAAGTAAGATTACAGATTTCCGAATAAATATTGGCAATTTTGACATATAAAATAGTTAGTTTACATTCAGATCTATTTAATGTGATGTGTTTTTATTGCAACAAGTGGGGTTTTAAGCGCATGCGAAAAGTCGAATGTTTAACACCCACGAACTTGCAGGTGTAGAGGTTATATGGATATATTATATCCATTTGTCTCTTCCTGCGATTGTGCGTACAACATGCGGTGACCGTGCGTTAACATTGCGGTGACCGTAAGTAAGGTGCCCGCACGATTCCGGTACGTACTTCACACGGTTTTACAAAATGCACGCTTTATCCTGCTTTCTCAAAACCATGCGGTGCATCTGCGGTCTGCGGTGAACGCAGTGAGCTTATTAAGTGTCGGTCACAACCCGGTTGCGGCGACCGTACGTTGAGCTTGCGATGATGCGTGCAGTTTCCACACGGCGCCCGTGCGTTTTTCTCGACCGCACGATTAAAAAGAGATGCGAGGGATACTAGTAAGTTCATAATCGTTTATAACACCTACAAATGTACACATTTTTCAGTGGTAAAAATATGTAGAAAGTTCAATTAACATTCTTTATTTCTAAATTTACCATGATTATCATTTTTGAAAGATATTTCTTGTTTCATATAATTTTGCCACTAATTTTTGACGTGTTGACATTTATAACAACATCTCTAACTTAAGCTTATTTTGTCATTTTTTTGGTCAAATAGGGCCCGTGTCTTTTATTATATTCCGGGCGACTGTTGGGACAAGTCTAAATTTTGATCAATTAAACCGTATTTAATGTAAACCGTTTTGTCCCAAAGATCTCTTTAATCAAAGCGCTTGGTGATTTTGATGCTTCGAAAAAAAATATCGTCTGCACGTAATGGAAAGATGAACGTATCAAGTCTGGACATGTACACACTGTAATAACATGGGTATTTTTTACGATATTTTGTGTTGAAATAATCCACTTGTTGTTGTATTGCACCTTATCTCGCTCAACTGGTTTATATAAAAACACTTCAATATTCTCGTCAGGTTCGTGTCACAAGTTTTCGCGGATGTAGGGGCATCAAAAATGTCATTTGACTAATTTTTTTTTACAAAAATGCATTTTAAACTTTTGAAAACTTACCACTTACCTCAATAATGATGTTAAGTTTTTGTTTCTTCTATTCATTTCTTGATTAATTGTATTTAAAATACTCCAATAACCAAACATTGTAAACACAATCTTCGCATTGGATTAATTTTTTTCAGCACAAAACTGTTGAGCTATCCACTCCAGCTTGAAATTTTCACTAGCCCTAATACATTTTGGGTAGTTTGCACTTTAGCGGTCCCCGGAAATTTCTAAATTAAAATGTAAACGACGTTTTTAGTACTCGGCTACTCACAATTCCGGACTGGGAATCAAGTACGAATACTCGCCATTGCCAAGATAGTTTAATCACGATTTTAAATTTTATATTTACATAATATTGATTTTCATAAAATTAGTTAATAAATACACGAAATAAACCCTTTTGAGACATTATATTGCAGTTTAATGTGTGTGCATGTCTTTGTTTTCCCAATAGCAGAATGTAAACACAAGTCATGTGATAAGTAGAGCTGCAATATGGGGAGCGTTACATTCCATGTTTTTTTTAAACCAGCATTTTTCTAGTCACTTACAAGAAATAACATAAGTTTTGCCCAAGTTAGCCTAAATATGCGCTGGTGCACGTAAATCCCAAATCAATTTGAAAAGATAAGAAAACATGAATGCGAAACTCCTATCAAAACAATGATGTCATACACACGCGCAGGTACATGACTTATGGCGGAACAACAATACAGCAAAACACTTTTTACTGGCAAATCTTAACGTCATTTTCTTCTTCTGTATACCATGCTGGATTAACTCAGATTTTCTTGTCAATAGCTGTTTTTAATTTCATTGAATATCTTCATCTGTAACAGTCAGCGTATTGTCAATTTGCAGCAGTGTGTGAACTACTACCTTTGTATTATCTTTTATTTATAATATTACAAAATTTGTCCGGCTTTGGGTCTAGTTCTGTAGACAGCTTTTCTAAATAACACTGCTTCAATTTTTAGCTCACCTGAGTACAAAGTGCTCATGGTGAGCTTTTGTGATTGCCCGTTGTCCGTCGTGCGTGCGTGTGTGCGTGTGCCGTCAACTTTTCATTCAAACGTTTTCTCCTAAACAGCTTGGCTGATTTTCACCAAACTTCACAGGAATGATCCTTGGGTGAACCTCTTTAAAAGTTGTTCAAATCTTTCCGGTCCGCTGCATATGTAGGTCACCAGAGCTAAAAATCGATTTTAAAAGTGTAAACTTAAATTTTTTTTTTTTCTCTGAAACCGCAGGGCCCAGAGGTTTCATATTTGGTATGTAACATCCTATAGTGGTCCTCTACAAATATTGTTCAAATTATGCCCCTGGGGTCAAAACGGGCCACGCCTTGGGGGTCACATGGTTTATATAGAATATATAGCAAAATGACTTTAAAAATCTTCTTCTCTGAAACCACAAGGCCCAGAAGTTTCATATTTGGTATGTAGCATCCTATAGTGGTCCTCTACAAAGATTGTTCAAATTATGCCCATGGGGTCAGAACTGGCCACGCCCTGGGGGTCACATGGTTTATATTGAATACATAGCAGAATGACTTTAAAAATCTTCTCCTCTGAAACTGCAAGGCCCAGAGTATTCATATTTGGTATGCAACATCCTTAAGTTGTCCTTTACAAAGATTGGTCAAATTATGCCCCTGGGGTCAAAACTGGCCACGCCCCAGGGGTCACATGGTTTATATAGAATATATAGCAAAATGACATTAAAAAATATTCTCCTCTGAAACCACAAGTCCCAGAGGTTTCATATTTGTTATGTAACATCCTATAGTGGTCCTCTACAAAGATTGTTCAAATTATGCCCCTGGGGTCAAAACTGCAAGGCCCAGAGGTTTCTTATTTGGTATGTAACATTGTATAGTGGTCCTCTACAATGATTGTTCAAATAATGTCCGTGGGGTCAAAACTGGCCACACCCCGGGGGTCATATGGTTTATATAAACTTATATAGCAAAATGTCTTTAAAAATCTTCTCCTCTGAAACCGAAAGGCCCAGAGGTTTCGTATTTGGTATTTAACATCCTATAGTGGTCGTCTACCAAGATTGTTCAAATTATGCCCCATGGATCAAAACAGACCACACCCCAGGGGTCACATGGTTAATATAGACTTCAATAGCAAAATGACTTTAAAAATCTTCTCCTCTGAAACCGCAAGGCCTGGAGGGTTCATATTTGGTATGTAACATTGTATAGTGGTCCTCTACAAATATTGTTTAAATTATGCCCCTGGGGTCAAACTGGTCATGCCCGGGGGGTACACATGGTTTATATAGACTTAAATAGCAAAATGACTTTAAAAATCCTCTCCTCTGAAACGGCAAGGCCCACAGCTTTCCTTTATTTAGTATGTAACATTGCATAGTGGTCCTCTCCAAAGATTGTTCAAATCTGGCCACCCCTCAAGGGGTCACATGGTTTATATAGACTTTAATAGCAAAATGACTTTTAAAACCTTTACCTGAAACCGCAAGGCCCAGAGGTTTGTTCAAGGTTGTTCAACTTATGCCCCTGGGATAAAAATAAGCCACATTGCGGGGATGCAAATTCCAACTGGGTTACAAGGTCTCAGGTGAGCGTCCTAGGGCCCTCAGGGCCCTGTTGTTTAAACTATGTTTACAAATTCCTGTCTCAGGCGTTTTTCTGACCTTGGTTAAACTGGGAAATTTACAACGTAAAATTTTCTAAATTGGGAAAAATTCTCATCGCTAACTCGTAAGTATAATGATGAAATGTACAGTTTTAAACCAATAAATAAGAATTTAACCGCACTAATATTTTTAATTTAACTCAAAATTGTATAAATACCTAAGGCGTAAAAAAAAAAATTGTTTGTTTCAGGTAACCGGACCTATCCTAAAAAAATGCCCCTACCCTAGAACATTTTATTGAGTTTGTGTGATTATTTGTGTTTTTGGTAATTTTTTCTCTCGAAATATATTTTCTTTGTGGTAATAAGCGATTTCTTGCGGTTCATTTCGTCAGCCGAATCCTCTGAACGATTTTTTCTGTTCATTTGTTAAAAGCGTTGTACATCTGGGATCTAGTTAGTAATGATGTATAAATTTTAACAAGCACAAAAGTTTGTTTATATGCAGTTTACTGTGTATACATTTTGATACAATATGACCATTTAATAATAAAGATTAGTGCCTCGCAAATTGACGTTAATATAGATGTAAACTGGACAGGTGGCCTGGTTTTCACAGATTGTAATGATTTTCATGTATTTGGAAATTTATATGATAATATAGTAAAATTTTATCATATTTTAAGTGCATAAATAATAAACATTTGCAGCAAAAGTTGTTTAATTAAAACATCCACTTCAAAACAACGTTTAAGTATATTAATTTGAATATTCATTCAGTTTTAGACGCTTCAAGTAGACCATTAACGAAAAAAAAAAACAAAAAAAAAACCTACCTACCTACCCTATTTTTTTTGGTCATGTTATCTGAAACAAACAATTTTTTTTTATGCCTAATCATGCTATGCAACCATGAGTTTGTAATCATATGCATGTCTCATTTCCTGTGTATCTTTATAAAAATTCATCATCAAATCTGACCAACTTCACCAAATTAAAATTGTGGGATCTACAGTCTACGTGATTTAGTTTTAATGATGTGTTAATAAACTTCGTGTAGTACCTACACTACGTAGGTAGCGAAAATATGTGATAACTTCTTTACCTCCTTATATTTAAATCCTTTCTTTAACTGACACATCCACTTGTGTAAATAACAAAATATTTGCCCATAATTCATGTTAAATTTCATCATGATATTGGACAAACAAATCGTTTTTGTTTGTGTTACCCATTTAATCACAAGGCTGTTAGAGTGTTCTCCCCTTGCAAACATTATGTCAACGATAACATTAGAGGATATCCAAATGTAAAGTCAGTGTGAAAAAATCGGCTGTAAAGTATTGAAAGATCGTATGTTCACTTTCATTTTCGAAAAAATACAGATTTTTTACATTTGGGAATTTTTTGGTCAGAATTTAGAAAAATTGAGCATATTTGTCATTGGGAATGGGTCCGACTATTGGAACCGTGAGAGCCAGTGTTCTGGCGAGGCCGCGAAATTGCGATTATATCGCTTACTTTTCACAAATGTTGCAAAAAAATATGTCTAGTAGCGATTTTTTTCGCATACAAAATTTCATGGGACGAATCGTCAAATATGCGAAACAATTTGGGGACGATTATCAAATCTCTGAAAGTGTACCGAGTACGAATTAAACATCCGATTGAGGTCTTCTTCCTGATTGGTTGAATTAAATATTAATTAAATATTGCGCTACAATCTAAGCCAATCGATAACACAATGCGTTCGAGGTTTAACTCCGTATCGAAGAGTATTCGTTTTGTTTTCCAATAATTTTTTTTAAGTGCCAATGTCACGAATTTAACCATGTTGACATAAAAACCTGAACGAAAATTCCAAAATTCTTGGCTAAAAGTTGGCTTGCCTATAATGTTGAAGGAAATTTTATGACGTGTTCACTTTGTATTATATCTAAGCATAAAAAAATTAATGTTTTTCCATCGAAAATCACTGATTTTAAGTTTATTAGTTATATCAGTTATCTGTGTTAAACAGTGTATACAAAATAACATTAACTGTGTTTCTAATGTTAACTACTGCTGGCTAAAGTCATACCAACCTCTGACACAACTAGTCAAGGTAAATAAATATTGTTATTGATTTTATCATTTGTAGGAAATTGTAGGTGTATTTTGTATTTTGTTTGTGTCTCAAAAAAATTGGAAATGTCCCGAATTTTTCATGAGGTGTGAGACAAATGTCTCACCTATCGTGATACCACGCCAGAACACTGAGTATGTCATTCGGCATGTGGGCTGACAGACTTGACAGCAGCACCAACTTTTGGTTTCCGAACAATAACTTGAAAACAAAAATTGCTATTGTAATAAAACTTCATACATAGATGCCTTGCTTGAGGTTGCATCTGGGGTGGTTGTAGTCAAGGGCACCATTACTAAAAATAAAAAAAATGCTTTCAGTTTGAGTGTCAGAATTAAAGCATATCGGAACTAACGATATCTTACGATCAAAGTCGACAACTTGTATTGTAAGTTAGGGATCCCCATATAATTTTACTACCGAATAGGACAATATAGCGCGTGTTTTACACGGTATTCATTAATTACACCCACTTACATAGAGTTAAAAACTGAAAACTTTAATAATTTTCTTCTCTGAAACAGCAAGGCTTGGAGCTTTCATATTTGATATGTGACATCCTCTAGTGGTGCTCTACCAAGATTATTCAAATTATGCCCCTGGGGTCAAAACTGGCCACGCCCCGGGGGTAGCATGGTTTATATAGACTTGTATAGCAAAATGACTAAAAATCTTCTTCTCTGAAACCCCAAGGCCTAGAGGTTTCATATTTGGTATGTAACATTGTATAGTGGTCCTCTACAAAGATTGTTCAAATGATGCCCCTGGGGTTAAAACTGGCCACACCCCGGGGATCACATGGTTTATATAGACTTGAATTGCCAAAAGACTTTAAAAATCTTCTCCTCTAAAACCGCAAGGCCCAGAGGTTTCATATTTGGTATGTAACATTGTATAGTGGTCCTCTACAAAGATTATTCAAATGATGCCCCTGGGGTCAAAACTGGCCACACCCTTGGGCTCACATGGTTTATATAGACTTAAATAGCAAAATGACTTTAAAAATCGTCTATTCTGAAACCACAAGGCCTAGAGGTTTTATATTTGGTATGTAACATTGTAAAGTGGTCCTCTACAAAGATTGTTCAAATGATGCCCCTGGTGTCAAAAGTGGCCCACACCATGGGGCTCACATGGTTTATATAGACTTAAATAGCAAAATGACTTTAAAATCTCCTCTGAAACCGCAAGGCCCAGAGGTTTCATATTTGGTATGTAACATTGTAAAGTGGTCCTCTACAAGGATTGTTCAAATGATGCCCCTGGGGTCAAAACTGGCCCAGGGGTCACATGGTTTATATCGACTTGTATAGCAAAATGACTTTTAAAATCTTCTCCTCTGAAACTGCAAGGCCCAGAGGTTTCATATTTGGTATGTAACATTGTATAGTGGTCCTCTACAAAGATTGTTCAAATGATGCCCCAGGGATCAGAAGTGGCCACACCCCGGGGGTCACATGGTTTATATAGACTTAAATCGCAAAATGACTTTAAAAATCTTCTCCTCTGAAACCGCAAGGCCCAGAGGTTTCATATTTGGTATGTAACATTGTATAGTGGTCCTCTACAAAGATTGTTCAAATGATGCCCCTGGGGTCAAAACTGGCCACACCATGGGGCTCACCTGGTTTGTATAGACTTAAATTGCAAAATGACTTTAAATCTTCTCCTCTGAAACCGCAAGGCCCAGAGGTTTCATTTTTGATATGTAACATTGTATAGTGGTCCTCTACAAAGATTGTTCAAATGATGCCCCTGGGGTCAAAAGTGGGCACACCCCGGGGGTCACATGATTTATATAGACTTGAATAGCAAAATGACTTGTTCAAATGATGGCCCTGGGCTCAAAACTGTCGACACCCTGGGGGTCACAATGTTTATACAGACTTAAATAGCAAAATGACTTTAAAAATCTTCTATCTGAAACCGCAAGGCCCAGAGGTTTCATAATTGGTATCTAATATTTTATGGTGGTCCTCTACAAAGCTTTTTCAAATGATACCCATGCAGGGCTTTTTTTTTGGCCAATTTTATAGCCATTATTGGGTCATATTCCCAATGTCAAAAAGTATCATTTTTTCCCAAATCCAGTCCCAAAATTCCCAATTGATGATTTGAATTTCAGATGTTTGGAAATAAGAGGTGTTCTATTTAGAGATAAAGATTGTTGAAGTTGTCATAAATGTTGTTCTTATTTCTTTTTGTTCAGAACATTCTATTTTATGTAGTTTATTTATAATTGTTCAAATTTTATTAATCAACATAATATAATTTTTCCCAGTTTAAGGTGAATTGACGCTAAAATTCCCAATTTCATGGGTATAGGTCATATTCCCAAAATGGTGAAAAAAAACCTGCCATGGGGTCAAAACTGGCCACGCCCCAGGGCTCACATGGTTTACATAGACATAAATGGCAAAATGATTTTAAAATTCTTCTCCTCTGAAACCACAAGGCCAGAGGTTTTATATTTGGTTAGAAACATTGTTTGTTGGTCCCCTACAAAGATTGTTCAAAAGATACCCCTGGGGTCAAAACTGGCCACGCCCGGGGGTCACATGGTTTGTATAAACTTAAATAGCGTAGCACTTTTCATTGCCGATCTCTAACTCGAGAACGGATTGAGATATTTTAATGAAACTTAATACATAGATACCTTATAGCGAGACCTTGCTTGGGATTGCTAATGGGGAGGGTGGGGGTCAAGGTCAAGGTCACTGTTACTAAAAATAGAAAAACGGTTTCAGCTCAATAACTTGAGAAAGCATTGAGATATTTTAATGAAACGTAATACATAGATACCTTATATCAAGACCTCGCTTGGGATTGCATATGGGGTGGGTGGTGTCAAGGTCACTGTTACTAAAAATAGAAACACAGTTTCTGCTCAATAACTTGAAAACGCATTGAGATATTTCAATGAAATTGTTTACATGGATACAGTGCAATCTGTCCAAACTGAACCCTGTGAAAACCGAATCCCTGTCAAAACCAAACGTCTGTGTCGGTCCCGATTTTTTTTCTTCTTATTTTATATATCAAAAAACTTAATAAACCGAATCCTGTCCAAACCGAATACCGAACGATTTTATCACAAATTTGATCTCATTCAACCTTAAGAAACCCTGAATAAAACGAACGGTGTATCCTGTCAGGTGTCACTTCACGATACCGCAAAGGTGTGAATTATTGGTGACACAATTACACAAAAAGGGCATAATCGTCATGGTGATAACGGGGCAGTGGTACAAACAGCGATCAGCTAGTTGATGCATACAGTAGTCAACTTGTAAAAAACAGATTAGTGGGTCATGTTTTTTGTTAAAATGTATGTACAGTGTAAAGTTTGAAATGTTTTAGAACAGTGTAATTAATCTATACATATAGTTAATACATACTCATTTTATGTTTAATATTATTATATGAATTTAATGATGTATTTATTGTGAGGCGACTTATAGGCCCGGTGGGCGGGGTGTATTTATGCATTATGTGATGTATATATCACATTACTTGTACACATGTCACTATAATAAAAAACTTACTAAAATACTACTTGTAGTTAATTCTGGCAATATTTCGATCACTGATCTCTATAAGCCTAAGGCTTATACAATCGAGCTAAAATAAATATGTTTAAACCAATCAAAGTAGTCAACAATTGGTGATTTCTTTAAACAGATTTAAATAAGTTGTTCTTGAATACATGAACTTGTTTGATTGATAATTTGAGTGTCGTTTTATGTACAAATACACAGTTTGTACTTGCAAATAACAGAAATAATAAACCATAATCAAAGTGTAAACATAAACATGTTTTTGTCTTATTATATATTCGAATTGACATATAAAATAGAACGAACATTTTAAAGGAAAATGACATTTAATAAAGAACCTGAATAAACACCTCTGAAACCCGAACGATTGGCCCAGTCCCGACGCTGTTCGGTTTAGACAGGTTCTACTGTACCTGATATTGAGACCTCGCTTGGGATTGCATATGGGGTTCGTGGGGTCAAGGTCATGTTACTAAAAATAGAAAAATAGTATTCGCTCAATATCTTGAGAACGAATTGCGATATTTTAATGAACGTTAATACTCATATCTTGTATCGAGATCTCACTTGGGTTTGCTTATAGGGTGAGTGGGGTCAACGTCACGGGCATTATAAATAGAAAAACGGTTTACACTTAGTAACTTCAGAACACATTGAGATATTTAAATGAAACTTCATACTAAGATACCTTATATGGAGACCTCGATTTGGATTACGTATGGGGTGGATGGGGTCAAGGTCACTGTAACTAAAAATAGTAAAACAGTTTCCACTCATAAACTTGAGAACGTATTGAGATATTTTAATGAAACTTCAAGAATAGATATCTTATATGAAGACCTCGCTTGGGATTGCATAACGGGTGGGTGGGGTCAAGGTCACCATTACTAAAAAAATGTGTGTGCTGACTTTAGTGCTTTTTGTTCGAAAAAATATGGTTTTCGTGGAATTTCCACGTTTCTTGTAATTGGTTTGTAACATTGTATAATGGTCCAAAGTGGTACAAATTTTCTTCAAATGATGCCCATGGTGTCAAAACTGTAAAAAATGGCACACCCTGTGGGTCACATAGTTTATGTAGATTTAAATAGCAAAATGACTTTAAAAATTTTCTCCTATGAAACCGCATGGCCCAGTGGTTTCATATTTGTTATGTAATATTGTATAGTGGTCCTCTACAAATATTGTTCAAATTATACCCCTGGGGTAGAAAGTGGCCACGCCCTGTGGGTCACATGGTTTATATCGACTGTACAAATCTTCTTCTGAAACTGCAAGGCCCAGATCTTTATACTCAGGTAAGAGCTTTAGTGCCATTTGGCGCTCTTGTTATAAGCCATTATAATGCCTTTAACTCAGGTGAGCGACCTAGGGCCATCGTGGTTCTCTTGTATTTGATTAGTGCACTTTCCTTCTTGATATTCGGCACAGATTTCACAGCGTGTGTTTTGGTGCAGGTTTTAGCAACGTGTCCGTTTTGTTGGCACTTGTTCATTTGTTTTTCTTTGTCCTGTACGGCTGAATGCTTATCAGTGTCAGTCAGCAGAATGATTTTTCTGCTATGAAATAGCTTTTGTATGTCTGTTTGTGTCTGTTTGTGTCTCACAGTAGGCAATTACTACTGGTAGCGGCTTTTGGGTATCTCTGTATCTAAGTATTCTGTATCTTACTTGAATTTTGGTTTTCTTTTTCACTTGATCTTCTAGCTCTGCTTCTGTTAAGCTAATGGGTTTTGGGTTGAGATCATGAACTTTGAGATTTGATTTTTTGGTGTTAAATTCCCGTTCTGGCCAGTCATTAATAAGTTCCTGTTTATCTTCCTCACTTTCTATATGTACACTAATGCCTTCTCTTGTAAGAGTGTATGCCAATTTGACGTTAACTTGCTTTTGTTTCTTAATTTCTTTCTTGATTGTTCGACTGTCTTTGAAATCTGCTGGATTGGATATTCCGTGAATGATGACAATTTGATCTGTGTTGTATTCTTTCTTTGTTGAAGTTCTTTTGAGTTCTTCTGTGACTTGCTTCTTTTCTATGGATAACTGTTCTAAACTACTGTTAATTTTGTATAAACTTTTATCTGTTTTAGGTGTTCTATAGAGATTATTTGTGGTTCTGGAACAATATCTGTTTGAGTGCTTGTTGTGTTTTGGTTACAGTTTGTTTAATACTTGGTTCTGGCATTCTGAATTCAATCCAGGGAGAATGTTCATTAGGCATTAACCAATTGAGTGATGGGTTTGTAAGTCAGCATCTTTTAGTTTTCTGAAGTTTCATTGCAGAGAATGCAATTTCACATATGCCAGTCCATGCCTGTTGAAATTTATGCGTTCTGTCATATTTTAACCGCTTCATAATTCCTGTTGTAACATAGGACTCTGCCTCTCATGCCTGAGACTCTATTTTTTGTTGTTGCTGTTTCAACATTTGCTTTTGCTCTTTCTCCATTTCTTCTTAACCTTTTCATTACAAACTGCGTCTGCTGTGAGCACAAATATTTTTTTTGCTTTCTGAGAGTTTTCTTCTTATCAGTGAGTGGGAAGTGTTGGTCCATTACATAGCCAGCAGTCACAGGCCTAGACTTTGATTTGTATAATTTCGATATTGGGAAAACATGATTGTTAATGTTTTTACCTCTCAACAATGCTGTGCAATATTTTGCCATTGTTTCTGGAGCCAATGAGGACCTGACAACCTCCAGATAAGCTTATGTACTGAGGGTAAATGTATGCGACTATGTGTTGTTTTGAAAATGTTTGAGTAAATGTACACTCTCCAGAATTTATGGGGATAAATGTACAGTCCATGTAGGCTAAATAGTGGTTAATAACAAAGCTTTAGAATATGTGAAACAAAAAGGAGTATTGTAATAATAATCCTTAATAATGTAGCAACACTATTTGAATACAATAATGCTAAAAGTAAGACTTCTAAACAGCTTAAGACTTAACATTGATTGCTAGCCTAAGTACTGAACCATGTGCACATTCAGGCAGGCAGGCCTGTCTAAACTCCAACTTCTTCTGTTTTCCAGTCACTAATATTTCACCTAAAGTACGCGAACATGAGAAAAATTATGCGTAAATGTACACCCAAGTTTTTATTTCTTCTTCATATATGCATACACCCAACATGTATTTTCTCTGCGTATCTTCCAAATGTGTGTGTGTAATTTGCTAGTGTACATGCATCTGGGCTTCTGAACCTGCAATGCTTGTTCATCTGTCACATGATCAGGTGGCCTTAGTACTGACTCAATTATCTATCTTTGTTACATGTAAAACGCAACTGCAAATCCTCAAGTTACAAAAAAAACTACAAAAAAACTAATGTCTGACAAATCTACTGAGCTGAACAGACTAATGGCAGCATCAACTTGAAGTGTGTTTGTGTGTTCCTGTACTGTCACTGGCAGGTTGGAAGCAATTCTGAGTCACTCACAAGGCTGTCATGTGTTGTCATTGTTGGGCATTCATCACTGGTTTGGATATCACTGAAATTGCCAGGAATGTATTTGATGTCAGGCATTGCATGTGGGTTAAATGGTCATAATCCTAGTCCCTCGAAAACCACTAGTCACAATCTGATGGGAGACTGCATCTGCCCATGCCACCTTAAATGCGAAGAGTAACCTTACACGGCCAAGTGATACTCCAGTCATAAACACATTTTTCCCAACTGTTCTTTAATGACCTGAAAACTGACTGATCAAATGGCTGTGTCAGTGTCAGTGACTTGTATGGCTAGGTATGTAATTCACCAAGTATAATCCTCTCATCCCTTGTCAGCATCAGGAATTCTGTGCTGTTGTTTGACAAATGACTGCTCAATATTTATAGTTGTGACCTTCTTGAATCCATGTTTAGGATGACATGTATTGTCAACCATGACAGTTACTGGGCAATTCCCTCTTTGGTCCAGTGTTTGTGTTATACCCATGCATCATTTAGACGTCTTAACAGGCATGATAAAAAATAGAGGGATAACATTCCCTGCTGCGTTTCCAGGCACAATTACAGTGATTGTCTCCCAGCAAATGCTTTCCTTCCCATGTGCGGTTTTGGCTCCTTTTTTTAGCAACAGAACTTTTGTTGAGTCATGAGTTGCCTGTACCCCAATCTCATCCATATTCCAAATGCATTCTGGATATTTGTCTAGACTGTGTTCATCATAAACCCACTTCCAACTGATGAATTATGCACCAATTTGCTCCTTGATGGCATTATGAGTACTAGCTGTTTCTTCGGGCATTCTCAATGAGAAATCTTAATGGCTTATTTTCATGTCTTGCCACCACATTTCTTAAGCGCGGTTGCACTTAAAGCTCGGACACTTTTCTTCATAAAAGATTCCTGCAAATCGCATGATTTGGTGAAACGAACATCCATGTCTGAGAGGCTTTCTGAGGCATTGAGGAGGTCGTGGCTGTCAGATGAAGTAGGCTTTGGCCTCCAACCCCAAACGCTTGCTGGCACAACCCTATGGGTAACTCTGTTGAACTGTATTGATTTGTTGACGAGAATGGGGTTGCTAGCATACATGATACTGACTGTTGGCGAGAATGGGGTTGCTAGCATACATGATACTGACTGTGTTGGTTTCGCAGGTTCTGGGTGATTTTTCGTACAATATGAAAAGATGTCCATGTTGGACCAGCCAGATTCAGACATACCCTTCTCAAAAATGTGTATTTAATACGCATTTAATGCGTATTATAGGCTGCGGTATTGGCACCGTATTTTTTCTGCGTTATGTGCGCATTAAATACACTTTTAGTACACTAAGTGTATTTTTTCTGTACTTTTTCTGCTTTTTTGGCTCACCTGAGCACAAAGTGCTCATGGTGAGCTTTTGTGATCGCCAATTGTCCGTGCGTGCGTGCGTGTGTCCGTCGTCAACTTTTCATTCAAACGACATCTCCTCCTAAACCACTTGGCAGATTTTTACCAAACTTCACAGAAATGATCATTGGGTTACCCTCTTTCAAAGTTGTTCAAATCGTTACGGTCCGCTGCATATGTAGGTCACCAGAGCTAAAAATAGATTTAAAAAGTGTAAACTGAAAAAATCTCTGAAACCACAAGGCCCAGAGGTTTCATATTTGGTATGTAACATCCTATAGTGGTCCTCTACAAAGATTGTTCAAATTATGCCCCAGGTGTCAAAACTGGCCACACCCTGGGGTCACATGGTTTATATAGAATATATAGCAAAATGACTTTAAAAATCTTCTCCTCTGAAACCGCAAGGCCCAGAGGTTTCATATTTGGTTTGTAACAACCTTTAGTGGTCCTTTACAAAGTTTGTTTAAATTATACCCCTGGGGTCAAAATGGGCTACGCCCGGGGGTCACATGGTTTATATAGAATATATAGCAATATGACCTTAAAAATCTCCTCTGAAACCACAAGACCCAGAGGTTTCATATTTGGTATGTAACATCCTATAGTGGTCCTCTGCAAAGGTTGTTCAAATTATGCCCCTGGGGTCAAAACTGGCCACGCCCTGGGGCTCACATGGTTTCTATAGACTTAAACAGCAAAATGTCTTTAAAATCTTCTTCTCTGAAACCGCAAGGCCCAGAGGTTTCGTATTTGGAATGTAACATTTTATAGTGGTTCTCTACAAATATTATTCAATTTATGCCCCTAGGGGCAAAACTGGCCACGCCCCGGGGGTCACATGATTTATTTACATTTAAATAGCAAAATGACTTCAAAAATCTTCTCCTCAGAAACCGCAAGGCCCAGAGGTTTCTTATTTGGTATGTAACATCGTATAGTGGTCCTCTACAAAGATTGTTCAAATTATGCCTCTGAGGTCAAAACTGGCCTCACCCTGGGGATCACATGGTTTATGTAAACGTAAATAGCAAAATGTGTTTAAAAATCTTCTCCTGAAACTGCAAGGTCCAGAGGTATCGTATTTGGTATGTAACATCCTATAGTGGTCCTCTACAAAGCTTATTCAAATTATACCCCATGGGTCAAAACTGACCACACCCCAGAGGTCACATGGTTTATGAAAAACTTATATAGCAAACTGACTTTCAAATTATAATCCTCTGAAACCGCAAGGCCTAGAGGTTTCATATTTGGTATGTATATGTGGTCCTCTACAAATATTGTTCAAATTATGCCCCTGGGGTCAAATCTGGCCACACCCCAAGGGGTCACATGGTTTATATAGACTTAAATAGCAGAATGACTTTAAAAAGCTTTATCTGAAACCACAAGGCCCAGAGGTTTGTTAAGATTGTTAAAATTATGCCCCTGGGATAAAAATAAGCCACTACTTGGAGATGCAAATTCTTATTGGGTTACAAGGTCTCAGGTGAGCGGCCTAGGGCCCTCTTGTTTACAAAAAAGTGTATTAATGCACGAGAAAATACACTTAAAATACACTTTAAATACACTCAAGTGTATTTTTTTAAGATATAGTGTATTTTTTAAGGAGAAAAATACATTTTTAGTGCACTTAAGTGTGTTAATGGAGGAAAAATGCAGAAATTATACAATTTATTTCTGTAATTAGTGTATATTTCTGTATTTTCAAGTATATTAAACGCATATTAAATGCAGAAAAAATATGGTGCTAATACCGCAGCATATAATACGCATTAAATGCATATTAAATACACTTTTTCGAGAAGGGTAGTCCCACATGTACCTGGAGTGGATCTTTCTAAGAGAGTAGCATCCACTCTTGCAACAGAAATTAAAAAACATGATGGAACTTGTCCTTGAGCATTACCTTTGCCAATAATTGTCACTGTTTGAGACTTAGTTGCTGTTACAACTTGTGCCTTGTATGATGTACATGTTAACAATTTTAGGGGTGTTGTGGTTTATGCTTAGGCCGTTCTCGTAGATGTTGTAAATTCACCAGGCTTGTCAGGTTATAATACTGTTAGGTTCTTTAAAGCAATTGTCAATGGTAGTCCTAGCAGCACTCCTGGCTCTTAACACTCCTTATGACTGGCTTTTTAACCTTTAGTTCTGACCATCAACCTAACATTTCTCAGAGCCAAATCAGACATAATTTGCCCTTGGTGTTTTAAAGTCCCAAGTGAATTGCAAATTCAGATGGCATCACATTGCCCCAGTATGAGACTGTAAATAGATTGTCCATACCTTGTAAAATATTAATATTAATATTCTTCTTCAAATTGTAGTTTGACATTTTTAACTTGACTGTCCATACCTTGTAAAATATTAATATTAATATTCTTCTTCAAATTGTAGTTTGACATTTTTAACTTGACTATTCAACAAATAGTTTGAGCTATACTACTCACCTGTTTGTCGGCGTCGGCGTAATGCTCTGGGTAAGGTTGCGTACAACAAGTCCATATCTCTGTAACTATTACAGATATTTGATTGAAACTTCACATATCTCTTTGGGGTCATTATGAGAGGGTTCTGACCAAGGCCTATAACTCTGACCTGCAATTTAGCAGAATTATGCCCCTTTTTGCAATTAGAAAATCAGGTTAAAATTTGCGTGCAACAACTCCATATCTCTTTATTTACTACATATATTCAATTGAAACTAAACACATGCCTTCAGGGTAATTATATAAGGTCACTGGCCAAGGCCCATAATTGTGACCAGCATTTTAGCAGAATCATGCCCCTTTCTGTACTTAGAAAAGTCAAGTTAAGGTTTGCGTGCAAGAGAAAATTCAGGTTTAGGTTTGCATGCAACAAGTACATACCTCAGTTACTACTTCAGATATTAATTTGAAACTTGAGTGGATTCAGATTGTTGGGCCCCCATACCGGTAGTTGTAAATGTTTGTCTTCTGCTGAAAGACTTTTGAATAAGCTTTACAAACTACAGCACATATTGTTTCTGATTCGATTATCAGTATATGACAGAGGACATTATAGATTTCCTTAAAGAGGCCAAGACGTTAACTAGAAATGTCTATTAATTGCAACACATGGGTGGTGGGAGCTGGAAGAAAGTATATCATTGTACCTATCTCTTTAACCTTGTCTGACGGGAATGTATGAACATTTTCAATCGAAGTTGAGTAAAATTTTCTGTTGTCATGTCTAAGGGCAAATATGATAAAATGAGTCTCTAAGTACTGTCTATAAATCGGTCCATTGGACCTGTGAACCACTGGCACTGATGGTTCCATTTGATCCTGGGGAATGGTCTTCCAACAGATCCTGTCGCGTCTGTTTTCCTGGAAACGTGACCCACTTCCTCCATAAAAACCAGAAATTCTTAAGACTCTTCCTGTGGACAGTAAGTAGAATTAGCAAAAAATGTGGTGACATGGTCTACAGAAATATGTTTATCATCCAAGTCATTCATGTGGTATAGTAGTTGTTGTCAAGTTGGTCATGTGAAATGAAGGGTCAAGGATTATTTCAAATTATTGTACTGATTTCCAGGACAATTACAGAAGTGATATGGCAGACGTGGGTCAATTTATTGGCATTACTGTTCAGGTGTCAGAATTGATCTCTGTTATTGCCAGTTCTCAGGTGAGCGTACTCAGGTGAGCACTTTAGGCCATCATGGCCCTCTTGTTTGAAGTATTTGCCTCCACAAACCACAAATTTTTCTTGACTGTCAATCCATGTAGTGTATATATATGTATACCACTGCAAGTCACATTTTCTGACAAATTTTTACACTGCCATCTGTATGTCAGTTGTATCAGCAAAACACCTTCCCTTCATCACACTACAGGCCCAGAAATATGTCAAATTACCTAGGGGCAAGGTCGGTCTATATGTACTGTGTTTGATCCACTTCATTCCAATGAAGTCAACTGTCATTATTCTCTAATGCAACCAATGAGATGGGGCATTGTCCTGATGAAGGATCATGGATATTTTTTTTAGATAAGTGGCCTCTTTCGGGACTGCATGCACTAGGTTTTGCTGAATTATCTGAAACATGGAGATATAACCATGTTATTTAACCATTTAATTTAAGCCAATTGCATTGTAAGTTGTATATTCATTCCTTTTTCATAACCTTTATTATGCCCCCATCTAACATGTTGTGGTTTGCTAATGTTGGTAGACCTTTCCACTCTCAAAGTCAAACAGTTTTCATTGCATCGTCAGCAAACTTTACAAACATTTTTGTATAATAATATCGTGGCCAAGTTCGATGATAAACCAAATCGTTCCATGAACTGTGGGGCTATGGCCCTTGAATGATCTAAAAAAAATTGGCCTTTTTAGCTGTTTCTGCTCTCTCAGTTCAACAGTTTTCACCCGATCTTCACCGTACTTCATGAAAATGTTTGTGTGCATATCTCAGCCAAGTTAAAGCATCAACCAAAGCGTGTCAGGAACCGTGGAGTTATGGTCTCAAAAATCAAAAATTCTTTTAAGCTGCTTCCGCTCTCTATGCCCAACAGTAACTGATCCACACCCAACTGGATATTTTTAAGCTTGCTTTAGGCATCTTCCATTTAAGAACATAAAATTTCCGTCAAAATAGCTCCCAAAGAATTTTTTTCGTTTATATAAAAAAATGCAGTTTTTTTAATATAGAGGATAAGATTGCTATTATATTAAGACAAAATCATGAAAATAAAAATTCTAGCTGACTTTTTTATAATTTAAATCACATTTTAAATTTTATGTTGCTAATGTCATAATTTGACAGAATATTTGACGGATATTTTTATGTACCCAATTTTAAAAAGTTAAAAATTTAAGCGTTCCCATTTTTTTAATAATCAACATTTATCAAAAGTAACATAAGATTGAAAACTGTATGTAAAGGAAGTACTATCTCGGCGTAGAAAAAAAAACAAAAACAAAAAAAACAAAAAAACGTCAGATACTGATTTATTCAACTTCAATGGTGTTGCATTAGTAGGCGTCAAAGAATGACGATAGCAACAATTGTGTCTGTCGAAATATGACGTATGCAACAAGTAAGTCAGTCAAAAAATGAGCATAAAGAGCCATTGGTAGCAATAGACGAAAATGTGTTCGTCAATTTACTACATACATCTCAACTATAATATGTTTTCTCTGCTTTAAAATGTATACAAACATATATAAGTACTTAATGTTGCCATCATCAACAATTGCGAACGTTCAAATCGTTTGACAGACACATACTTACACAAAATAATTTGCATCACGTAATGATGTGCATCGTGTCGGCCATGTTTTTGCATTCGGATACGCACGGATTTAATCGCAGTTTCTTTTCAGGGGTCAAGTCAAACCGGTCACAAGTAAAACTGGGCAACGACTGTGCGAACGTCAATTACAAAAATTGACAGAAATTATGATCGCACATTTTTTTTACTTTAAATTTCTGATTATGGCTTCAAAACTTGAGAAACCATCTGTATCTCAAGAAAGAACTTAGATTAACACTGTGTTAGACTCCCCACCCACCACATACGTACACAATAACCTAGTAGATGGACCGTTTTTGCGAACGTCGCTTTTTTGACAGAAATTCATTGTTCATAATCTACATAATTCTAAATCGTTTATTTTGCAAAATAATTGAAAAAATGAAATTACAAAGCAAAATGAATGCAAAGCAATACATTCCCCAACAACAAATTCTCTTTGTTGGACATAAAAGTTCGAATTAGTCGAAAAATGCCTATATGGGCCGAACTGGTGAAGAAGCTGGGAGTTCAGTCCGTCAAAAAGACGATGAATTTTTATCAATTTTTTATTTATTTTTTCACATCAGTGTAAAATAACATCGGCTATTTTGATTTTTCTTGATTCTATTGTTGTATTATATTAACATAATTTTTTTTTTTCTCAGGGGAGCAGATTTAATAAAAAAAATCATGTTTTATCAAATTTGACGGAAATTTGACGGAACTTTTACGTTCTTAAATGGAAGATGTCTTTACACCTAGAGGGGGCATGCCAGTTTTACAAACATTTCTTGTTGTTTTTTTCTGAAGTAAATGATAATGCCATCAAAATAAAAGTAATCAACCTTCTGATAATGTTTAGCATTGACCATCAGTCAATATGGAGTCACATGAGACAGGAACATGTCCCGCCTGTCCATAAAGAATAGATCGACTTCCGTGCTGATCTTTGGACACAGGTTTAAGATCTTTGGAGGTGGTGTCAAGGGTGTCTTCCACATCATAGATTGTTGTCTTGTTTCTGGATCATAGTTATGAATCCATGTCATATGACAAGTAACAGTAGGGTTTATGAATGCATAGCCTTTAGATTTCCAACATTGTAGAAATTGCTCGCCAACTGACATGCATTTTGCCTGTTCTTTCTCACTTAACAAATGAGGCACCCATATACCTCACTTTTTAGCTTGACTTTTCGAAGAAAAGGCAAGAGCTATATACTCGCCCCGGCGTTGGCGTTGGCGTCCGAGCTAGGTTAAAGTTTTTCGGTAAGCTAGTTTCTCAGGAATGGCTTGAGGGATTTCATTTAAACTTAAATCGTTTATTCCCCACATTAAATTGAACCTATAGGCCAAGTTTGGTAACTCTGTTTTGAAATTTGTCAAAATTAAGGACCTTTTTCAACTTAAAAATTTTACATATAAGCTATATGGACAGGTTAAAGTTTTTCGGTAAGGCCAAAAATAAAATATTGTTTGTTTCCCCTCCCGCGACCCATGCTAATAAAGGGTGAGTCCGTAGGTCGGAAAAATATTAAATTTTTATACACAATAAGTCATTTTCATTCATGTTTTCCTTATGTTCGAAATGTTACGTTATAGTATATATTCTTAATATTTTCGTTGTAGTAGATTAATAACATTCTGCTTATTTACGTAATACTATGTTCTAACTACCTTACAATAATTTATCAAAATTAAACAAACAATAACATACATTAAAAACAAGAGCGCTAATAATAAAAACCTGTTAAAACTGAGGAGTAATAGCGTGACGTTGCAATTTGCGGGGCATCCAAAACGGAACGCTTTTAGCAACAGCCATAGCAAAGGTGACTGTCAAACTGCTGCTAGCAGTTTGTAGCTAAAAAGCGTGTAACACACTTAGCACGTGGATAGTGTTTAAAAGCATCAATCTGTAATACTGTATCTGAACAACGCAAATGCTAGAGCATAAAAGAATTAGCATTCTATGGAAATAAAAACAAATAGGACTTTGTTCATTAATAAAAAGAATGCAACAGAACATTTTTGATAAATTAAAATATAAAAAATAGGCGCTGAAGTGTATTTACTTTCATTTTTGACAAGGACTTTAGTTCCGCTAACTTTCATTGAAATGTTGCCTCAGCCAAAGTTTTTGCATAATTCTAATCCGTGTGCATTGATGAGTTTGAATAACACTTTCGTTAATTATTACTAGATCTAGTAATTGTATTTTTTTTACAAAATCAGACGTTTGATGCGATGAGTTTGTCGAGTTACATGACGTCGTTATTCATATTCTTAGTAAATGGTTCCTTTCACCAAAATTCACCAAAATTATGATATTTATTTATAATTATTTATTTATTTACAATAATTTGTAGTAATTTATTACAAACGCAGCTGTTAAAAACATGCATATCTATAACAAAACACATACCTAACAAAAATGTGTTACAAATGACTTGCACCTTTACCAGTTAAAATTAGAATGAGGGCGTGATAAACTTTCTAACGAAGACGCTCATTTGCATGTTGGAAATTGTATGCGTTCTCATTGGCTGACTGTTTGGCTCTTGTTAAGTTGACTCCTCCTGCGTCAAGATTTTATCGATAATGGACACTTGGTGCATAAAGGCAAGTTTGTTAATTGCCGGTGGGCGTTCTTTGTCTTAAGAAAAAACATGCATATCCGAGCGAAAATGGTTGTGCCCTACAATCTGACACTGAATGTTATGGCGTCCTTTTCATAAAAGCATGCGTCAAAATATGCCATATTACGCATTACCGAGAACTGTCCGTTTAAAGTCATTTTATAAGCGTCTTTTGAAAGTAAGATTTGTACACGCTCTCGGATTCTTTTTAAGGATTCGCACCCAGCATTTTCACACACAAATAAAATAAAGTATTGTTTTCTTTGGTCTATAAAATTTTTGGGGTCGCAGCAATTTTGCTGGGTCGGTCGTGGGAGGGGAAACAAACAATATTTTATTTTAGGCCTAAGCTGGTTTCTTAGGAATGGCTTGAGGGATTTCATTCAAACTCAGAATGCTTATTCCCTATATTAAAATGAACACTTAGATAACTCTATTTTGAAATTTGTTAAATTATAGGCCCGTTTACACTTAGAAATTTTACATATAAGCTATATGGACAGGTTAAAGTTTTTCGGTAAGCTAGTTTCTCTGCTTTTCGTTTTCACTCTCTAACTTGAGAATGGATTAAGCTATTGTAATGAAACTTCAAAGATAGATACTTGATAGAGAGACCGCGCTTGGGATTGCATATCGAGGGCTGAACGGAAAACTGTTGTAACTCACTTTTTTTCCAAAAACCACATTTTTGCATTTTTTGTCATATCTACTACTTATACATATGACATAAAAATATTATGACCATATTCCTAATTAACAGCCCTTAAACCCCTTAGTGCAAAAGTGTTGGTAACTCAAATGTCCCATTTCAGAAAATGGAAAACTGTCGTAACTCGAGTTACAGACAGTTTACCATTAAGTTTGTTCCTACATGAAAGTTAAATCTAAATGGAAAACTGTACTCAAAATGAGTTATGTACTACATGAACTTTTGTTTTTCTAATGATGTCATAAATATGATGGTGTCATTAAACTAAACAATAAAAATAAAGGTTTTCAGAACCAAATAAATCAGACTAGCATATATATATTATACTTTTAACAGCTAAAAAATGCAGGTGAGTTGTTTTACATATTAAAACAAAACAATTCAGCAAAGATGGAGTTTAAAGCCAAACCTGTTATTCAATTCATTTTAAAGTTGAAAACTAAAACAATCTTAATCAAAAATGATACGTAAAATCATTTTGATTCATTAAAGAACATGGCAGCCAATGGGTGGAGCTCACAGTTTTACTTAAATGTGGCTTTATCGACTTTAAATATTATATTAACTTTGAAAATCTTCTTTGTAACCACTTCCATGGGATTTTGAAAGAATTTCACAGAGATGTTCCTAGGTCGACCCTTTACCAAATTCCCTAAAATCATTTTGATTTTTAGCTCGACTATTTGAAGAATAGGTGAGCTATCCTACTTCTCCCGGCATCGGCGTCGACGTCCGCGTTGAATTGGTTAAAGTTTTTATTCAAAAGTCTTGTAACCTCAAAACCACATAAGTTATTCACTTGAAACTGGAATTAACCCTTGTCATCCACTCCAGTATCAGGGCCAACATGCACACTTTTTACATAGATTTTGTGGTTAAAGTTTTTTTTCCAAAAATGTATAAACTTAACAAGGCTTCACTTAAAAGTTTTGTATGTTAACAAATGTATGCCCCTTCCACTATCCAAAATATGTACCAACTGAAATACTTCGAATAGTCGAGAGCACGCTGTCCTCTGACAGCTCTTGTTTTTCAACACATCCACTAAAGGTGGGGCAGTTTTTCTAATGTATGTTTTTATTGAAAAGTTGGAAAATCTTATTATCTGAAACCACTTGGGGGATTTTTTGCTAATTTCACAGAACTGTTCCTTGGGTGACCCTCTACCAAATTCTTGGAAATCAATGGAAACGTCAAAAAACATGGCCACCTGTGGCAGAGCCGTTTTTTCTTTAATGATTGTATTATTGAAAATCTTCTCTTCAACCACTAAACCGAATTTCGAAATAATTTCATGGAGATGTTCCCAGGTTGACCATCTACCATACTGCTCTAAATCATTTTGATTTGTTAAAAAACAATGCCCCCAGGGGGCGGGGAAGTTTTCCTTATATAACATTTTTTAACAGTTTGAACATCTTCCCTGCAACCACTTTTAAGATTTTGATAATATTTCACGGTAATGTTCCTAGCCTGACTTAACCAATTTCCTCAAAATTATTTCAATTTGTTAAAAAACATTCCCGCCTGAGTGGGCATGACTGTTATCCTCATTTGGCAATCTGAACTAAGCTATAAGAACTTTGAAAAATCTTGTTGTTTGGATCCACTGGTGGGATTTGAAATAATTTTGCATAAATGCATCCTTTATTCCTGAATTTGTTTAATCATAAAAAAATCACCAATAAGCATGGCTTCTAGATGACGGAGCAATTTTTTCTTATATGTCTCTGTTGAAAACTTTAAAAATCTTCTTGTCTGACACCACCTGATGGATTTGGAATTTTTTTTCAGGGATAGCAAAGTTATTTGTCTTTATTGCTCAGGTTGTCCCACAGCATGAACGGACAAGTGAAAATTTGACAGAATATAAAACAGTAAAAGCTGTGAAAACACCATCGGGACCTGGTCAATCATTTCACATGGTTTTTGCTCTCTGTTGTTACTCTAATTAAGTAGCCATGTTATCAATTAAGAGACAATAATCTGCTTAACACTTCAAGGGTGTAGCCAAGTGACACCTGACTGGACATAGCCGTTTGATTTATTTAGCTTTTTTACTGTTTATTCTAATCTATTTTTATTAAAAACCATGCAATTCGTTACCGTTTTGTTTTCAGTGTTCAGTTTATACATGTTTTTGTAAATTGGAACTGAAACAGTTGTCCAGTTTAGACAGGGAATTGGTTTTCGTTTAGACAGGCTTCACTGTATATATTTATTCCAGAGACAAGTTGCAAATGACTTTTTAAAAAAACAGACAAGTAAGGCAATATCAGCCATATATTATATTCGCTACCCCTGACTTTACAGAAATGTTCCTTGGGAGATCCTCTACCGGAATCCCGACGAAAGCCCTCCCGGACAAAAGCCAGCTCATTGTTTTTCACACCCCGAGCATAAGCCTGCTAGTTGAAATTACACCTCCCACAAATGCCCGCTTGTAATATGAATGACTCAAGTATCTGGAATTATGTGCGACATCCTAATTAACCAATTTTACTGCCGTTGATGAATGCACTAAGTTTGTGTTAAATTGCAACAATTAGGTGTAATTTCAACGAGCTGGTACTTTCTGGGTCATCAAAATTACGAGCAGGCTATTAGGTCTTGGTTGTGAAAAGCAGTGCAGGATTTTTTTCTGGGAGGGCTTTTGTCCGTATTTGCCTCTACAATATTCTTTAAAATCATTTTGAATTCACACAATATTAGCAACAAGTATTCTTCCTTTGACTCAATTGAAAATGTGGAACAATTTCTTGTCAGAAACCACTGTTTAATCTCAAAAGTAATTTCAAAGAAATGTTCATTGAGTGACCAAAATATTTGGACTTGTTTAAAGACGTTGCTGTTGTCTGTCATTGTCAAAATTTTACTTCAAACAGATCTAAACAGCCAATTAAACTTGTACAATCCACTATGATCTTTAAACTCAGGTTAGAGGCCTGGGGCTATCTTGGCCCTCTTGTTCCAGAGTAAGGATAAGATAAGAGTAAAGTAGTTTTGTTGATACCAGGGCCAGATCCCATCACTATTATAATTATAAAACCAATAAAAACTGTTGCTTCTTGTAACTAACGTGCAAGTTGTATTATTGTCCTTATTATTTTTATTATGTTAAACTTTGTACACCTTTCTAAACTCTGTATTGTGTTTTATGATATTAAGGACAATGCATTTCTTGTACCATTACTTGAATTGACTGCTGTTTTCCCTATTTTGTAGATCATAATTACTTAAAGATAATTAGAATTAGAATTTGTTAGCAAGTGTTAACTAATTTTTAACAAACAGTATCCCATTTGTAATTTATGATAAAAAATCATTAATGGAAAGTTAAAATTGTTTGACTTACGACAGTTTTCCATTACTTTTCATACTGGAGTTTGAACAGATTTCAGCAGAAAACTGTTTTAAGTTAAAAACCTTTTTATATAATTCTTATTATGACTTTTTTGCAGACTGTAACATTTTAATAAGAACAATAATACAATTTTATCACTTATTGGTATAACAAAGTTTATAAAGCAGAATTAATTAAAGTAAAATAACAGTTTTTTTCTTCTACTCTAAATTTTTTGAAAAAGTGAGTTACGACAGTTTTCCGTTCAGCCCTCGATATGGGGTGGGTGGGTCCAAGGTCAAGGTCACTGTTATTAAAAATAGAAAAATGGTTTCCGCTCAATAACTTGAGAACTTATTGAGATATTTTAATTACACTTATAACATAGATACCTTATATCAAGACCTCACTTGGGATTGCATATGGGGTGGGTAGGGTCAAGTTCAAGGTCACTGTTACTAAAAATAGAAAAACGGTTTCCATGCAATTAATTGAGAACGCATTGAGATATTTTAATGAAACTTGATACAAAGATACCTTATATTGAGACCTCGCTGGGGATTGCATATGAGGTGGGTGGGGTCAAGGTCACTGTTACTAAATATAGAAAAATGGTTTCCGCTGAATAACTTGAGAACGCATTGAGAAATTTTAATGAAACTTTACACATACATACCTTATATTGAGACCTCGCTTGGGATTGCATATGGGGTGGGTGGGGTCAAGGTCACTGTTACTAAAAATAGAAGAACGGTTTCCGCTCAATAACTTGAGAACGCATTGAGATATTTTAATGGAACTTAATACATACATACCTTACATCGAGACCTCACTTTGGATTAGGTATAGGGTGAAGGTCAAGGTCACTGTTACTAAAATAGAAAAACTATTTCCGCTAAATAACTTAAAAAAGCATTGAGATATTACAATGAAACTTTATACATAAGTAACCTTATATGAAGACCTCGCTTGGGATTGCATATGTGGTGGGTGGGGTCAAGGTCACTGTTACTAAAAATAGAAAAACGGTTTCCGATCAATAGCTTGAGAACTCATTGAGATATTTTAATGAAACTTTATACATAGATACCTTATATCAAGACCTCGCTTGGGATTGCGTTTAAGGTCAAGGTCAAGGTCACTGTTACTAAAATAGAAAAACTGTTTCTGCTCAATAACTTGAGAGTGCCTTGAGATATTTTAATGAAACTTTATATATAGATACCTTATATCAAGACCTTGCTTGGGATTCATATTGGTTCAAGGCCAAGGTCACTGTTACTAAAATAGGAAAACGGTTTCCGCTCAATAACTTAAGAATGCATTGAGATATTTTAATGAAACTTTATACATAGATACCTTATATCAAGACCTCACTTGGTATTGCATATGGGGTTGGTGGGGTCAAGGTCAAGATCACCATTACTAAAAGTTTTATTGATGTGCTGACTTTAATGCATTTCGTTCAAAAATTTGGTTTTTGTGGAATTTCCATATTTCTTATTTTAGAAAAAAAAGCCAGTTACTCGAAAAGTCGAGCGCGCTGTTCTCCGACAGCTCTTGTTTCTTGTGTTGTGTGTCTGTTAGTCTTTTGTGTGGCTTTTGTTTGCCAAATACCAGGTACTTCAGCTATATCAGCAACTGACCTCTTTCTGTCATTCCGTACAATACTTTTTCAACTGTTTTCTGCTGTACTGAAGGCCTTCCATTTCCATTCTTGTTCTCCCATGTCACTTGAAAACCAGGGATCTTGGTTCTGATTTTTCCACGCAAAAAGAACATAAGGTTAGCTCACATGTTTTATATACTTAAAATTGCGATCTGTAAGTTCACAAGTGGGCCCCCTAGACTAGGGGTGCAACAATACAGCAAAACCCGTATTATAATATATTGCGATACATTAAACCCATATTGCAATACATGTTGAATACATAACGACTAAATTAATAGACAATACAAGAACACCTATAATTTACATTTAGTACATGTAGTTACTCAATTTTACTGTTTGGTATCTTATATACAGTAAAACAGGTAACTACATCAACATCAAGCAGTCAAAAAAGATTATTTATATGTCCAGTTGCCAAACTTCAAACTGTATTTAACATATCTTGAATAAGTGAACAGTATGTTATAATCACCAACATTCTTAATTTCTTATTTTAATCACATTATACGAAGGGAACTGCAGCAATTGAACTAAAGCGCATGATCTGGTACTGTCAACAGTGAACTATGTAACATTGTATTCAAATGATACTCTTTTAGAAAAATAAGCATTTTTAATTATATATTCAATATATTTTGTTTGCAATTCATAATTTTTTTGTATCAATAAAACAAGTGCATTTAATTACCATGCATTAATTTTTTTTCCAATTTGAACAAACAATAAAATCCGTTACAAACACAGGTAACACCTGTTAAAATGAAGAATATTGACAGTGTGAAGTCATCAATTAGCTGGGCTTCCAAATCTGCAAGCCTTCCTTAGCAGCAACAGCAGTGTGTCATTTAATGTGACTGCAGAACTCCGCCATTGTCTAGCAGTTTGTAATAAGTGTGTAACACACTGAGTGGTGTCCAAAAGCATCAATCATTGCTACTGTACCTGAACAACACAAGCACTCTCTCGAGAGCATTAATGAATTAAGTGTTCTAGGGGAAATGACAAGGGGTGTCAAAAAATCAGAATGTTGTTTTGCTGCGGTGGATAAATTGGAGATTTAAATGGGGTGAAGAAATAAAAATGTATTGGAATTAAAATGGTAACTGTGTTATGAGGGAAAACTTATTGAATATTAACATAAATATTTACTTTCAAGTTGAATTAATGTGTTTCGTGTATAAGGTATCGTAATATACTAATTATTTTCATATTTCACGGTGTATATGGTCACCGTATACTGATGTAATACAACTACATTACTTTTATAATGAATGGATGGGCACCACATATTTATGGACAAAAAAAGCAGAGTGCAGTGCAAGAAAATGTTACTTTCTCCAGGTTTTCATCATTATATGACAATAATTTTAGTTCTACGGAACACAGTGGATATCGCTACTATATATTCTTACAACACCTTTTCCTGAAATTCGTCCCCTGTCATAGACGAATTGAAAAAGTGTCCATGTCTTTTATTCATCAAGTGAATTTTCAGATATATATTCAGGTTTCTCTTCCATTTTGGCGATAATTGGTGTGATAGAAGCTCATTTAAGTTTTTGTGATCTGATCATTGTGTTTTTGTTGAAATAATATGTCTGAAACTATTAACTTTATATTGAAACTTAAGGTTTAAATGCGAATTATGCATATCATTCAATATAGGTACTTGTTTTTGACCGAGATCTGCACCATGCTAGCACTATTTTACTAAAATTAAACGTTCACGTGTGTCTTAAATCGTATTTTGTTCCGCGCAACTCATAGTTTTATGATAGAGTATATGAATTGTTAAATATTTGAATTTAAATACAGGTATATCTTGCCTTTTCAACGACTTTTTCCACGAACTATACTGTTCATTTCAATTTTGTTTCAGCATTATGCGGTAACCATATGCACCGTATATTTGGTTAAATGGTGTTTTGTACATAAAGTTTCTATAAATATTGCGGTACAGAAAACCGTATTGCGATACGATATTGCAATCGCATGTATGGCGATATACCGATATATCAGTATATCGTTGCACCCCTACCCTAGACCCCTAGCCAAGTGGGCCCCCTAGACCCCTGGCCAAATTGCTAAAATTTAGATAAAAATCGCTCGTTTCATTTGATGACAACCCTGCCAAGATTTCTGTTTCGATATTGGCATTTTTTGGCCTGTTTTCTTTTTCAGTATTTTAGATAATCACTAGTGAAAATTAGTTTCAAAGAATGGAGAGAAGATTGTGAATATTTGATTGTATAAACCATGGAAAGAAGGGATAAAGAAGGTAAACTTTTTACTTGTACTGGGTAGATAGTTATTTCATTGTAATTTTGGGAACAGCGAAAGCTGTTGTCCTTGGGTATTAAGGATGATTTTGGAACTGTTGCCCAAGGTCTAGAGGCCAATGGAACAGTTACAAATATCATCTTTACACTGAGGGATAATTGTTTAACTGTTTCCAAAATGCCTAGTGTATCTAATTAAACAAAAATAAATAGTTTTATTCCTTAGGCTAGATCTTACTTACTTTTAAAAAATTGTTGCATGCAATTTAATACAGTTCGAACTTAAACATGGCCACCAATACTTTGTTCACTTTTAACATGATTTTTATTCTATAAATCCTGCAATATACACTCAATAGAAATAATGAACATGCATAAAATACTAGAAGTTTACCTTTTTCTGTTTTTCCAGCTCTGTAAACAAGAACAATATTTCTGACAAAATAATCAATGTAAGTTAAACATCAAACGTAGTTGTATAAGTGCCCATGCTGTTAGGACAAATAAGTTGTTATCATGTTTACACCATTGTTATTTCTCAGCTACAGACATTTGCACGGACATAAAGCTGCTTTTAGAGTGTTTGGACTATCAGAAGGATGATCCCAGTGCAGTGAAGCAGTCATTGATGACACTGTCAGCCATCCTACAAGGGACAGGTTAGTGGTTACTGACAGTCATATTCTGTATTCTTATATATCCAGGTCAGTTTCTTTAACTTCTTGATTCAGTAGCTTTATTGAGCCACAAGGTGTAGGTGCTTTCATACATTCAGTTACAAGTCCAAACTCCTCGCAGTGGTTACTTCCCCATTGGTACTCTTCTCAGTTACAACTGCCACCTTGAGTTAAAAACTTACAAGTTTGGAAGTTTTTAGGCTAGACAATTATGAGGAGATTGAACTTTTATTTTGTACACAATTTTAATTTTTATCTTTTTTTTTTCATAACAATGACAAAGACATGTTGCATTATTGGTCCAGGTATATATATTAAGAGTTAAAATGAAAAAAAGTAAAAATAAAAATAAATAAGTAAACATAACAACGCAACGTTGTCCACATTTTTATCATGTGCTTTGTCCACGATTTTATTTCACGCCAAGTGTTTGCCTATGGTCAATTGGAACTTTGTGCCGGCATTGATTTAAACCAGCTATGCTGGGACACAGTTAAATCTCTGCGCGGAGGTTGCTACAAGTCAGCTGTTTTCATTCATTGCACCATCACTTTCAGCAGTTTTTGTTGTTGAGCATATCAGCATCAGTTGCTTCCTATAATGAATGTAATGTTTCTAAATGACAACTTGCAATGTAAACAAGTGTTACTCATTGTGTAACTAGAGACTGCCAAGGATGTGTTCCGTGAGGAGAAAGGATTACAGAAAGTGCTGGCCATGGTCCAGAAAAGTGGAGAAGATGAGGTTGTTGACACTGGACTGTACTGTCTGGGAAGTGCTGTGGAACGAAACGGTGACACAGAATTGTTATTAATGCTATTATTAATAATTTTATTTTGATTCGGATTAAGTACAGCCAAAAACTTGGATGCATGTATATTATACGCTTTCTCAATAGTTGTTTTAGGTTACACGGAGATACTAAATAAGGAAAAAGTAAACAAACTTTTTGGTTTATTCATTGGGTATTGTAGAGAATCTTTCGTAATTGTATTTTTTAAAATCTGATTTTAAGTTAATTCATTACATTCATTTGATTATTTTAAAAATATTTTATTTAAAAAATCTAACATACACTTTAAATACAGCAAAGTACACTTTTCCACCTACGGCACACCTGTAGATGCAAGCACAGCACTTAAAGGTTGAAAATGATGATTAGTAATGATCATTTAATTGAAACATGTATTTTTAGCTCACTTGATCATGAAGCGCTCAAGGGTTAGAGCTATTCTGGTCAGTCACCGTCCGTCGTCTTCGGTCGTCGTCATCAACAACTTGCTTAAAAAATCTCCTCTGAAACCGCTTGGTGTAAATTAACCAAACTTGGTATGAATGTGCCTTGGGTGGTCCTCTACCAAAATACTTCAAATTATTTTGATTTGTTAAATAACATGGCCGCCACAGGTCGGGGCCTTTTTTCATTTTATGACTTAATAAAAATCTTCTTGTGAGTAACCACTGGTTGGATTTCGAAATAATTTCACACAAATGTTCCTTGAGTGACCCTCTACCAAATTCTTTCGATTTATTATGATTTGTCTAAAAAATTTGGCTGCCAGGGGACAGAGTAGTTTTCCTGTTGGATTGTAATTTGATACCTCTGCATGCTTGAGCTACCTGCGCGTAGCAGCCTGGTCATTCGGCGACTTGCTTGTGTAGAATAAACATCGTAAACACTGCAGAGTATTTCTTCTTTAATACAACATTCCTTATATGGCTTTATTCAAAAAATTTAAAAATATTATGTAACCACTATCTGGATTTTGAAATAATTCCACAGAAATGTGCCATTATGCTTCATTAAACTCAGGTGAGCAACTCAGGGCCATTTTAGCCCACTTATTCAGTAATTGTATATTTATATTTTTAGTGTACTCCCAGAAAATCATGAGCACAGCTGGTGTATTTACGTTCCTCCATGGTCTGTTCTCAACCAGACCTATTTCTGGTCGCAAGAAACAGACCGCAGCATTTCTGACTCTTTGCCTCGTTTCCAATAATGGTATGAGCTTAACAAAACAGTTGTGATTTCAAAAGGCTTGATTCGTGCTAAATTACTTGGAAAAAATGTTTGTTCGATTTATGTAAACAATGTCATTTGATGTTTGGACAAACATTTAGGGTTGCACCCCCTCCTATTTGTTTTTAACAGTATTTCAGTCATATCACGGCAGTCAGTTAACCTACTCACACTCGGCAAGCTTAGCCGATCTATGCAGTTTACCAGTACTAAGTGCACACACTTATGTCAGTAACTGACAACTGGCCTACTTGAATCAGAGGTAGGGGGAGAATGGCCGTATAAATAATTTCATGACCAATCCCCACACAAGTTCTGTGGCAGGACTGGGGTTCGAACTCACGATCCCCAGATTGACAGTCCTGCGCTCTACCAACTGAACTAAACAGGACCCCCTCCAATATACAAACATGTTAATAAGAAAACTTACCAGCCTAATACAGAACTAAAGAAACATTTATAGAAAGAATATGCTCTCAAAATTTGTGAGTTTGTTTATGCCCCCGGCATCTTGCAGGAGGCATATAGTGATTGTCCTGTCCGTCGTTATTCCTTCCGTCCGTCCGTGACAAGGTTAAGTAGATTTTACTGTTTTGTCTATCATCAACAACGCTTACTACAACGTTTGGATACTTACACAGTTGTTGCTTATGACCATTCCCTATCCACTTATATCACCCAACCATACTTTGACCTTGACCTAATTCGGAATAATTCAAATGGGCTGTCCAGCACTAACCAGGGGCATGTGTGTTTATCGAACACAGTATCTTGTTGGACAATTAAAGGGCCATCATCAAAAATATATTAATAAATTCATGATGGTCTTGCTTGAATGCATACTTGTGTAACACATACAAAATTGTTAATATAGGGTATGGCCAGAATTTGGTGAGACAATCTTCGTGCCTGCATGACATAATTGATTTAATAAGGTAAGATGTCATACAATAACTTATTGTGAATTGAAAACAGGGTTTCCCCCAGGAAAATGTGAAGGGATGTCGGGCTGAGATGGGGTGGGCTTGGGAGGTATGTCCTCTCATCATGGTATTAGAAAATTTTACATTTTAGGAACCTAAATGGGGCAATTTGGGGTATACTTAAAGGTGTTTGTACACTATTTGTTTTACTTTGTTGCAAAACAAAATATAAACAAAAACATGATTGCGTTATTTATATCACTTAATGGTCCCGAAATCAATATCTTCATTCATAAACACAATGTTTCATACATAAAATTTACATAACTACTCATACAGATCTTCAAACATCCATTCGTCGGTCTTCTCACTTGTGGACCTGAATCTACTGCCTTTCGTTTTCGACATTTTGCAATTTATAAAATCATACAAAGCAAATTTTGCTCAATTGTCATGTTTAATGGGATTAAAAAAAAAAAAGTTCGATTGAATGGTGAGATAATAATAAATTTAATGAAAATAAAAATCAATTAAACTTTTTTATTTTAAAATAATTTTGCAAACCACAAGCGTTTTGTTTCGCAGTGTTCAGATAAAAGTGACACAAACACAGTACGGGCTAATTAAAGTACATTCAAGTATAGATTAACGCCTTGCTTATTGTCTTGCAGAGCCAGCAAGCCGGTAATTTAATCGATTATTTTTGGCAATTGAGAAACGCCTCATTTAATCGATTATCATGGACAAGCGAGCTCCACGTGTTGAGAATTTACAATAGGTCTACTTTCAAAGTGTATTGCTTTAATTTTATGACATGTCAGGTGGCTGATCAAGGCATGACATGGCAATAAAGGGAGGTCGGCAGACCACCCCTTATTACGAATGGATGTTGGCAGCGACACGCGTTATTGGCCTGGGGGAAACCCTGATTGAAAAATAAGTTTTAATTAGTCAGGAAGTTCATACTGATTGCCTTTGAATTATTTTCTTATGCCAATTTAAGTTTATATGGTTTTAAACTGACTGTTATGTGATTTAAAAAATAGGCAGGTTTAAAGTACATAAATCTCTTTTAGGTATTTAAATGGACAAACGTCGTTTTAATTCCAGAGCGACTAAGTGTAAACCATAGCTTTTGCAGTGAGCAGCATTTTGATGATTTGTATTTATTTGATGGTGATTGACAAACCTTTCGATGATGCGTACAGTGCCTGATTAAGAAATACCGTATAAATTCTATGTTTTTGGACACTTAATTATATTATTTTTTTAGTGTCCGAATATTTAGAGTCACACAAAAATAATTGTTCAAAATCTGTCTGAAAACAAAGCATACAATATTATCATAAAAATCGCAAATAACAAACATGCTTGTTCGATGATGGTTTCCTTTATTGCTGGAAGTGTTAATTTATGACACGTTCACGAGTGTATATTGAATCCATTAAACAACTTGCTAATTGACATGCATGGTCCAGCAAAAACTTCGCGAGATATAATTAATAAACAATAGGACCTGTGAAACCTTTAATGATAAAGAGTGTTAATTTCTAATTAGTATATGTCCGAAAACATTGATCACAATTTAAGTCCTTTTTTGAAAATGTCTGAAAACAAAGAGACTTAAAAATAATTATTTTTGGACACAACAATAATTATTTTTGCCAATTTTGAGGGTGTCTAAAAACATAGTGTGTACGAAAACATAGAATAAATATTGTACAACCTGTAAATAAAGGTTTCCTGTTTAGAACAAGTCTTCCAAGGCATGTCAAGCTGCTAGAACAAAGGGACTGGCAGAGTGGTGTGGGAGGAGATTCATCCATGGACCTGTGGGGAGCACTCATAAGCACAGCTTGCGCCTGTGTCAATAACCCCATCAATGGTTGGTTTAAACCTACTAATTCAGCTCTATTGTGTGGAAAGCTTGAGGCTGATTGAGACACTTTCAAGTCTGTTTCCTGGGTAGAACCAATACTGGGTGTCTTAAGAAAGATCATTAAAATGCTCCCAGCGTAAGGATCGAACTCGTGATCTCCCAATTGCAAGGAGGACACCATATCCATTACACCACTGCAACTCGAATGCTCTCACCACCAGCTACCAACGGTTGGTGGTTACCTGGCTAAATTTGGCTAATACACATCTTACATTTTAATTCTGTGCATCTATTATGAATAGAGAAATTTTCATGAGATCTTGAAAATTGATGTTTGCAAGGCTTGTACGGAATGTGACAGTTTGCTGTGTCAGCGTCCAGATACTTCTAACCAGGATGTAATGAAAACTTACGCATGTCAATGACTAGACATATATTACTGCATTTGACAATCCATTAATTACTAATAACATTAAATGTTACTGTCATATGCATTTATTCATATCTTTAAAAATACAACAACATAATTATTATGCCATTCATGTTTTATTCTAAACTGTTAAAATGAAACAAATCAAGGGTTTAGTCAAGGGTTTAGCAAGAAACTGCATAACATTTCTATATGCGATACTATAGTTTCACGCAAAACCCTCGAAATAATGATTTAGTGCCACTTTATAATAACATAAAAAAAAAATTCTGTACACAGAGGAGAACCAGCAGATCTGTGCCTCACTGATTCCATACCTGTTCAGTGTACTGTCCACACAGAATGATGTTAGAATTAACAAGCCCCTGTTATCCTTGCTGGGACTTACTGTCAGTGGAAATGGTATGTAGTTCATTGAAATGAATGAAGACTTAATGATTTTGCATTCTCTAGTTCTGTTTGTGTTTTTAGACTGTCGGCGGAAGCCAGCGGTCTTTAGTAGAGCGATTTTGAGAGATGGAATCGCTTGACCTGCTTTTTACTTTGCAGGCTACAAAGCACTAACAATTGATACCCATAAATCGATACGCTTCATCGGCTATTTCGACCCGTACAGTTTTAGTTGACATTTTGACTGTTATGTATATTATTGCGTTTGCATTAAGTTGTTTGCCAATCTACCAAATGTTGAAAGTAGGGAGTATTACAATTAGTAGTTCGATTTTGTAAAAATGTAATTGCAGAAATTCAAACAAATGTGTCCTTTTTGTTAGAAATTTTTTGCACTCTCTTTCCCTTGATTTTGGTTTCTTTCCGTTTCTCTTCAACAGTCTTTCTACGCTATCAGCCTTTTAATTATTACTAAGAAAGTAGTCACTATTGGGTATTCTGTCACATTAGGGTTTGGTACAGGGTTTTTGTTTCATTTCATTGCAGTGCAAGAGGTTTAATCGTAACAAATGTTCTTTCAGTAACTGAATTTTCTGGGTTTTGTGCCATTAAAAATCCAATTTTATTAAGTCCGAATGGGTCAAAGTATTTTACACTAACATAAAAAGCTTAATCATAAATAATGGGCATCTTACAGATAGTTTTGAAATAAAAAAAGGAGTCAGACAAGGCTGTCCGTTGTCATCAACATTATTTATAATATGTTTGCAACTATTGTCAAACTATATTGAACAAAATAGCAAAATTAAGGGCATAAAAGTATCGGAAAACGAAATAAAACAAACTTTCTTCGCAGATGACGCAACTTTTTTTATTAATGGATGCGAGCATTCATTCAAAACATTAGTAGAGACCCTGGCTGAATTCAAAAAGGTATCAGGCCTTAATCTTAATACCGCAAAATCAACGATATTACGAATTGGATCCTTGAATAAAACAAACATTAAATTCTGCAATGAAATACCTTTTATTTGGACATCTCAAGAAGCAAAAACTTTAGGAATAAGTTTTTGCAACCAAAGTGAATTGAATGTACAAAATAATTTAATCCCAAAACTAAATGAGTTTAACCCATGTTTAAAACAATGGCAACACAGGAAACTAACCTTAATGGGCAAAATCACTGTAATTAAAACATTTGCGTTGCCAAAATTAATCTACCCCTTTTCAGTTCTACCGAATCCTTCTAGCGTAATACTGAATAATATAACAAACAGTATATTTAACTTTATATGGGACAACAAGCCGGACAAAATTAAAAGAAAAATACTATATCAAAAGTATGAAAATGGCGGATTAAATCTTACAAACATTAATAATTTCTTAACTTCAATAAAAAGTAGCTGGATAAAAAGATACTTAGACTCAGAAAACTGTGGTAAATGGAAACTTTTATGGGACTTAAAATTACACAAATATGGAAACAATCTAATTTTTGACAGTGAACTCAGTGAAAATATTATAACAGAAATAAGCAGGGGAAACACGTTTCTCCATGATGTTATATCATCGTGGTCTTCTACAAATGAAATATACAAATCACAACATTCAAAAAAACACGTCAAAAAGGAAATAATATGGAATAACAAGTCAATAACCGCCAACGGCAAAACATTATTTTACCGCGAATGGTATGACAAAGGTGTAAAATACATATATCAACTTTATGACTTCAGAAATAAAACGATGTATAACTTTGAAAGCATTAAATACCTATACGACATCAATACCAACGATGTTATGAAATTCAACACCTTAATAACGTCTATTCCAACAAAATATAAAACCGAAGAAACCATTCAAGAGCTGAATATCAATCAACCAGAAGAAACTTTGTCAAAAGCAGTATCTAAAACAAAATACGTGAATAAATTTATATACAATATTCAATTGCAAAACGAGGAAAATAAAAATATTGAAAACAAATGGAACAAACATCTTACTGATATAGACGTGACCACTTGGAAAAAAATCTATATTGTGCCCCAACTTTCAACCATCGACATGTCTTTACGAAGCTTTCAATACAAATTTATTATGCGAATTGTCCCCACAAATACATATCTTTTTAAATGCAAACTTAACAACAGTACCTTATGTGATTTCTGTCAATCGCATATTGAAACAATAGACCACCTGTTTTGGGAGTGCCAACATGTTCAAATAATATGGAAAAAGACGGAAACATTTCTTGTTAGTAAAAACATATCAATTAAAATAAATAAAACCAATGCTTTCTTTGGATGCACTGAAAATAAATTACACTCAGATGTATTTAACTTCATTATTATCCTATTAAAATCATTTATATTTAAAATGAAATACAAAAAATGCATACCAACCTTTGCATACTTTATTGAATACCTAAATAATAGAATAAAAATTGAATCTGAGATTGCTCTCATAAAAAATAAAAATGAACAACACCAAAAAAAATGGGATCAATTCAGGTGATTCATAATTTTACGAACCATCATTTATACTATACAGACACATTTATGGCAAAACAATTAAATGAAAAATCTTTCTCAAACGAAAATAAAATATTTGTTTTTGATTAAAAGTACACATAGTTAAAAAAGTATTTTTTTTTCATTTAACCTTTTCTTAAGATATATAACTCAATAATTTGAAAATGTTTTCACGCATACGCAAAACATTTGCCATGTGTTAAAGATACACACAAGTGCATACTCTCAGATACATTCTCATGTACCATTTACCAATAGATGTCGATGTATATTATATTATAAAAACATGTGAGAAATAAATGAGAAAAAAAAGTCCGAATGATCCGTCTAAGCGTTTAACATATACCAAAATCCTATTTCTTCTGCATTTATTTAAATGTGATTAAAATGAGGAGAAAATGAATTAATTTTATTCAAAATAAATAAAACTGATTGACCAAATATTCATTTTAGATCTAAACTCTATTTAATTGCCAATCAATGATGATTAGATATTAAACTCGTGAGTATTTCCTTAACAAAATGCAACATTGTGTGTTCTGTAGTTTCAAACCAGGACAGAGTGAGGAAGTGTGGAGGCTTTGAGATCTTCATTAAGAAGCTCAAGCACCTTTTGACAGGACGGGAGCCCAGCCATCCCCATGTCCTTGGTCAGCTCCTGGGGACTGTGGATGCCTGCATTACCGACAATGGTCAGTAACGCTTTGGTTTGTTGTCCCCAAAGGTTGATCGCAGTTGACAGTGGAATAATGTTCTTATTAATATATTTTTATTGGATTAATAGCCATCTGAATGTATTGTAACATGGGCATACACAATTATGGCATGTATACCAATTTAAATAAACAGAAAAAAATACCAACAAGTTTTAGAGTACCACAAAAAGTGTTCATACTATGCCTCTGGATTCAGATTGTCCTGCACCTTTTATGTGGCCAGCTAAAGAAGTAACATTAGGTTCTGTTAACAAAACACATTAGTCAACAACTTGTGATCTATATAATGAACATTTAGGAAAAGGATTCCTTGTAACATTCTTGTGTATATTAAAGAGTCGTAACGACAGTAAGTAGATTCTAACATTTGCAAAAATAAAATTCATTTTCAGAGAATTAATAATGAAGCATTGTATCCCAAATCCTTTTTGTTTATTTTAAGCTCACCTGAGCACAACATGCTCATGGTGAGCTTTTGTGATCACCTTTTGTCATTCGTCTGTCGTGCGTCGTGCGTCAATATTTTTAGCTCACCTGAGCAAAACATGCTCATGGTGAGCTTTTAGGATCGCCTTTTGTCCGTCGTGTGTCGTCCATCGTGCGTCATGTGTCAACATTTTATTCAAAGAACATCTCCTCCTAAACCGTTGGGCAGATTTTCACCAAACTTTATAGGAATGATCATTGGGAAACCCTCTTTCAAAATTGTTCAAATCATTCCGGTCCGCTGCATATGTAGGTCGCCAGAGCTAAAAATATATTTAAAAGCTGAAAATTTTAAAAATCTCTGAAACCACAAGGCTTCGAGCTTTCATATTTGATATGTGACATCCTGTAGTGGTCCTCTACAAAGATTGTTCAAATGATGCCCCTGGAGTCAAAACTGGCCACGCCTCGGGGGTCACATGGTTTATATAGACTTGTATAGCAAAATGACTTAAAAGCTTATTCTCTGAAACCGCAAGGCCTAGAGCTTTCATATTTGGTATGTAACATGGTATAGTGATCCTCTACAAATATTGTTCAAATGAGGCCCCTGGGGTCAAAACTAGCCACACCCCGGGGGTCACATGGTTCATATAAACTTGAATAGCAAAATGACTTCAAAAATCTCCTCTAAAACCGCAAGGCCCAGAGGTTTCATTTGTGGTATGTAACATTGTTTAGTGGTTCTCTACAAAGATTGTTCAAATGATGCTCCTGGGGTCAAAACTGGCCACACCCTGGGGCTCACATGGTTTATATAGACTTTAATAGCAAAATGACTTTAAAAATCTTCTCCTGAAACCACAAGGTCCAGAGGTTTCATATTTGGTATGTAACATTGTAGAGTTGTCCTCTACAAAGAATGTTTAAATGATGTCCCTGGGGTCAAAACTGGCCACGCCCCGGGGGTTACATGGTTTACATAGACTAAAGCAGCAAAGTGACTTTAAAAATCTTCTCCTCTGAAACCGCACGGGCCAGAGGTTTCATATTTGGTATATAACATTGTATAGTGGTCTTCTACAAAGATTGTTCAAATGATGCCCCAGGGGTCAAAACTGGCCACGCTCCGGGTGGGGGGGGGGGGGGGTCACATGGTTTATATACTTAAATAGCAAAATGACACACCTGGGAGTCACATGGTTTCTATAGACTGATATGGAAAGTGGGCTTTAAAAATGTTCTCCTCTGAAACCGCAATTTGGCTTGAAACATTGTTCACTACAAATATTGTTCAAATTATGCCCCTGGGGTAGAAAGTCCTGTGGGTCACATGGTGTATTTAGACTATAAAATTCTTCTCCTGAAACTGCAAGGCCCAGATCTTTATACTCAGGTAAGTTGTTTAGTGCCATTTGGCCCTCTTGTTATAAGTCATTATGATGCCTTAAACTCAGGTGAGCGACCTAGGGCCATAGTGGCCCTCATGTTTAACGATTCCATTAGTATTATTGTTGCTAGATGTAATATATGTTCAAGAAATCCTTTGATTGCATTCTTAATATTACAAGATGTAATTTCATGGGCAGACATGAGCAGTAAGAAGTTTGGCCAGCTAGGTGGGCTGACAACAATTCTGCAGTTGTTCACTAACTGCTGCATGGATGTCGGTGAGAAAACACAGGCCGTCCTGACGTTAGCACATGCAGTTGACGCCTGTGGTGAGTTAGTACAGAGGCTGTGCACTGTCTTGTAGCATGATAGTTTTAAGTTATTACCTAAACCAATGAGGTTAGGTTATTTTCTATGGCGAACCATTTGGGTCAAAAGTACATATACGCCTGCTAGCTAAATATAGATGTAACTGTCGTTATAAAATTGTAACCGCCGTTACAATTCTATGACAGCAGTCATAAATTTGTAAAGGCAGTTATAATTTATACCAACAGTCATAAAATATGGCAGTCGTCATAAAATTATAACCGCGGTTACATTTTTTTCAGACCAAAGTCTTTTTGGCAAATTAAGTCACGTTTTATATAATGCCTTTTTGTCGAACATGCATTTATTTATTTAAATATGAATTTTCAAATTATAAAATCAATCTAAAGATACATATTTCGTAAAAAAAAATGAATCAGACAAAAAGTGTAACTGCAGTTATAATTTTATGACAACTGTAATATTTTTTTACCTTCGGTATAAATTGTAACTGCAGTCATATTTGTAAATGTACATCTGTATTTAGCTGCTGTGTGTATATGTACTTTTGACCCAAAGGGTACGCCATAATTTTCAGCCTTGGTTTGTGTGTCCGTCTGTTAGCAACTTTACGCAAACAGTTAGGAACATATTTGCATGAAAGTTATTATTCTGTCAAAATATTGTTGTAATGTACAAACATATTTTGAGGTCGTAGCGTGAAACTGTTGTATCTTGTAAACATTTCTTTATCACACACAATGTTTAATGCTCAACCCTGGATTTCAAGTATGCAGTTCACTGTTGTAGAAGAGAATGCACAGTATGTGCAGAAAGGCGGAGGAATGACTGTTCTCATAAAGGAGCTTACACAGTGTGAAGATGAAGAGCTCTCCAAGACCATCAAGTATCTCCTACAGCTGTGTGTACCTTCAGGATCGGGTGGGTACCCCTGCAGACATTCAGGCATAGGATGACTTGCTAAATGATGGGCAGTGGTGTCTTTTGTTATGGGGAAATGGTTTGTTCTAGACCAAAACAATGATGGGGAATTTTAGCCCAACTTATGTACTATGTTCTTACACAGAAATTATACTAAGGTTTTGATGCCCTGGTACCTTTGCTATGCACTTTGATGCCCTGGTACCTTTGCTGTGCACTGTCACTTTCCCATGCTGAAAACTGTATGCCCACCAATTCCATTGAAGTTTTCAAATTATGTGCATTCAGGCTTAAACAGGAATTATTACATTTAAACTGTGACATAAGAAAAATGTGTATTGGAGCTTGAACAAGAATTCTAGCTCAAACAAAAATTGTTCATTGTAGTTGGCCGTCTGTCCGTACTTCCCGAAATTGTGTGGACTGAACTACTCTTTAACTGCTTGGCAGATTTTGCTCAAAATTATACAGCTGAAGAACTTTAAAGTGTAGGTGGTATTAAAGGAATGAATTTTAGCTGCGACCATTTTTGGCAGAATTACAGCCCTTTAATTTTTTCAACTATAGAATATAATATATGAAAATAAATGTGTGGAGACAAAAATTAGTTTTGGCAACATGCCCTTTGTCTGTTTTCAAACATGTGTCTTGGGGGCATCTGTGTCTATGACATATCTAGTATTTTAAAGATAATTTTAGGGCCAATATAAAGTCCCATTGACCTCCTGAATACGTATATTTTCCCCTTATTTGTTTATGAAAATTGCCCTCTAGAAGTAGGGGAAAAAATAACACCGATTAAGCTTCAAGTTGTGTACTTTATTTTGATTTCTTTTAATTTAATTAATTACGGTGACAGTTAAGGGTTTTGTAGTCAGGTATTGAATCTGACTTAAATTATGAGTTGTATAATTTTACCCCTTTCATAGAAAACGACACAATTTTCCCCTCCTGAAGGGCCCCATCACCATTCCCCTTTAGGGAAAAAAACCACTGCAAAACTTCGGGAAAAAAAAAACTGCAAAACTCATAAAGAGCTAACATGGGATTCTTTGTCATGTATTATTGTTTGTTGCAGGTAAAGAAAGTCATGTAATAGATTCAGAAAATGTTTCAAATTTGGAGGCAATGAAAAGGTAAACAAAATCTTGTTTGGAATCATCTACCATATTTCGGAAACCTAACTCTTTATAGTGCAGTTTTCTGATAATTTACACAGTGAAACATCTGTATATAGTTTTTTCTGCCCAAAGGGTTTAAGCGTTTTACCAACCTCATTTACCCCCAAAAAACAAATAAACAATGGTTTTGTGTATGTTTGCAATATGTAATTTTGTTTTCTTGTACATGCATAATGGCCAGTAAGTTTGGATGTTGTTCTTGATGATCTAGTCTAGTTATTATATGGTTACTAGCTGGATGTTTAAGCATGAGACTTCGATACTCTACCAGGGATTTCAGTTGATCCAGAATCCTGCTTTTTGATGCAAGCAAATTGCAATTTACCCATTTTGAACTCCAGCAAATATTCCGCCTTGCATCATTTTGATGCAGCTATTTTTTATTTGCCAACTTCAAAAGCATTATATATAATAATATTTATTTTTTATCATATTTATGGTGGTTTATTGCAAAAAATTCAAGTTTTTACCCTTTATTAACACAAATTTCCATTTTCAAAGCATGTAATATTTATTCAGAAACAAAATTCCTGTGACTTCAGCATTTTGACCCCTGAAATTTTCATTCTGACCCCTTGACATTTCAAACTAGGGGTCATTTGGCTCCTGGTTTTGAAAATCGACTGAAATCTCTGCTCTAATCAAGAATTCCAGATAGATTTTCATGATACTTAAAACATTTGAAATTATGTACTGGGTTCATGTTTATGTTTTTTTCATGTTTTTCTTGATGTGGATGAATAGCTCAGCATGTGTTCCTTTTTTAAATAGACATAGTGATTCAGAAATGTTGAGAAAAATTAAAGAGCTTGACAGCAAACTGAAATCTCTAGAAAACTCTCGAAGTGGCCAAGATTTGCCTGGTACTCCAAACAGGTACATTTTCTCTATAATAACTTAACTGTGGTAAGGTTTAGAATAATGGTCTTATCACTGTGTACAGATTTGGATCATAAGCACCTTCTAATTTGCAGTCTGTTCTGATAATGCTTTCAAGCAAACATTGTTCTGTGTTTTTAGAGACTAATTTGTCCTATCTCTTTACATATAAACAACATACATCTAACATCTAAAAATTGATGTGCATAACTTTCAGGGCTTTTTTCACCATTTTGGGAATAAGACCTATACCGGTGAAATTGGAAATTTAGCGTCAATTTGCCTAAAATTGGGAAAAATTCTAATTGTTTGATTTTAATGTTGAAAGTTTGTTTTAATGTAAAATTTGAATAATTATTGACAGACTGCAACTTTCACACAAATTTTTATTCAGTTTTAATTGACACGAAGTTGGAACTGTCAGTGTGGCATTTCCCTTTCTCATGACTGGAGTTTTCTTGTTGGGTGGTCCCCCAATGTAGTTCCGGAGATCAATCGTAACATTGTCTGTGTCCGTTGAAAATAAGAGCTAACATATTGTGCAACAATAGCCTGTTCTTGCGCAACTATAGTACAGCCATGAGTATTTTGCCTCATACTTTGATGAGCTAAATAGTCTCTGATCAGGGACAGCCACAGTCTCTACCACTGACACTGTGTGACTGTCAGAGTCTGACTCTGAAACACTTTCTGATGAAGTGGACTTTAACATCGGCAACTGTAGTTTCAGTCAAAGTCGACGGTCGTTGTTCACCGTCACAACTTGCTTGACACGTGACTTGCAGCTCACTCAGCGTCGACACAAGACATGCTTGTTTGAATAATATGTTGATCTTTTTATAATTTGTATTCTTTATTTTTTTATGGTAATATTTACTGTTGTGTGAAATCTTGATTGCATAATACCGTCCCAGTCAAAATACGCTTGCATACATAAAAGTAATGATAATATCTGAGTGTATTCCGCATAAATAATATCCGGGTTACTGGAGTTCGTACTTAATATGATTCGTCCTGCTTTTTTGTACGAAGGTCGTGTTATGGACAAAATACGTCAAAAAATTAACAGATTTTTTTTTTTTTCAATTTCGATTGGGAATTTCGGGATTCGAATTGGGAATAAAAGATACTTTGTGGCATTGTGAATATGACCGAATAATGGCTATAAAATCGGCCAAAAAAAAGGACTGACTTTATATGATTTGCTTGATAATTTGGTGTGTACACATCTGAAGAATGATCAAATTCACAATAACATTTGGTTTGTGCATTAGAAATCACAATAAATGCTTAAAATATATTTTCAATCTAGTAAAGTCAAAACACTGAATGTCTTTCTAGGCAGATATATATTGCAGTTTACCAGTAGTTTCTAATACCTGGTCTAAATGTTCTAACACTTTGTAGACATAGTTTTGAATCACCAGACAGAGACCTGATGCCTGGGTCAGTGTGCAGTTCCCATTCCTTTCACCAGGACTGTCCCACCCCTAGGGAACAGTCCCTTATAGAGCAGCTCATTAAAGTGAGTGTAGCAAAAACATTTTTAGCAGCTCACTAAAATTATAATAATGAAAAGAAATCCCGCTGATTGATCTGTATTGGAAGTTACTTTGTTTTATTTGGAAAAAAAAAGCTTTAAAGTTTTCTTGCCACTTAAAGTAATGAGATTAAATTGACTTGTTACTTTTGAAAAACCAAACTATAACATGTATGGAATTAGATGGATACATTTATTTAGTAATTTTCCATAAGTCTATTGTCAAATGTTGAATAATTTTTTTTTTAATTATGGCCCTCATCGAAGATGGCGGGGTATATTGGTTTGCTAATGTTGATCGGTTGGTCCGTCGGTAAGTCCAACAGTTTTCATCTAACCTTCACCAAACTTCATGAAAATGTTTGTGGCCATAATATCTCGGCCAAGTTTGATAATCAGCCAAATCGCCCCAGGAATTGTTGAGTTATGGCCCTTGAATGATCTACATTGTATAATTGGCATTTTTAGACATTTCCGCTCTCTAAGTTCAACAGTTTTCATCCAGTTGTCACCAAACTTCAGGAAAATTTGTGTGGCCATAATATCTTGGCCAACTTTGATAATCAGCCAAATCACCCCAGGAAATACAGAGTTATGGCCCTTGATTTATCTAAAATTAACTTATTAGCAGTATACACTCTCTGTGTCCAACAGTTTTCATCCAATCCTCACCAAACTTGATATTTTAAGATTGCATTTAACCTAGAGGGGGCATAACTGTTTTACAAACAGCTGTTGTTTTGTTATTAAACATATATGCTTTGAATCTTAATTAATTACGTACGATTATCAAGTTAATTTTGTGAACTAGGATAAAAAAAATAAGATGTGCATGCTAGCTAGCATTAAAGTTGTTTTATTATCAAGGAGCGTGTTGAGAAAGAAAAACTTGAAAAGCTGAACCATATGCTCCAAGAAAACATTTGTCGGACAAGAAGTGCCCTGGCAAACACAGGTATTGGGAGGCAAGCTGCTGATGTCAATAATAATCGGGGCAAGGAGAAAGGCAGGCATTGCAACAGTGGTGGAAGATTAACTGAAAACTTAGGATCCCATGAAGACAATAGTAGGCAGGTTGAATTAGACTATAAGGCTACTACAAGAAGTGGGCAGGTTTATCAGGCTGAAATTGGTTATTGGGAAGATGCACGGAACAGGTTTTCAAGTTTGGACCAGATGCAAAGAGCTTTGCACATCAAGTATTCTAATAAAGATTATGACAACCAATATACCAATGAAATAATGATGGATAATGAACGCCTAAATTATGGTCACCAGAATACTAATTTCTGCGAAGGCTCTATAAATGATTTGAGTACTGGCGATAGAAGAAGTTGTGTTCCAGATGGAAGACATAGAAGGCAGGATTCTCTTAATCAGCCTACACACTTGAATAAGACTGCACATTCAATCTCACATGCCGAGGAAGTGTTAAGCGAGTGTAGTGTTAGATTGCCAAATTGTGCAGATGGGAATACCAGAGGCCAAATAATGCCATCCCATGGACCTAGGAAAATACGAAGTTATAGTGACTTAAATAAAATTGCAAAAGAGAATATTAGAGAGGTGAATAGTTCAGAAAAACCATCCTCTGGCACTGATAATGTGATATTCTTATATCCAAAGGACACTATGGACGATGTTCAAACGAATTCTCAGTCAGGTGTTGAAAAGTTTCTTAAGCCCAACGTGTGTGTACCAGTTACCAAGAAGGGGAAAGTCACTCTGAATCGTCATGCTGAAATACAGTGTGGTACCCCATTTATAACACCAAATGAGCAAAATACTGCAAGTGCTATCTCAAGACATGCTGCGGGTTTCTACAATGACAGCAGTTCACAAACAACTCCACATGTACCAGCAAGAAATACAACCAGTGATCATAATAACGCAGAAAGTAACCACATCCTAGCTAAGCAATTAAATGCAGAAACCTCAGAAAATTCTAAATGCCAATATCGCGGACGGTCTACAGCTGAAACAACAACCTGTTGCAGTAACAATGTGCGTTCGCCAAGTCAAAATGCAGAAAATGATTCGGATTCTGCCAGCTTGTTTTTGAAGCCGATGGCTTTGCCACCAAGAAGTAAAGTGAGGATAACAGCATTGCGAGGAAACAGGCTTTCCAACTCAGAGCTCAGGCAAATGGACCAGAACAATTCTGCGACGGGCTATGAGTCAGACACTAGTATAAATTCAGAATTTGATTTGTCACTTGTACGTAACATTCGAAAAGTTGTGCCAAAGGTAAGTCCACATCTAAAAGTAAACCAAAAAGAACATACAAAATCTTTTGGCCAGGCCTCCCAGATTATTAAATCTCAAAACAATGTAAAAAACATCGATAAATGTGTGGAAGGTAGGGACCGTAACACAGCGGACAGATGGGATATACATCCGAGGACCCCTCTAAATCGTCAGCCGATACCCCCCAGGCCAGCCTTCAGTGACTGTGGGACCCGACGCCTTGTGTTCAAGTCACCGATGTCTGTGGCCTCTCAGGGCAAACGGAGGCTGTCTCTAGACGATAGCGGCATCCATTCACCCTCTGGTATAATGGTACACTCGGCTGGACACAGTCCTGTTGATAGTAAGATCAATACTAAGCTTGCTTTCTTAAAGTTTTGGGGTAACCAACCCTAAATGTTGAATATTTTATAAGTGTGTTTTAAGTGTCCTATCCATTTCAATCAGTCTGTGAAATGCCATTTGACATGGTAATATTTACACATTAATGACTTAATACTGTTTCATTTCGGTTGAATTAAGTAGCATTTTGAATGAAATTTTTTTAATTATGCTTTACCATATTTAACACATTTATTTAACACATGTTTTGTTTTCTTAGAGTTTACAATCTGAAAATTCTTTAGTTGTTAAATGAATAAATGCCTAATGGTTCAAAAAATTACATGTTAATTTAATGTTCTATTGTTACAGGTAACATTGAAGGTTTCCGCAGCAGCAGTGATGTTTCAGATGAAGTAGAACAAGTACCAAACATAAGTGCAGCTGTACTCAGAAGCAGTAGAAGACTTATTCAAACAAGGTCAAAGACATGTCTTGGTAGGTTTTTAGTGAAAGATTATAAGATATCAGAAATTCAATGCTTTTTAGTGTTTATGAATAGTATGAACTTTCGTTGTCACAGACATGATGATGTACATGAATTTAACTGTTTACCCACTTTAAAGCCATTGAAAATAATAAACATATTTAACACTCTTTTAGTGTTAGTAAACATTGTTTTATATATCTCAGGGCTGGTATTTATAAAGAATCTTAGTCGAAAATTAAGAAAAATCTTAAAATTCTCAAATTTTATTATTGGATTTTCTGACAAAGTAATGCATTTCTGGAAGATTTTGACATATAATTACTATGTAATTTAAAGTGTATTAATATCTAGTATTAGTCATGCAAATGTTCCACAGCATAGTGTTTTAAACACCAATTAAAATTTTTACATATGTTTAACTTAAGTTAAGAATGGCTTAAGAATCTTTATAAATATGGGCCCTGGAACTTATTTACACGCAAGGTTGATGAGCGATCATTTTATATAAGCAGCTGTTATAGAAGATTATACGTATAGTGTGTATATTGAACCATCAAAAATTTATTTTGCGCGTGCCATAAAAATAAGCAGAACAAAACTGTATTTAGGTTTTATATACCGAAGCATGGGATAAGTACAGTGTTGCTGATAAAGCCAGCAAAAGAAGAAGAAAAAAATACATAAAACTGACTGTACAGACATAAAGCTAACTGTACAGAAACATAGGGTTAATTGTGTTTTTTGTGTGTGCTGATCTTGGGGCCGATATTGGGCCGCATTCTTAAAGCAAAAAAGTATATATTTTTCCAAATTAGAGGATTTAATTTCCCCAATAATTTTTTTTTTTCTCCGATTCATGTTGCTAAAATCCTATTCCCAATTTATGTTGCATTTTTCCCAATAAAGGCCCTGACCCTGTTCCCAAAACTGTGAAGAACAAAACAACACTGGTAACACCACAGTGCTGTTTGTTTCAGGTTGCTCTGGCACACTTTACAGTATGAAATCTGGAACACTGAATTCAAGGACCTTCAATATCGCCTTGGAAACGGACCCCAACACCTGCCCGTATCACCGAAAGCTTCGACAGATTGAACGGCTCCACATTCACAGGGTTAAAAAGATTGAGGCGAAGAAGTTGAAGCCAAGAGCCAGGTTGCTGAAAAAGATAGACAAAAAGAAAAAGACAAAAATAACAAAAGCTTCTGTGTACAATTTTCATTCAAGCTCTAATGAAGAGGTATGTTGGCTTTCAAACAGTTTATTGTAATTGTTTGTGTTGTGTATAAAGAACCTGTGTAATGCATATTTTACTAGTACATGTGTATAAATGGTATGTGTTAATTTTGTTTATTTACTTGTAATTGAGATATGAACTACCCACATAAAGTTACCTGTTTGTTTCTGAAAAATATTTAACTCTGCTGCAATCATTTCTTGCAGATGAAAAAAAAAAAAAAACAATGTAAGGTTCTGTTCTGGAATTTATTAATCATTAATTTCTATGGTTTAATTGTAATTTCAAAGAACACAGTCATAGATTTTTCCAACAGATATGGGTATTTGATGTTTTTTTGTGTAGATTTGTTTGGATCACTCTTTGTATTATATTTGTTGCAAACGTTGGTGGGTCCCATTAAAAACCTTTTAAGGATTTCCATAGAAATGGCTATAGTTTATTTACCTAAGGTAGTGCACAGAACCTTTCCAACTTAAAGACGTTCGCAACAATTTTTTCCATTTTTTTTCCAACGACAGTTTTTATTAAAAATTGTGTCAATGTATCCCAAAACTAACAGTCTTAAAAAATAGGGGTCACCGGCCTTGTTCCCGAAATATTCGGGTTTAAATACGGTACCTGTCGCAGCCTTTTTTCAGTTTGTGTGACTAGCAATGTTCAATTATATAAAGCGTTCATATTCAAACAAGGACGGAGATTTTTAAATGCATCTGTTTTTAATGTTTCGTTTGGCAATATACAAGTGGAGTTTAATGATAAAATGCGCTTTATCTATAGCTACCATTTAAACAAATGACTTTTAATGGACACTTTATGAGGTTAATTATGCATTTAATATGCCTTTGAAAACATCACTAAATAATCAAACATACGAATATCTTTTGTTCCAAACGACGGATTTTGTTAAAAAATTCCATATACATATGTCATTGTATACTGAAACTAAATCAGTGTTAAATTTTTTTTTCCCGAAATATTGGGTTTTGAATACGGTACCTGTCAAAGCCTCTTTTTTCAGTTTGGTTTTTTAATCAATGTTTTAAGTATATAGGGGAGCTTTTTTCAAACAAGGTTATGGTTCTTTCAACTGATGTGTTTTCACATGTCTTGTTTGGCAATATACAAGTGTATTTTGGTAATGAAAAACGCTTACCTTTAATTACTGTTACAATAATGAATTTGCCTGGACATTGATGTAGGTCAAATGGGTTCTAAATATACCTTCTAAAACGTCATTTATTATGCATCAATATATTTTGTTCCAAATGACAGATTTTCTTAAATTATCGCACATACATACACCAATGTATACTTACACCAAAACATTAATAAAAATAATGGGTCACCGAACTTGTTTTGGAAATATTGGACTTTAAATAGCGTACCTGTGTAGCCTTTTTCATGTTTCGTGTTTACGTAAACAAAGTATCAATTGCCAAAATGGAATGGAGATATTTAATGGATCTTTCTTTAATTAATTTGTATGGCAATACATTGTATATGTGTGTTTGTAATTATTATAATGCTTTATGAACTTTTAACCATTGACTGGAACTTAATGACTTCCAAAGATTCGTATTTATTGATTGAAATTCGTATATTGTAACCTATATACAACAAAGAAACAATGAAGCAAAAGGAGAAATTAACCCAATTATTTTCTTTTTGTTGCGAATGTCTTTAAGATCATAGTTATCACATTGGCCCATTTTCAAGCTTTTCATTCTCTAGGTCATTAAATGTTGTAGAGGCAATGAATTTCTTCAAAATTTTCCCAAAGCTATTATTTATGGAATGAAAGAAATATCTGAAGTCTTTTTATTCTTGCTTTGCCAATTTCTTTCTGCTTATCTAGTTATCAGATTATTCTGCCAGCGAGGCTGAAGACCATATACTCTATGTGTCCCAGAAGGCCAAGCATCGTCGCCAGAGGCTGGACTACACACAGGATGAAGTGAACAATCTCTTGGAAGGGGTACGAACCATGGGCCGTAACTGGAACAGCATTTTAGCCACTTACGAGTTTCATCCGTCTCGCACCAATGTGGATTTGAAGGACAAGTATAAGAGAATGATGGTAATGGAAGATTTTAAAAACTTTATTGTACCTCTTTTTAGCTCCACTGGCTTATGTCATGGTGGTTCGTGCGTGCGTCTGTCTGTCCGTCCCTAAACTTTTCCTTTAAAAAACATCTATTCCAAAACCGGTAGACGGACATTTATGAAACTTTGTCAGAAATATTCCTGGGGTGGTCCACTACCAAAGTTGCTCAAATGGTTCCGGTCTGCTGCACAAGATGGTCGCCAGAGCTATAAATAGAACAATCTTTAAACAACATCTTAACCCCTGGGTGGATTTTGAAATTATTGCACAGAAATATTCCTTAGGTGGCTCTCTACCAAAATATTTATAAAATTATTTTGATTCGTTAAAAATCATGATCGCCAGAGGGCGAAGCCTAATTTCATTATATAAGAGGGTCCATTTGCTTCTGACCTCCTTACTTAACAAGCCAGTGGAGCAATACAGGCACTCTTATGCTTCTTGTTTAGATATGTTAAAAGAATTTTAAGAAGTATTTGTTTTGCTAATGGATAGTGCACAATATTTTGTTAACATATTCTTTACAGTATGTTACTAAGAATATTTGTTTCGCTAATGTTTCTAGTCTATGGATGGTAAACACAATTTTATTTCAAAAAAGTATGTGATGCACATTTCAAAATACAATAATGCTAAAGTACTTGTCTGGTAAAATAATTGCCTCCATTTGCCATTATTTACTTTTTGGTAACAATATCTTTGGATACTTTGGATATTTTTGTAATATTTTTTGCAATTTTGGAATTTTTCTTTGATGTTTCAGATATTGTTTTTAAACTGTCGGTAGAAGACATCATGTTTATTATGCTCCCCTAAAAATTACGGGGGAGCATATAGTCACCGCTGTGTCAGTCCGTCCTTCTGTCTCACTTTCATGCCCGGAGTATTTCTCAGCAACTACTGGCTGGATTTCAACGAAACTTTATGGGAAGCTTCATTACCAAGAGAATGTGTGCATACTACTAGGACGTTCCGCTTCAATGATTTTTCTCATAGCAATGGGACTTTGAAGATTTCTAAAATCTGTATATAGTGTACAAATCTTCACTTTCATGTCCGGAATGTTTCTCAACAACTACCTGGAATTCAACAAAACTTTATGGGAAGCTTCATTACCAAGAGCAGATGTGCAAACTACCAGGTCGTTCCGTTTCAATGATTTTTCTCAGAGTTATGGGACTTTGAAGTACTGGCCAGATTTCAATAAAGTTTCATGGGAAGGTTAATTGCCAAGAGGAGATGTGCATATTAGCGGGATGTTCCACTTCAATGATTTTTCTTGGAGTTGTGGGACTTTGAAAATTTCTGAAATATAGTATATAGTACGCATTTCTATTGATTTTTAGTCATTTTAATATCTCTGCCCTTCACATTGCATTTATATTGGTTGACAAAGCGTGTTGGGGAGCATCCATCAGTTTTACTGATATCCTTGTATTACTCTAGGCAGCAGAGAAGGAAGGCCAGAGTACAGTTGTGTCGACAAAAGTGTCACGTCAGATGAAACCCTTCTCAATGTGCGAGGAGCGCAGATTACGGCGAGGTATCCTAAAGTATGGCTACCACTGGAAAACTATTTTACAGTCGTTTACTTTTGCCAAAGGTCGAACAACTGAAGATCTGCGGAATAAATGGAGAACAATACACAGGAAGAAGCGTAACTAGATGTACATTGTAGTAGTACTCTCTTTGTAGCAATGATTTTCATGCCAAGAAAGCCAGTGGTACTAATTTTGCTTACTGCATCTTCGAATAGGTGTGCAGTACAGTTTAATTTTGTATACAGATTGTCGAGTGTACGCACACAAAAAAGCTGTGATAATCTTTTGGCATCAAGATGTTATTTGTGAAGGGATTAATTTTTTTTTTTACATAATGTGATTCATATTGGTGTATTAAATAATATGATTCTCTTTGTATACAAATATGTGCAGAATTAATTTGAAGTAATACTTCAGACAGCATTTAATGTGCAGTCTTTGTTATTGTTAAATGTGCTAATTTATTGTCATTGCTGTAATATCATTGTGGATAAAGTATACATTATGATTTATATTGATTGTTCAAATAATCTTGTTTATCTTGTTATGCCCCCCATCGAAGATGGCGGGGTAAGTTGGTTTGCTAATGTCGGTTGAGCCTGTCTGAATGTTGGTAGACCACTTTCATTTATGCTCTCTAAGTCCAACAGTTTTCATCCGATCTTCCCAGGAGTTGTGGACTGTTGGCCCTTACATTATCTAAAATTGGCCATTCCTATCTAAAATTGGCCATTCTTAACTAAACTTTATATAAATGTGGGCACAATATCTTAGCCAAGTTTGATTATCAACCAAATCACCCCGGGAAGGGCAGAGTTATGGCCCTTGATTTATCTAAAATGGGCCTTTTAGCAGTTTCCGCTTTTTTTGTCCAAAAATTGTCATCTTCAAACTTCATATTTTAAAGATTGCTTTTAACCTAGAGGGACCATAACTGTTTTACAAACAGCTCTTGTTTAAGTTTTATATTGTTTACTATATTGTTCATTGAAATTATAAAATTTAACATTTACATGCATATGTTTTTTTTTGCCTGTTAAAATAAATGACATGATTTCATCCTAGGAAATAAATGAGGCGTGTCATGGGAAAACCGGGTGTAATGCATGTGTGTAAAGTGTCGTCCCAGATTAGCCTTTACAGTCTGCACGGGCTAATCTGGGACGACACTTTTCGCCTACAGTGGATTTATGTTTACAAGAGACTACCTCAAAACAGGAAATACCGTCGTCCTGGTTAGCCTGTGCGGACTGCACAGGCTGATTAGGGACGACACTGTACACACATGCATTAAGCCCGGTTTTCCCACGACACGCCTCAAATGTAGATTGCATTGTGTTTCATACAAAACTATTTTGATGTTCTCACTGCATAATGTAGCTGCTTTACTTGATCAATGTAAATTTTAATGTTTTAAAATAATCATTTGTGCGCTGTAATTGTTTACGTTGTTTTTTGCTCAATTATTAAATTAATTAATTAAATCTTTATACCCAAAATTAATAGGAGTAAAATGAAACTGAAATAGAGTGAAGCTATGATTAATGATACCAGTATATAGCATTTTGCAACAATATGTCCTTTTTTTTTTTTTATATAAATTGAATTACCCATAAAATACAATCTGTAAACAGTAAACAATTGAATAACACTCTGCTACTCATTGTAGTACATACAACAATAGATTAACAATGTTTTCTTAATTGAAAAAAAAAAAATTTGACCATCATAAACTATTTATAAACACAATCTGTTTACATATCGTAATTGTGTAAAACCATGGTGTACACTCTGAATAGGAAAATGTTTATGACGTGTTGTGTTTCCTATCATGTAAGGTTAACAAGTCATCATTTAAGGCATACTGACGCTACAAAACCAATATATTCTAACATTTGCCACTAAATCAAGGGGTTTAAATTCTGTGTCAAGGTCATTCACAGTATCAACAAATAAACATCTTCAGAAATTGTGAACTATATTTAATAAAGTTTTGCAGTATGTTTTATGCATGGGATACTATGTTTTTGCCAATCAGCTTCTATTCTGAATGCAAATAGAATTTTATTATTTCAAAATATTGCTAGCTAATTGTGTGCCTTTAAGTTATGGATTTGCATTTTTCTTGTGTCATGTAGGCGGCATCAACTTTTCGTTTGCCCTGTCTAACTCGAGAACAGATTGGGCTATTGTAATGAAACTTCATACACAGATACCTTATATAGAGACCTTGCTTGGGGTCCATATGGGGTGGGTAGGGTCAAGGTCACCGTAACTATAATTAGAAAAACGGTTTCCGCTCAATAACTTGATAACATATCAATATATTTTAATGAAACTTCACACATAGATACCTTATATCAAGACCTTGCATGGGATTGCATATGGGTTGGGTGGGGACAAGGTCACCATTTAATTGTTTTTTCCATCTCTAGGGAAAGGTTGCGGGCCCTTCAGATGGGGAATTTTACGACAAAAGGGGAATTTTTTAGCTGAAAAGCATTATAACGTGTTTATATTCTACTTTGTAATAAAACCTTAATGAATTGTTTTGCTACAAATGAAAACTTAGATTATGTATTAACTTGGTTTGATGAAAAATTGCTGGGGTCGTTTCAGAAAATTGCTCTATTTTGGTCAATTTTTGTCTGATTTTAGTCAATTTATTTTTTACAAATAAAGCTTACATATTGAGTGGAATTTTAGGGTAAATATATGGGGGGAAAAAAAAGTATACTTTTTAAGGAGGGGAATGGGCCCTAAAAAAACACTGCCATTACTAAAAATAAAATGGTTTCCACTTGAGAACGTATTTAGATATTTTAGATAGATATTTGCAAGGTCAAGGTCACCATTTCCTAGCCATAGGTGTATGACCTTCACCTTGCACCCAGAATTTTCTGTCATTATTTGTGCTAACTTTTATGCATTTCGTTAAAAAAATTTGGTTTTTGTGGTATTAATATGTTTTCAGTTTCTAAAATATTTTCACTACTTTGAATATTACAAAGAATGTTTTTGTCTGGGTTTCTGAATCACTGTATCACGCAAGTGGGTGGATTTTTTTCTCATGTCATATCAATTGTGATAGTGAATCAATTGTTATCTCAGTTTATTCCGTGTTTACATGTATTTATTTCTTGTAAATCCAGTGTGTTGAGAATGTTATAGCATGATTGTCATGTAATATAAATTTACCGTGTTCAATCTTGTTATTTGTTGTGTTTGTGTCCAAGTACTGTATTGAAATAATAATTGAGGCATATCATGGGAAACCTGGGCTTAATGCATGTGCGTAAAGTGTCGTCCTGGATTAACCTGTGTAGTCTGCACAGGCTAATCCAGGATGGCACTTTCTGATTTTATGATATTTTCTGTTTCAAGGAAGTCTCTTCTAAATGTAAATTTAATGTAGGCAGAAAGTGTCATCCTGGATTAGCCTGTATCATGTATGGCACAGGCTAATCCGGAACGACACTTTACGAACATGCATTAAGCCTGGTTTTCCCACGACATGCCTCAATAATATCATTGTTAAAATAAATTTATAATTGTTAAAATAAATTACATTGTTGAAATGTGTTTTTGTTGTTTTATATGTTTTATAGAATGAACATTAGTAATTGACTGACAATAAACTGTTAAATAAAGGTTTTCTTCTTCTAATGAAGAGTTCAACCTTTGTGATTCTAAAGAATATTTTGATTGCCAAAATGTTTATATTTAGTGAACTGTTGAGAAAAGGTTACATATTTTGTAAATTATTGAGAAAGTAACCAAAACACATACACCATTTGTTTTAAAACTCAGATGTTGTTTAATGATTTTTTAATATAAAAAAAACAACACCAAAACTGTTTATGTCAATGTACTATAAGCATAGGTGATATGGAGTTAACAAAGTTGAAGAAATATGTTGAATGACCATGAACACAAACACCAGTCTTTCTTTATGATTAATTACAATGCATAGCAAATCCTGAGGAAGACAAACTCTAAATAATGGTTGAAACTTTTTATTTGAACAATACTAACCCCAAAAATATTTCACGATTATCATAAAACGGAGATGAATGATTCAACAAGTTTTATGAGAGAATAATTTAAACACATTTTTAATATTACCAGACTTAATTAATGAGGGGCGTCGTGGGAAAACCGGTCTTACTGCATGTGCGTAATGTGTCGTCCCGGATTAGCCTGTGGTGCAGTCCGTTCAGGCTAATCCGGGGTGGTACTTTCCGCCTACAGTGGATTTATGTTTAGAAGAGACTTTCTTGAAACAGAAAATACATAAAAGCAAAATGTGCCATCCTGGATTAGCCTGTGCAGACTGCATAGGCTAATCCGGGATGACACTACGCACATGCAGTAAGACCGGTTTTCCCAAGACGTCCCTCATTTAATTTAAAAACAGTTGTACAAGGCACTCAAAAAATGTGTTCTGATGAAAGGAAGAAACATTTTATGTTTATAAAAATGAGTCAAGCTGAACTGACTGTGGTCTGAATTAGTTCAAGCTGTTATTAAAGAGGGACTGTCTGATTTTTATAGATTTATTTCCAGTCTTTTTCGTTCCCCTCTAACAAAAAAACTACGTTTTATATAACATAAATAACGTCAACACAAGACAAAAACTATTTTATATATCCAAAAACACATAGATATATGGGCTTAATGCATGTGCGTAAAGTGTCATCCCGGATCAGCCTGTGCAGTCCGCACAGGCTGATCCAGGATGGCACTTTCCGCCTAAAGTGGATTTATGGTTAGAAGAGACTTCCTTGTAACAGAAAATACCATAAAATCGGAAAGTGCCGTCCCGGATGAGCCTGTGTGGACTGCACAGGCTAATCCGGGACGACACTTTACGCACATGCATTAAGACCGGTTTTCTCATGACGCCCCTCATATTTTGTGTTAATACTGACCCATTTATCCTTCAGCAACTGTTACATTTGGTTTTAAATAAGACAATAAGAACTGCACTTGCGTCTACGATCAATCCGACTCGTTGAGTCGCTGTACATACATGTATATAATAGTCATTCTAAACATTAATTATTATACTATTTAAAAAATATAATGACATCATTAGAATAAATGAATGGTTTTATGTTGAAGAAATGGATGATTTTTAAAAATAATTTTTGTACAAAGTCGTACAGTCCCTTTTTAAGATTTGCAAGATCAGCAATTCCACTTCTACATTTTGAACAAAAATATATTGTTTTAATGTATATTCCAATAAAGATAAATGCAAAACATAACAAACTTGTGACCTGATGACACATGTTACAAAGAATAAAAGATCATAAAAGTATAATATAACATAAACAAACAAATGGTCTACAGATAAAAAAGTGTATAAGGTATCAACAATAATAATTGCATGTGTGAAAGGGAATAAATAGTTTTACTAGATATCGAGGCCAGCTAGCTCAGTCAGTAGAGCGCTGGACTGTCAATCAGAGGATCGTGAGTTCGAACCCCAGCCCGTCCACATAACTTGTGTGGGGATTGGTCATGAAATTATTTCTAAGGCAATTCTCCCCCTACCTCCGATTCAAGTAGGGCAGTCGTCAGTTACTGGCATAAGTATGTGCACTTAGTACTGGTAAACCGCTGAGATCGGCTAAGCTTGCCCAGGGAAAGTGTGAGTAGTTAACTGACCGCCATGATATAATTGAAATACTGTTAAAAACGACAAAAATCCAAACAAACAAGCAAAACTAACAGTCCACTAACAATGAGCATGTATTGCATGGAATAATTATTTTTCTATCTAAGTGATAACTGACGCAAATTCTGTTTAGAAATGACAAAATGCATAAACACAGACTGCATATAGAATGTATGAAACAGTGTGATAAAAATTAAGAAAACATATCAGTAGAGATTATTTATAACACAATATCACAAGAACTATGAGAATAATACACTAAAACTACCAATAAACATACAATTTTTCTTAAATTAACAATCTTAACTCACCGGTGTATAGAAGAAACAACAATAATCTCCTTTTATAATAACGACATAAACACAATTTAAAAACATGAGTTCGATAAACACACATGCCCCCGGCTGATGCTGGACAGCCCATTTGAATTAGTCCACAATAGGTCAAGGTCAAAGTGAGGTTGGGTGATATGGGTGGATCAGGAATGGTCATAAGCAACAAATGTGTAAGTATTAAAGTGTTGTAGTAAGTGGTGTTGGTGCTAGATAAAACGGTAAAATCTAGTTAACCTCATAGGGAAGGAATCACAGAATGGATTCACGGATGGACAGGACAATTACTATATGCCTTCGACATCAAGATGCTGGGGGCATAAAACCATCTACCTCATGCATACGATGTCAATATGTACATGATTCTAAATTGTTTTGCTCAAACCTTGTAGGGGATATACAAAATAATCATCAATATTTTACAGAATGTTTATCTTAAAATATTTGCACTCAAGTTCAAAGTTATGTAAAATGTTATACTTCTAAAGCTTCATATACATTTTTGTGTCGCCTGACTAGGCGAATAGGGGTTACTTATGTCGGCGGCGGTGTCGGTGGGGGCATCCCATTTCGCTTGTCCAGAGCATAACTCTTTGACTATAAAAGCTATCAATATGAAACTTCATAGGTAGATAGATCTCATTGAGGGGAAGTGCAATGCACAAGAACTGCACCTAATCCTTTTTGAGTTATTGCCCTTTGTTAATTTTCATACTTAATTTTTTTCCGGAGCATAAGTCTAAGACTAGGAAAGCTATCAACTTAAGGTTACAATATACTAATTCCAATCCTTATGTAATTTAATGTAAAAGTGATAACTTTAACCAAAAATAAATGCAACATTTTGCACATAGAGACCCTTATAACCATACATTTTCTTAAAGAGCATTCTAAGCTGAATTGATTTAAGCAATAAAAAAGGTATGTCATGTGTTATGTAAGAAAGAACTCGACACTAAACAAAGTTGACTGTTTTATCACCATCGTTTTTGCGGCTACTTTCTAGTTGAATGTAACCCGCCTCAGCGCAAGTGTCATACTGTAGTCTCCAATCTTAAAACATATCAGTGATTTATTTGTGCATACCAATGCTTACCCTACCAACATCTCCAAAAAAGAATATCAAAGCAAGTGTCTAAACCTAAAAACATGTCTTCGAGTTAAACTTGTTGATTTATTTAGAGAGTACAGCCCTACATCTCTTATTTATTTAGTGTATTGTGACCTAGAAGACAACTTAAAGTTTTGATCTCGCGAAATAAAACCAATTCTACATCATTATTAACATATTCCTTATGTGCATGCACAATTTCAGACCGATCCACAAAGTAGAAATGCTTGAAAACGCATTTGAGAATGATGCCTGATAAGCAATCTGGCTTGCAATTTCAGTGCTTTGATTAAATGGGGTGCCTTAGTCAAATTGTGTACTTAATTCATAGAATCAGTCAAAATACAAATATTGTATAAAACGTGTTCATTTTTGGTTTTAGCATGATTTAGTGTGTTGCAAGATCCACAAGCCGGTTTCCCGATTTTTTTTGATTTTTTTTTACTTGAAAAAGTGGTTTTCGCTGTAAAAATCGTAACGCACATTAAAATCTTGATATTTATCGCAGGTTTTCCATGAAACTTATAACAGCCAATAAAACCACACAGTAACATGGTGATTTTATGTACACATTGCCCCTTGAGTGCCGCTCCCTGTTTTGTGTTCAGGTTACAATATACTAATTCCAATCCTTATGTAATTTAATGTAAAAGCGTTAACTTTGACCAAAAATAAATGCAACATTTTGCACATAGGGACCTTTATAACCATACATTTTCTTAAAGAGCATTCTAAGCTGAATTGATTTAAGCAATAATAAAGGTGTGTTATGTAAGAAAGAACTCGACACTAAACAAAGTTGACTGTTTTATCACCATCATTTTAGCGGCTACTTTCTAGTTGACAGTAACCCACCTCAGCGCATGTGTCATACTGTAGTCTCCAATCTTAAAACATATCAGTAATTTATTTGTGCATACCAATGCTTACCCTACCAACATCTCCAAAAAAGAATATCAAAGCAAGTGTCTAAACCTAAAACCATGTCTTCAAGTTAAACTTGTTGATTTATTTAGAGAGTACAGCCCTACATCTCTTATTTATTTAGTGTATTGTGACCTTGAAACTTCATAGGTAGATAGATCCCATTAAGGAGAAGTTAAGTGCACAAGAACCGTTACTCTGCACCGCATACTTTCGGAGTTATTGCCCTTTGTAAATTTTTATACTTATTTTTGTGTCACATTTTTGGTTTTAATTAGTCTTTTCTTTGCAATTAGCCAGAGTGCAGTGCTTTTGAAGATTTCAATAAATCTGTTTTAAAAAAATTGAGCATTAACCTTAAGTGCTTCTTCATTTGGATTTGTTTTGAAAGTCTGTCCGAGTTTTATTCCAGGTACAATAGAAGCTTCAAGCATGAGGCTTGAATATTCAGAGATATTGGAAAATTAACTTAAGAAAATGTAGGTATCACAAAGCTTAATTGTTTCGTTTCGTGTACTACCTGTTTAACTGTATAGCTCCTGTTTCCTAGGTACATGAATAGCATATGGGCACAGCAGGAATGACAGTTATTTACATTTTTAGATTAAAGGAATATAAATTTGCTAAATAGGAGAAATAGAAAAACTATTAAATTTCTAATCAGTACTGTGTCCGGAAGTGATTTTTAAATGCTCAATAATGTTACCTTTGAAATAGTTCCTATTGCATTAAAATATGAGACTGTCAATGCTGCTTACAATGCAGTTGACATTATCATTTACTTAAGAAATAAATCACTCAGTATTGTTATTAACTAATATATTTATCCTTAATGTATTATAGATCAATTTTTTAAAACTATGACTACAAAATACAGGTATTTTTTAAGGACAGGAGTTCAGATCAATTTTTTCTTGTTGTATTTTTACAACTGGAACAAAATATAATTGAGTAACAAGAAGAAACCTTTACTGTTGTTTTTTTTTCAGATAAATCAGAGCAGCTGTAAATGTTCAATAATCTGAAATTTTGAACAAAAAACACTACTACAAAAACTGATATTTAAAAATACAAAACAATGGTACCACTTCTTCCATAAGCCAATAAAAAATTTCTTTCCACGTAATAAGTGTTTTCTCTGTGACCTCAGTGCCATCATGTTTCTTCGCGGTCTTGTTTTCTACTTGTTCAACTGTTTTACTGACCAAAAACTTGCTTATAGGTAACATGTACAGACAACTGCTTGGATACTTCATAATTCTGCATTGAATTATTTTCCATATCATGTGGCAGCTGATTTCTGCATCCTCTATTAGCTAGCATTTTGTTTAGATTCTTTGTTTGCATAGGCCATGATTCTGAATTTGAGTAAATCATATTTTTAGGGAGTATCTTACACTCCCAGAACTTATTTTTATTGAGTATTTTATCATTTTTAATGAGTAAAATACTCAGATATCTGGACCCCTGTAAGGATATAGTCAACTGCATTGTACCATGGGTGTACCTCCTCGAACCATCCTGCCAACTACTCTGAAGCCAGCCATGTCGATCTCAGACATGACGTGGCTCAACCGTGTTAATCTCAGACAATGTTGAAATAAGGCTTGTGTAGACAATAACTTAAGGTGTGCAAGGTGTACTTTGCGACCTAATCGCTAATATTTCATGTAAGCTATCCGACGTCAGGCAACACTTCCGACTCGTGGAATTCTAGTTAAATTCCTTAACATTTAAATAAACAATAGATATAAGCTAATCGGTAATTAAATGACATAAAATCTATTGTGAATGCCAGATACACATTGAATAAACTGTTAAAAAAATGATACCTGTAAAGTTAAGGAATTTTTTTTATCTAAGACATTTCAGTAAAATGGCCCCTGACAATTGACATTTCCAGAAATGTCAATCATATGTAAATTAATCTGGTGTTGTATCCAATTGATGTACTCAAATATCACATGTTAACTTGCATGACTGGCTTCTGAAAAATAACAGCATCTTGTTACCAACTTTTTTATGTATGGTCAGTACATTTCTCGCATTGGATAATTGTTTAAACCAGAAAAAAATCAGAAATACACTTGTCATACAAGTTGACAATTTAATATAAATTCCTACTCAAACAATTCCAGAAAATGATGCATTAAATACCAGCTGTTCATTATAAAATAACAATTAACAATAACTGTTTGTAAAACAGTTATGCCCAGTCTAGGATAAAAGAAATGTTTAAAATATCAATTTTGGTGATGATCGGATGAGAACTATTGGACATCAGGAGCGGAAACTGCTAAAAAGGCCAATTTAAGATAAATCAAGGGCCATAACTCTGCAGTCCCTGGGGCTATTTCGACGATTATCAAACTTGGCTAAGCTATTATAACCTCAAAAATTTTCATCAAGTGTGGTGAAGATTGGATGAAAACGGTTGGACTTGGAGAGAAGAAACAGCTAAAAAGTCTAATTTTAGATAATTCATGGGCCATAACTTAACAGTTACTGGGACAACTTGGTAGATTATCAAACTTAACCAAGATATTAACCCCAAACAAGATTCTGTGTTTGATAAACACACATGCCCCCAGTTGGTGCTGGGTAGCCCATTTCTTAGTCCAAATAAGGTCAAGGTCAAAGTGAGGTTGGGTGATATGGGTGGATTGGGAACAGTCATAAGTAAAAACTGTGTAAATATCCAAGTGTTGTAGTAAGTGGTATTGGTGGTAGACGAAATGTGTAAAATCTAGTTAACCAAGAACTTGCACTTTTGAATTATTATAAGTCCAAATTAGTTCAAAGTCAAAGTAAAGTTGGGTGATGTGGGTGGATTGGGGATGGTCATAAGCAGCAACTGTGTAAGTATCCAAGTGTTGTAACAAGCAGTGTTGGTGCTAGACGAAATGGTAAAATCTAGTTAACCAAGAAACAGCCCCTTTGAATTATTCTAAGTGAAAATTAGGTCAAGGTCAAGGTCAAAGTGAGGTTGGGTGAAATGGGTGGATTGGGAACGGTCATAAGTAAAAACTGTGTAAATATCCAAGTGTTGTAGTACGCAGTATTGGTGGTAGACGAAATGTGTAAAATCTAGTTAACCAAGAACTGGCACTTTTGAATTATTATAAGTCCAAATTAGTTCAAGGTCAAAGTAAAGTTGGGTGATGTGGGTGGATTGGGGATGGTCATAAGCAGCAACTGTGTAAGTATCCAAGTGTTGTAACAAGCGGTATTGGTGCTAGACGAAATGGTAAAATCTAGTTAGCCCATTTGAATTATTCTAAGTGAATATTAGGTCAAGGTCAAGGTCAAAGTGAGGTTGGGTGATATGGTTGGATAGGGAATGGTCATAAACAACAACTGTGTAAATATCAAAGTGTTGTAGTAAGCGGTGTTGGTGCTAGACGAAACGGTAAAATCTACTTAACCTTGTCACGGACGGAAGGACTGACGGACAGGACGATACTATAATTATGCCTCCTGCATCAAGATGCCGGGGACATAAAAAGATTTTCACCAAGTATAGTGACAGATAAAAACTGTTGAAGTTAGAGAAATGATATGACTAAAACGGCCTATTTTAGAATAATTCAAGGGTAATAACTCCACAATTTTTGGGTCGATTTGGCGGATTATCCTTGCCCAGATATGCCCACAAATACTTTGGTGAAGATCATATGAAAATTGTTGGACATTAAGAGCGAAAAACGTTTAAAAGGCCGATTTAAGAATGCAAGAACCATAAGTCGACAACTCCTGGGGCAATTTGGCTGGTTACAAACTTGGCCGAGATATGCACACAAACATTTTTCAAGAAGTTTGGTGAAGATGGGATGAAAATTAACTGTTGGACTTAGGGAGCATTAACGAAAGTGGTCTACCGACCGACCAACAGACAGACTGACAGACCAACCAACATTAGCAAACCAGTATACCCCGCCATCTTCAAAGGGGGGCATAACTACAAAAATATTGCTTAACACTTGTTGGGATAGAGTGGGGAGGATACACTGCAATTATAAACTATGAGTTAAATGACCGCTGAATGAAAACATTTCTGCTGAATGGCGCATTAAAAAAATATACATTAAAAATATACAGGTTCAATAGATTGTTACAGTATCAAAAACTCTTTCACAGATGTTGGTCCCTGCATACAAATATAATTTTTTTTAAACATTTCACTTCGAAAAATTAGAAATAGTTCCCGCTATTCGGTTATTGTCTCACAGGTTCAAAGTAAAGTACATTGTTTTGACACCTTGAGCTGTTCAAAAGTATTAAGTTTACTCAATAGATTATCATAATCAAACCAGTTCATAGTAAATGCAATTTCTCTACAAAGCAGTCTGTTTTCTTGAAATAGTGAAAACAGTTCTCAACTCTGACTGACATTTCCTAATTTGAGTGATGCTTTGTGTCGTTTTTTCCTTTGTTGAATTAAAAGCCTGTGTATCATGAACGTAACTTAGTTTTAAAATGATTCCCCGATGTATGTATGTTGTTACCGATAACATAATTGGTAGAAAAAAGATATAAATAACATAAACCTAGGCGACGACACAGTATAGCAAGGGACATGTAACCTCTCCGTATGAGGAACCGGTACCCTCTCCGTAGCCACAGCTTTTATTCGATGATATTTTCGTAACATACAAAAAGAGCTTTTTCGTCATCAACTCTTATTGATTTTCACAATTACTAGTATCGAAATTTGGGTATTGTTATTTGTTTGAATTTGCAAAATGGCACATACGTATAGATAATGCACAGTTACGGCAGTTTACGACCTAGTAAATGCATATGAGCTACTTTTGCCTTTTTAGCTAGACTACCGGTCTTAACCGAATAATCTGAGCTATTCTACTCACCTGTTCATCTGCATCGAGGTCTGCATGCAACAAGTACATATCTCTGTAACAATTACAGATGTTCAATTGAAATTTCACGTATGTCTTAGGGTCATTATGTTAGGATACTGACATGACTCTGACCTGCAATTTAGCAGAAGTATGCCCCTTTTGATAATTAGAAAATTCAGGTTAACGTTTGTGTGCAACAAGTTTATATCTCTTTGTTCACTTCAGATATTCAATTAAAACTTCACACATGTCTTCATGGGACATTATATAAGATCACATGGTTAAGGCCTATAACTGTGGTCATTATATAAGTTCACTGGCCAAGGCACATAACTCGGACAAAGAAGTATGAATAGTCAAGCACGAGAGGCTCTTGTTTGAATTGATCTGTGACTCTTGTTGCACTGTGTCTTGTAATTATTATCATATTAAAATTAATGGTAACTAGTTTATAATTATACAGTCAATAAACCCGGATATTTTTATACAAGGTTTTACAATACGCATTGGATTAAGGAAATAAAACAAAGTATTCAAATTACAAATTATATTAAGTTTGATGACGACTGTAGATCTTTAATCGGTCTAGTGTGTGATGTTTCTTAAAAGGAAGACAAGCACTTTTAAAGCTTATAGATTTTAATCTTCCCCGATACCATCACATAACGCAACTAACTACTTACAACAATAGGAATTGTATACTATTATCTAAGCAGTCTCACACGATACATCAGGCTAGCGCCAGGGGTGATAACAAGACACTAAATAGTGGTATAAATACTTGTCTAATGACTAAGAGGACCTCGGTTCGAATCTAACTGAAGTATTTTCTGCGTAGCTGTCTAACCCAACTTTTGGCCTTTCTTAATATCCACTTAAATGTTGTGAAATTTTCTCGCCAGTGTGTCAGTGGTCGCAGGTGTACTATAGTAGTTCCCACACGCTTACTGGGTGTCCAAGTGGGATCTGTGGGCCTTATTGACAACAATGGCCGCTCTTGTTGGTTGTCCAGATTCATCTTTTTAGGCTGATGGGGCCAAATATTTCCTTTCCGTTTTGCATCTTTAAAAATATTATATTATCATAAAGTGTAGAACGCATTGGCAATAATTGTAAAGCATCGCAAAATGCGTTTAAGCGTCTTTTAAGTGTCTGTTTCTGGAGTTACCGCTAGATTTCACAGTGTTATTTTTAGAGCTTTAAATATATTAAGTTAAAGTTGATTGATACATTCACGACAGTCACTTGCAGAAACTCTTGTGATGGCACAAGTCTGTTCAAAGATAATTCGTTCAACTAATAGCGTTTTAAATAATAAATTAGGGATATAAAGAATACATGGTTTGTGGATGGAGAAAGTTTATCCGGTGAGGCTTAGAAAATAAATACAGGGCAAGCTTTAGCATTTGATATAATGAAAACAAGGCACATTTATTCCATGCAAAATATAAGCAAATAATATATTCATATTATTATTATTATTATACGATGTCAAATGTATTTGTTTTATAAAGCTGACATAAACTCAATATTTTTAATTGTAGTTGCTTATAAATAATGATACATTTTCATTTTGTTGGAAAATGTCACTGTAATAATTTTCGTTTGGAATCAAATGATTCTAAATGATTTTATTTTGTAAAGCAAAACTCAAAATGATCGTGTCTGGGGGTGTTAATTACTTGAAGTCTAATGAATAAAGTGCTTTTGTTACGTATTATCGCGTTATTTTGTTTACATGTATGTGTACCTAATTTTGTTTTGCTTTTATAACTCACGATACAACACATCATTCTCAGCCCAATATAGATGTGTCAAAACGCTTCTAGATAGTTTATCGAATCACGGTTAACAGGCCACAAAAAGATAATAAATACACTTGTTGTTGCATAATGCATAAACGGTATTTTTCTTTGAAAATCGTGTGTATCGTTGTATTTAAGCACCAAAGCGTTAGAGTTCTACACATCTTTAGTTGAAACTCTTTTTTTTTAAATAAATCATCCCCATATCACTAACAGTATAGATAAGAACTCGTGTACGTATTAATGAACTATAATGGAGAGGTTACAGGTACCACAGTGAGGATACAGGTACCACAAATAATGTAGTAACAGAGAGGATACTGGTGCCGGTGTGATTCTCGTTTTATTCGTTTTGAACATATTTAAGACAACATTTATCTTTTTTGTGTGATATTTACTAATAGAATATCAGCTGAGAATGTACAAAACAGGAATTGAAAGAAACCGATATGAATATATACACACATTTTAAATGTAAATATGTGTGGTTGAACACTGTCTGAAATTGTTTTCTTTCATTTAAGTTCCTTATTGCAACTCTACAAAAAACAAACATGCTTTTTCATAGCTTAATGATGCCAATGTTCCGAGCGCCATAAATTTTCAAGCAACTTACCCCATAACTACCATTTTTTCTGTGTTGTTCGATGTCTCCGTATACCAAAACCTGCTGATTTAACGGAGAGGGGCAGGTTCCGTAACGGAGAGGGGGTGTTTTGGGTTATTTTTAACGGAGAGGGTACCGATTCGCTTTAACACCGTTTCACTGTATATCGGACATTCAATGCGGGGTTATTTTTAACGGAGATGGTACCGATTCGCTTTAACACCGTGTCACTGTATATCGGACATTCAATGCGGGGTTATTTTTAACGGAGACGGGTACCGATTCGCTTTAACACCGTTTCACTGTATATCGGACATTCAATGCGGGGTTAGTTTTAACGGAGACGGTACCGATTCGCTTTAACACCGTGTCACTGTATATCGGACATTCAATTCGAGCAATTAATTTTAATGACATATGCAATAACCCAATAGAGAAAAAAGATGTATTTTAAGATTTGCAGTCACATTGGTTGCAGTCACTATATAGTCTCAAATTCTTAGTAATGTTTTTTGTTAATAAATAGTTCAAACTTCCCAGCTATAATTAGCAACATCAAAGTGTTTGGTGTACTACTAACATCTTTTTTGCATACACTGGTCTAATATTTATTGACACATTAAAACAAGAGGGCCGTAAGATTTTGTCGCTCCCCTGAGGGGCAAAGCAAGTTTTAGGTTGGTTGTGCAAAAAATGTGGCCTCCAGAGTGTTCACAAGCTTTTTCTTCAATTTGACCTAGTGACCTAGTTTTTGAAACCACATGACACAGTTGCGAACAAATATTCTGGGCAAGTTTCATGAAGACTGGGCAATAGATGTGGTCTATAGTGTTCACAAGGCAAAATGTTGACGATACACGATGAATGACAAACGACAGACAAAAGGCGATCACAAAAGCTTTCAAGTAAACTAAAGCATATAAAATATTCTAAAATTTGTTTTTCCTGCTCACAGTATTTAAGTACATGTATATCAAAAGACTCTGAAAACATACAGCAGTTTCATAGATAATTTCTGTAGAAATAACACATGATATTAAATTCAGCAATGTAAATCCTTCCCTGAGTATTTGGGTTTGCCCGGTGTGAAGCCTTCTTTCTCCAGTTGTTCACCAATGGCGATGTACACTGAATCGTCTTCTAAACGCTGGTGGAATCTGAAGTAAGAATATTTTTGTTTAAGGTTTAAACCTATTTATATATAGACTGTATTGACAGCCAGGGTCCAATTTTCGGAATTTTCAAGTGTGACCTTGAAATAAGAGCCCTAAGTCTACGTGTGACCTTCAAATAAGAACCCTAAGTCTACGTGTGACCTTCAAATAAGAACCCTAAGTCTACGTGTGACCTTCAAATAAGAACCCTAAGTCTACGTGTGACCTTCAAATAAGAACCCTAAGTCTACGTGTGACCTTCAAATAAGAGCCCTAAGTCTTCGTGTGACCTTCAAATAAGAACCCTAAGTGTAAGTGTGACCTTCAAATAAGAACCCTAAGTGTGACCATGAAATAAGAATCCTTAGTTCCACCTTCAAATAAGATCCCTAAGTGTGCCCTTGAAATAAGAACCCTAAGTGTGCCCTTGAAATAAGAACCCTAAGTGTGACCATAAAATAAGAATCCTTAGTTCAACCTTGAAATAGCTCCCTAAGTGTGACCTTGAAATAAGAACCATAAGTGTGACCTTGAAATACGATCCATGCAATCTTAAACAATAATGTGTCCCAGTAAAGGCTGTAGACATGAACGTAGAAGTACTACAAGATATTGAAACAGAATTAGTAAATTTAAAACATATTTTCATAACAGTAACAAGAATAATAACGTCCTAAAAATGGTGGGACATGATGGTTTCCCCTAAAAGCTGAAAATGCCACTAGCCATGTCATGTTGTGCCAATTAAAAAACACTAGAACTCCGCGAGTCGGATGTGTCGCCTAACGCCGGATAGCTTACGTGAATCCAAATGAAGAAGCTCTTAAGGTTAATGCTCAATTTTTTTAAACATATTTATTGAAATCTTCAAAAGCACTGCACTCTGGCTCATTGCAAAGAAAAGACTTATTAAAACCAAAAATGTGACACAAAAATAAGTATGAAAATTTACAAAAAGCAAAGTATGAAGTGCAGTGTAACAGTTATTGTGCACTGCACTTCTCCTCAATGAGATCTGTCTACCTATGAAGTTTCAAGTTGATAGCTTTAATAGTCTTGAGTTATGCTCCGGACAAGCGAAAGGGGACGCCGCAGCCACCATCTACAAAAGTAACACCTATATGTCACACAAAAAGTAATCATAAAGCTCCTAAGTGAATTTTAAGGTATGCTTACATTAAATGTTCACATTAAACTATTGATGTGAAATTCAATCATTTATATTTACAAAATGGTACAGTAAGAGGCCTATTTTTGGTTGTTACAAGAATAAAACCTTGCAATGCAAATTCTAACATAAATGACACAGAAAAAGACTTAAGCATTTTTGTTACAATTTTAAGAAACTCAGACAAGTTTTTCCTTAGGGACTACATGACTTTCAATTGCAAGTGACCTGAATCTATTTTCCACTCAACGATTGGTTTACAAATTATATTACGTTTTTCCTTGTGATGGGTAAACACTTATTATACCATATGAAAGTTTTTGTTCGATTTCTGATGATGCAAAACCCATTTTTTATTTCCAAATAGTCATTTTCATAGATTCAAAAACCCCTTTTCATAGATTTTAAAATTCTGATTTTTGTTATCAATTTTAAAACCCCATAATTTTATTTTGATTTTAAAACTCCATTTTTGTAAAGATTTTAAACCCCCATTTTTTAAGTTTTCAAAATGTGAAAGACTCACAGGCACAAGATGACGTTTAACGCAAGCAAGAACCTCGTTATTTCTGCGGCGGATATCCGATCTGCAACAAGGCAAGCTTGATGGCTGGGTACACGCTTGAGTCCTCTATCGTCACTGGAATCTATCAGGTACACAAGAATATCACAGAGGTGTGATTTATCTAGCATGTACACAAGAATATCATAGAGGTGTGATTTATCTAGAATGTACACAGGAATATCACACAGTTGTGATTTCTCTAGAATGTACACAAGAATATCACAGAGGTGTGATTTATCTATCAAGAACACAAGGATATCACAGAGGTGTGATTTATAAAACAATTACACAACAATATCACAGAGGTGTGATTTATATAACAAGTACACAAGAATATCACAGAGGTGTGATTTATCTAGCAAGTTCTCAAGAATATCACAGAGGTACAATTTATCTAACAAAGTATGCCAGAATCTAGCAAGTACACGAATATCACAGAGGTGTGATTTATCTAACAAGAACACAAGAATATCACAGAGATGTGATTTATCTAACAAGTACACAAAAATATCACAGAGGTGTGAGTTATGTAGCGAGTACACAATAATATCAAAGAGGTTTGATTTACCTAGCAAGTACTCATGAATATCACAGAGTACACAAGAATATCATAGAGGTGTGATTTATATAGCGAGTACACTAAAATATCACAGGTGTGTGATTTATCTAGTGCGTACACTAGTCCAAATAATTAGACGTAATCGGGGGTTCTGTGCCATCTTTTGTATGGGCAGAATCCACACTACGTCCAAACAATTTATGCCAATTTCCTGTAGCAAATTAATTTTACATGAACTTACGATTTTTTTTGTCAAACTTCAAAATATCAATAGTATCATGCATGTAATGATGTTATAAATCCATATTGTAGAAGAAAACAGCACATAAATCGAGCAATTATCAACAAAACCTTGTAATGTTATCAAATAAACTACACTCGCATATACACATTTCTGTAATACACCAATATAATTTGGACAAAATCTATTTATAGCAGACACAGCTTTCTACTGCACACATGGTAAAATATTTCGACTAATGATTTGATTCCGCAGTTATATGCGATCCATATTTTTACTGACCAATGAAAAAGCAGTATGCAAGTTTCATATGACTCAGTGCAATATGGAGGACTTTACATAGAATCTGATCAGTGCATTTGTTTAAAGATAAGGATTAAGTGTTAAAGTAAGTTTTATGTTGACTTTTTGGCATGCAAGTGGTAAATTATTGTTTTTACTTCATGTTGAAGCATTGTTAAGCAATAATCAGTGGTAAAATATTAATTTGCAGCTTGTAAAGCTTCCGACATGAATTCATGTCGGAACAATGCTACGGGAAAATGACACTTACCGATATGAGGTCGGTGTATACAGACCTCATATATAGGAGTAGTGAGTACACAAAAATATCACAGAGCTGTGATTGATCTAGCGAGTACACAAGAATGTCAAGGTGTGATTTATCTACCAAATACACAAGAATATACAGAAAGGTGATTTATCTAACAAGAACACAAGAATATCACTGCGGTGTGATTTATCTAACAAGAACACAAGAATATCACTGAGGTGTGATTTATCTAGCGAGTACTCAAGAATATCATAGAGGTGTGATTTCATTTAAGGAGCACACAACAATATGACAGAGGATATTGTTAATCTAATTAATCGCAGGAGATTCTTTCCTTTAAATATCCTTGAAATTGCACTCAGCAGACAATTCATAAATTTATAAAATCTTAATAAGTAATTTACAAATTTGTTCAATAAAAATATTTAATTACTTTAAGATAATAGAATTACACTGTCCTGTCATTCTCCTTATGAATTCAAATAAAAGACAGTCTATACAACCTATACCTGTATTATTTTTCAAACAATATAGCTTGAAAGAACAAAAAACTAACCTCAAAACTTTTCCCTGCTGCCATTGCAGCTATAGTGTTTCGCGCAATTTTCCCAGATCTTGTTTTCGGCAGTTTAGGAACCAGAATGGCAAGCTTGAAGCTTGCAACCGGACCGATCGAGTCTCGAACATGCTTGATGACGTCCGCCTTGATTTTCTCTTCATCTATATCCAGTCCTATGTTTACAGCAAACAAATGTAATGGTAATGACCTCACACCCACCTAAGTTCTCAATCTCAAACTCAGTCTCAACTTAAAATGTTGACCAATGAAAATGCGTCTTAGAAATGAGCTTTGATTTTCATTGGCTAATATTGGCGATTGAGACTGAGATTAAATTTAAGAATGTTCATAGTCATGGGTCCTTGTACCATAACCACAAAAATAAATTTTGAAAAAACATGAATATCTAGATCATCATAGGGAAATAAATCCATGTTCTACAAAAAAACTAAACTTTTATAAGCCATACAGAAATTAGTCTGTAAGAAATATATGCATGAAGGTTCATTACAATAGCTCAATTTATTTTCGAGTAATTAAGCAGAAACCATTTTTCTATATTTAGTAATGGTGACCTTGACCCCACCCATCCTATATGTGATTAAAAACGAGATCATGCTATAAGGTGTTTATGCATGAAGTTTCATTACAATAGCTTCATTTACTTTTAAATTACTGAGCGGAAACTGTTCCTGGACCCACCCAGCCTATATGCAATCGCAAGCAAGGTCTCAATGTGAGGAATCTATTTATGAAGTTCTTTGGTAAATCTCAATTCATTCTCGAGTTACTGAGCGGAAAATTTTATTTTCTGTAACAGTGACCTTGACCCCACCCACCTCATAAAAAATCCCAAGCGAGGTCTCCCACTAAGGTATTGTTGTATAAAGTTCCGTTACAATTGCTCAATTTTTTCTGAGCAGAGTCCATTTTTCTATTTTTTTAGAAATGGTGACCTTGACCCCAAACAAACTATATGCAATCCCAAACGAAGTCTCAATACAATTACAAAGTATCTATATTTGAAGTTATCTTAATTCCTTCTAGTGTTACTAAGTGAAAACTGTTTTTCAAGTTTTAGTTACAGGGACCTTGAACCCACACACCCCATATGCAATCCCGAGCAAAGTCTTGCCTTAATGAATATTTGTATGAAATGATATTACAATAGCTCAATGTGTTGTCTAGTTATTGAGCGGAAACCAAAACTTGATGCTGACCCTATGCCCGCCCAATAAGACATACCCCAATATAATAACCAAAATATAAAAATTTAAATTGTAAAAAATATTACATTTGATCAACTGAGAAAACTGACTGTGACCTTGACATCCATGACCACTCACCATGTTTTGGAACACACAAGCCCAGGGGCACCTGGCCCTTTAACTCGTCTGGAACCCCAATTACTGCTGCCTCGGCAATATATGGGCTATCAATGATTGCCTGCAATGGAGACAAAATAACTACAATATTTTGGTATGCTACAGCAAATAATTCCCGACTGTCTTTGCCTTTATTCAATATAAAATATTTACAGTTATCTCAAGCCCTCGTGTTTTTAATGAACATTTTATATGTATTAATTTCATTAAAGTATTAATTTCATTAAAATCCAACAAAAATCAAGGGAAATAAATGAGGACATTAAAAACTTATTTATTATTAAAATGCTAAAATCAGTCGAAGGGCCTCTGCGTATGACGTCATAAAAAGTTGCCCACGAACTTACAGGAAGTTGAAAAATATCAAGGTCGTTGTTGGGTCATGTTTATTTTCAAGTAAGATTACAGATTTCAGAATAAATATTGGCAGTTTTAACAAATAAAATAGTTAGTTTACATTCAGATCGAATTAATGTGATGTGTTTTTATTAAAACAAGTGAGGTTTTATGCGCATGCGCAAGTCGAATGCTTAACATCCACGAACTTGGAGGTGTAGAGGCTACATGATAGAAATGCGCTATAATAAGATATGTTCATAAAATTATTAATAATTAATACAATAAATAATGAGATATTTGATAAAAACAAACCAGCAAAAATGTTTTTAAAAAAAACAAGCAGGTATCCAACTCACCACTTAGGAGCCATACAACGAAATGACTGACAGCGCTTTAACCAACTGCGCTTTTCTGCTTTGTAAAGAAGTGTGTAACTATGGTTACACAAAATTGCTCACAATTCTGACGTCACAATGTAAACAGAAGAAGGGCCAAACAAACACGACCCATATTATTTTTTGATTTTTGTCTCAGAATGTGAAAATTGTTTTTCCATTTAATGAACCTTATTTTACCCGTTTGTATATGCCATTATTAAGATCTTAATTTAAGATTTTGAAAAGAAATTACCCCCTTGAGGTCCTTTTCATTCAACTATTCCCTTTAATGTCAATAAACTGCTTGTAAAACACTTTTGGATTAAAAGTACATATAATGTATGCATTTCGGTAAACTTGTCCTAATGTAGACAATTTCTATTAAATATTAAGACAATGTTTAATATATACTAAGTCAATATATTACATATACTATGCAAATATATAATATTCTTAATAAATATTGACCCTGCATAGTCGACAGCTCGTCTGTGAATGTGTCCGTTCCGCAAAAATTGATCACTGCACGACTTGTCACGGATGCGGACAAGGACGTACACACAGACAAATGAGGCGATATTTTATTTTACGGACGCGGATCACGGACACGGATGACGGATCACGCGCACATGGAAAAGAGGCTTTACCCAACTAGTATTTTCAGACTTATTTCTTGTATTTTTTTGTATTTTATAAAGTGTTGAGGCCTTTGGCAAGTCATACTTAGTCACTTTCCAAGTTTGTCACACGTTGTTAACATCTTAAAGCCTTCTTTCTGGATTTTTTCCAAATTAAGTGAGTCTTTCAGATTAATTACTGATAATATTTTATAATTAGGTGTATTTACACAGGGACACTAGTTTATATTACATTTAAAATTTTAAAGTAAAACGTTTGCAAGTCTGTATTCAGATATGTAGAACTTGAGGTTTATCATTTAAAATTTAATAAAGTGTCAGTTTACGTAAATATAAAGACAGTGTAAATACTCTTAACCATAGCCCCTAACTATGTCAATAAATCTGACAGGATGAATCAGTGTTATCTGGGAAATAAGTGATCGGGCACAGAAATACGTAACGGCCGACAGAGCCAACAAACAATGTGCTACACGAAGCAAAGCATGAAAACGATAAACTTCCAACAAAAAAAGTCCTCACTTAAAAAGTTCAACTTATGTATTGCAAAAGCAATACAGGACAGACGTATGAAAATTTGATTTGAAGAATGTCCACAGGAATAGCCAGGAGACATGGCCAACAAACAATGGCATACAACAGCGAAGCATCATATTGCATAACATTGTGCTTTGGATTAATTTGTGCAGGGTCCATAAATCAATAACGAAATACTGACCTTGGAACTTTTGTCTAAGAATGTTCACATTCAAGTCATAAAGAAACGAACCAAACTCCAAGAACTGATAGTAAGCACTAAACATGAAGCTAACATATAAGAAACATCCTTGCAATAACAAGCGTTATACACTTACAAATAATCGGTGCTAATCCATAATTGTTTAGGAAAAACGTATGATACCATAAGGAGTTGCATAAAAGAAACAAGTTTTGACATACAGCTTTCAAAATATCAAAATGGTAGGCCAAATAAAAAAAACTCTTTTCAATGCATATGCAATTTGTTATTATAATTCCCATATTTGTGAATAATTTTGACATTTTTGCTAAATTGCCATGATATATATATATATATATATATATATATATATATATATATATATATATATATATATATATATATATATATATATATATATATATGACTAACTTACTCAATAATTGTTTCTTTAATCAAGGTAATAAAAGTAAAAAAAAAAAAAAATTAATATTTTCATAAAACTAAGTTGAACTTACTGATCTGAAATACAGATGCATTAGAAGCATTAGATAATGTATTTTTTAAAAGCTTGCTATCATTATACTTAAAGAAATAATTTTTGATTTTGAGTTGTTTATAGGTTAATAAACAACAATTTGGAGTTCTAATGCGTATGAATTAAACCACGGGAGTGTTAGCACGAGTGGTTTAATATACCTCAACTGAATGACAAATCTGTGTTTATCAGCCAATAAAGAATGCTAATGCAAAAATAAGTGCGATTCTAACATGACCTGACAACATTTTCTGCAATTCCAATGCGAACTATATTTTACAGTTTTGGAACTATTTTTTTTTAGTTGTTTATTGGTAGTTTAACAACGGTGAATTTCTTCCTTTGTCTACAGAAAACTCTGCGCATGTCATGTTAGAATAGTTAATATACAATATATATTATTTAAGATTTTTTTTTTTTTTATCGTTGTTTATTGGCCACTAAACAACAATTTGGAGTTCTGATGCGTAGGAATTTAACCACAAGAGCGTTAGCAAAACTCTATGGGTCAAGTAACCTATGTTGTTTTTAGGTAGTTGGTCCAGATCAATCACCTGCGCCAAAAAAAATCTGTGATGCATGTACCTGACTGTTTCGGCAGATCAAAGCTAATTTTAAAATTAATAACCCCACTTATAACATTTTGACAGAGGATCATTTCTGATAAACGCTTAAAAGACCCTTTTAACTTATGTGGGAACTGATAATTGAAAAAAATGCAGAATTTTAAATACATTTTTTTTTTAGAAAAACTTTCTTTGAATATTTTGACACCAACAACATTACAAATTTACAATTTTCATTTGTCATGATGGTTGCTAGGTTACGAACCTCTTCCAAGGCACCAGTGGAGAGTCGGTGCCCGGCCACATTGATGACATCATCGCTGCGTGACAACACCGCAACGTATCCATCCTTGTCCCGGTAGCCTGAGTCCATCGTGTTGTAAAAACCCTGCAGAGAATGTGGCTAGATGAAAGGGACTGTATTTCACACCCATCAAGGGGTGAATGCTGTACATAGAAACCATGGTAAGTTCAACACCCTTGCTACCGGGCTAAAATGTGGGTTTACCAAGGTTCCGGTTTTCTGGGATTCTACTGTAATTCAACTGTTTTACCCTTCATTTATGTTCATTTTAGTAGAGATTTTCTGAGATTCTACTGTAATTCAACTGTTTTACCCTTCATTTATGTTCATTTTAGTAGAGATACTATGTAGATAAATGCTTATAAAATGTTGTGAACCTGAAGTATGAGATTTACCTATACAATGAATTACAAGTGATTATGAAAAAGTGATCAATATTACAAGTGGTTATGAAAAAGTTACCAATATTACATTAATTTTTTTATATGATATGTATGTGTTGCCTCTCAAAGTGAATTGTAGCAAATGAATTATGCACAATAATTTTCCCAATGAAACAGGAGTAAATAAAATGTTTGAAATGATTTCAAGTAGTTTAAAACATCACATTTTACAATCTAGGCACAGGTTACGAACAAAACCTTGACAAGTAATATTCTTTTCAGTTACCATATTTTTCTACCCATCTAAAGAGTGAAACTGTACCAACAATAGTGTATGAAAAACCACAGTTGTTTTGTAGCCACCCACATTTTTCAGATCAAAGTAGGTGGACTGGAACCTGTAGTCATTATCCCAGAGGGTGCTGAATGACCCTGGGGGTAATGGTAACCTGAAACAAGCAAGATGGAAAATGTTCTACCATGAATCATAGAGTGTAATCTCATAAGCTAGGGTGGTATCAATCAATACTAGGCATTGCAAAAAATATTTGAATAATTAAATAATGAAAACTATTCACAATTATTTACGGTACTGATCAAAATATTTACTTTTTTATTAATTTAATTTTTATAACATATTTAATACTGTGGAATCACTTGAATTCGCGGGGTACAAATTTAGCGCAAATGTGATTGCGGACATATTTGCGCAGTCTTAAATTAGTGCAAACCCAATTTTGAAACAAGAGTTGATGGCCCAAAGCGCTCTCCTGAGTACTGGCATACATAGAACAAGTAAGGACCTGGATATATTTTTATAACCATAGTATCCAACTTTTCGCAGGCAATTTCGGAGAAATAGTGTTAATGCTGCAGTTCTAAAGGCGACCACTGCGCAAAGGTCATGTAATGCTTGCCGGCTTGTTTCAAAGATTAGAGTGTGTTGCCATTAACCCGTGCTATATTGAAATTCGCTTTAGATTTTATAGTCATAGACAAATTGTGCAAGTTTGGTCCAAACTGGTTGAAAATGAAGTCCCCATCTTGCAACAAATTCATTTTTGCATTAATTTTCACAATTAAGGGGATATAACTGCTGTGTTCGTGGCCTGTCTCATTTGCTGCTTGTGTTGAGATCTTATAGTCATAAAAAACATGCATTTTTTAACAAGTTTTATCAAGATTGAATGAACAATAAAATCTTGATGCACGAATAAGGCAATTTTTGCATTTTTTTCACTAACAAAGGGGCCATAACTGAAGTTTGTTGCCCAATCTAACCCATTGTTGGCTTCTGCTAGAGTCGTATGATCACATACAAACTGTGGAAGTTTGGTCAAGATTGGAAGAAAAATAAAGTCTCAATTAACAAAAAAGGCAATTTTTGCATTTTTTTTCCACATACAAGTGTGTCTGTGGCCTAACCTTACCCATGTTTGGCTTCTGCTGAAATCTTTTGGTAACACACAAACTGTGGAAGTATGGTCGAGATTGGAAGAAAAATGATGTCTCAATCAAGGTAAAATGGCAATATTTGCCTTTTTTTCAACAAAAAAAGGGGGACAAACCCAATTTTGAAAAAAAAGTCAGTTGAGTTTTTCAATGAACAAGGCTTGTCACATGATGTGACGTATGCCCCGAAGCATATGCTTGTCATAGGAAGGCAACACGATGTCAGTTACATGCTGGCAAAAATGACGCTTCCTACAAAAAGAGTTCAGGTCCATATACTCTGCACTTCCTCTCAACATCCTCTATCAATATATGTGTTTTTATTTTAAATCACTTTAATACTATTATTATGCACTGCACAAGAAAATTAACTGAAGGGCAATAAATATTGAAGAAAGAGTTGTGGTCCTTGTACTCTGCACTTTCTTTCAATGTCCACTATCAATATATTTGGTTTAATTTAAAATCCCTTCAATACTAATGGAGTTTTACTCTGCACAAAAAATAAACAAAGGGCAATTATTCCGTAAATATTGAAGAAAGAGTTGTGGTCTTTGAGCTCTGCACTTCCTCTCATTGTCCTCTATCATTATATGAAGTTACATTTTAGTCCCTCCAATACTAATGGAGTTATGTTCCGCACAAGAAAATAAAACAAAAGGCAATAACTCTGTAAATATTGAAGAAAGAGTTATGGTCCTTGGGCTCTGCACCTCCTTTCATTGACCTTTAGCATTATATGAAGTTTCATTTGAATCCCTTCAATACTAATAGAGTTATGCTCTGCACAAGAAAATTAATGCTTCACATAAGGAAATAAAACAAATGACAATAATTCCGTAAATATTGCAGAAAGAGTTGTGGTCCTTGTGCCCTGAACTTTCTCTCATTGTCCTCTATCATTATATGAAGTTTCATTTTAATCCTTTCAATACTAATGGAGTCATGCTCCGCACAAGAAAATTAAACAAGGCTTTGATAGTATTGCAAGCAATACAGGAGTCCCCTACTGGTGAAAAAAACCCTGCTAATTAAACATTGTGCAATACCATCAAATTGCCCTTTATCTGTAGATTTACAAAATTTCATATTCAAATCCCATTTGTCACTGCAGTATTAAGTTGTTGCTTTTCTATTTTAGTAACATTGACCAGACATTTGCGTTACTTTTTGAGTTATTGCAGTATTAAACCGACAGAGGGCAATCATATAGTCCATTCTGTATACCAAGTTTCATGACCATATGTTATGTTCTTTTTTAATTATAACAGTATTAAGTTTATTTCTATTTTAAGTAACAGTCACGTGACCTTTGACCTCTGGTGAAAAATAAAGGGTCATGTACAATCCTCACCTTGCTCTTTATATGTATACAAAGTTTCATCAAAGTATCTTCAGTACTTTTTGAGTTATCGCAGGATCCAGGTTTTGGGGATGGGACAGACAGACAGAGTGAGACCGACGGACGAACAGACAGACAGACGAACACAGACGGAGGGCAAACCCATAGTCCAATCTGTATATTCACTAAAATGTTTAATCATCTGATTTATTTATCTCGGCAACATTAATACTGGCAATGTTTAATTATTACCTATGTTTATAAAGCAAACAATATAGTACACATGCAATGAAACTGCTTATTTGTCGGTTGTATTATATTACAAGCATAATAATTATGTATTACCGATAAGATAATAAATCGTATTACTAAGACAATATCAATTTAGTTATTTAGGCTAATTAAATTATTGTAATTGACATTTGTTGAGAACATATCCCCTTAAGCTGTTCGCAGCTATCACAAGGTGAGAACGGGTTGCCCCTGCCAGTCACTACATAGAGGTGTGAACAACCTCTCGAGTTTTGGAGGGTAAATTTTAATAGTTCACTGGATAAGGGACCGACATGTGCTCGAGTTATCGAGTTTTCTATGCTCGAGTTAAAGGTGGTAATTGACATTGAAGTATTAAAAATTTCACCAGGACTTTGAGATTTGTTCGAGTAACTGCAGGTATTCGAGTCATCGTGCTCGAGTTAATGAAATTTTTCTGTACTTCATTCAAGCTAGAAGTGTTTCCTACTTGACAATGATCTGCCCCAGCTCCAGATCTGCCGTCTCAGTCACAAAGTCATCCTTCACCACCTTCACTGAAACAACAACAACAAGGACAACTGGTAAATGAGGCATGTCACGAGAAAACCAGGCTTAATGCATTCATTGCACAGGCTAATCCAGAACGGTGCTTTGCGCTTTTATGCTATTTTCAGTTTCAAGGCAATCTCTTCTAAACATAAATACACTGTAGGTGGGAAAGTGAAAAAATTTCCCCATTTATAATAATTTAAAAACAATTTATTCTTTATTTCTATGCTTGTGGTCCTAAAAGTCAACTTTAATGCGTGTTAAATACATTTTTTTCCGTTTTGACAAGATTCTTGTCACTGAGCTAGAAGATTGTTAAATGATAACTATTCAGGGTGGACACTGAAATTCCAAGGAAACTTTCCCTGAATTGTCCATGAGTTTTCCCTGACCAGACTGAGATTTTCCCTGACAGTTATTGTCAGATTACTGTTACAATTTGTGCCGGGCTGGCTAGCTCAGTTGGTAGAGCGCTGGACTACAAATCCAAGGATCGCGGGCTCGATTCCCAGCCCGGCCACATAACTTGTGTGGGGATTGGTCATGAAATTATTTCTACGGCCATTCTCCCCCTACCTCTGATTCAAGTAGGGCAGTTGTCAGTTACTGGCGTAAGTATGTGCACTTAGTACTGGTAAACCAGCTTACCCAGGAAAAGTGTGAGTAGGTTAACTGACCGCCGTTATATGACTGAAATATTGTTGAATACGGTGAAAAATCCAAACAAACAAAAACAACAATTTGTGAACAGTGATTAGTGTATAAATTTAAATGACAAACATTCTAACCTTCTAGCCATTTTTACTAAATTTTACTTGTTGTTCTACACAAATAAACTAAGTTGTTTTGCGTTTTACTGCCAAAACATCTAACATTCTATATTTCACTTTTCTACTTCTTAATCTTTTGGTCAAATCCCTGATTTTTCCCTGATTTTTTTTTTAAAAAGGGCCAAGATGGCCCTGGGTGGGCCAAGATGACACTGGGTTGCCCACCTGAGATTAGCTAGAACTGCCACCATCATGGCTCAAATACTCTCGCTACCTAAATCATTAACAGTAATTGGCGTTGAATAACAACATAAATATGTGGCCAGACATACAAGTGATTTGAAGAAATTTGGTAGAGGGTCACCCAAGGAACATTTCTGTGAAAACTATTTTCAAATTCAGCCAGCAGTTTCAGACAAGATTTTCAATGTTTTCAATATAGCCATATAAGGAAAACTGCCCCACCCCCTGGCAGCCACGTTTTTTCACAAATCAAAAAGATTTAAAATCATTTTGAACAAAGTCACCCAAGGAATATTTCTGCGAAATCATTTTGAAATCCGGCCAGTGGTTTCAGACAAGAAGAATTTCAAAGCTTTCAATATAGCCATATAAGGAAAACTGCCCCCTAAACTGGCGGCCATGTTTTCTCATGAATCAAAATGATTGGAAGGAAATTAGTAGAGGGTCACCCAAGAAACATTTCTGTGAAAACTTTCAAATCCAGTCAGTGGTTTTAGACAAGAAAATTTATATATTTTTTAATATAGCCATATAAGGAAAACTGCCCCGCCCCCTGGGAGCCATGTTTTTTCACGAATCAAAATGATTTAAAAGAATTTGGAAGAAAGTCACCCAAGGAACATTTCTGCAAAATTATTTTGAAATCTAGCCAGTGGTTTCAGACAGGAAGATTTTCAAAGTTTTCAATATAGCCATATAAGGAAAACTGCCCCCTAAACTGGCGGCCATGTTTTCTAATGAATCAAACTGATTGGAAGGAAATTAGTAGAGGGTCACCCAAGGAACATTTCTGTGAAAACTTTTTCAAAATCCAGTCAGTGGTTTCAGACTAGAAGATTGTTATATTTTTTAATATAGCCATATAAGGAAAACTGCCCCACACCCTGGCAGTCATGTTTTTTAACGAATCAAAATAATTTGAAGGAATATTGTAGAGAGTCACCCAAGGAATGTTTCTGTGAAAACTACCTATTTTCAAATCAAGCCAGCAGTTTCAGGGATTTTCAATGTTTTCAATATAGCCATATAAGGAAAACTGCCCCGCCCCCTGGTGGCCACTTTTTTTCACGAATCAAAATGATTTAAAGCAGTTTGGAACAAAGTCACCCAAAGAACATTTCTGTGAAATGATTTTGAAATCCAGCCAGTGGTTTCAGACAAGAAGATTTTAAAATTTAAAAGTTTTCAATATAGCCATACAAAGAAAGCTGCCCTGCACCCTGGCGGGCATGTTTTTTCGTGAATCATAATTATTTGAAGGAATTTGATAGAGGGTCACCCAACGAACATTTCTGTGAAATCACTTTGAAATTCAGCCAGTGGTCGTGAATCATAATTATTTGAAGGAATTTGATAGAGGGTCACCCAACGAACATTTCTGTGAAATCACTTTGAAATTCAGCCAGTGGTTTTAGACAAGAAGATTTTTAAAGTTTTCGATATAGCCTTATAAGGAAAACTGCTCCGCCCCCTGGCGGCCAAGTTTTCTTCATGAATCAAAATGATTTGAAGGAATTTGATAGAGGGTCACCCAAGGAACATTTCTGTGAAAACTAGTTTTTAATCCAGACAGTGGTATCAGACAAAAAGATTTTTGAAGTTTTCCAGTTTTTAAGCTTTTGGTTGCCATGGCAACCAGAGTATTCAATATATTCTAATGAATTATAGGAATTTGTTAAAGAACCATCTCAGGAACAATCCTGCCAAGTTTGGTAAAAATCCGCCCAGTGGTTTCAGAGAAGAAGTTGTTTGAAGTAAAATGTTGACGACAGACGATTGATGACGGACGACGGACACAGACTGATCACAATAGCTCACCCTTGAGCACTTCGTGCTCAGGTGAGCTAAAAAGTCAAATTCCCTGATTTTTCCCTACTGGGAATTGTGCACACATTTTCCCTGTTTTCCCTGTCTTTCAGAGTTGGTGGCCACCCTGCTCTTAACCACCTGGTAAATGATAATCAGCAGGGTACACATACTGGTTCTACTCAGGAAATAGACTTAAAAGTGTCTCATTAAGCTCGGGACCAGCATTCACAAAGCACCTAAAGATAAAGGTTAGATCTGAAAATTTCCATAATATTTTCATTACAACAAGTGAAGCAAGAAGAAGAATTTTAAAATGACATCAGTATTAAATATTGATTGCTGAATATCAACACCATACAAATGTGTTTTTTAAGTAAACAACTACACATCATGAAAATATTACCACTGTGAAAGTATCTGAGAAATTACTTTGATGCTTTGCAAATACTTCTCCTGGGCTTTCGCCACAATGGATCTAAAATAAGTGTGTTTAAACAAACTAACTGTTCCAGCAGAGTAAAGGCATTGGTTCTACCTAAGAAAAAGACTCGAAAGCGTCTCAATAAAATAGGTTTTAACTAAACTAACTGTTCCAGCCAGTAAAAAAAAATACTGGTTTCACCCAGGAAAAAAACTCAAAAGAGTCTCAATAGGCCACTCTATTTCAAAACATTGAATTAAAATGTCGGCGATCGTAATGTATATTTATTAGTATTTAGGTAGTGATAAAGAAACGTAGATCAATCCAAGTTCGACCTTATTTGTTTTTACGTCCAAAAGTGCAATACCAAATTTATGACATTCCCCCTGCCGCGAAAAGAAAAGCATGAAATAAATCATATATTGAACCACTTCATGTTAATAAATATCAAAGCGCACTGTATATTTCAGCATATAGGTTATCAAACTATTTGCATTATGTATTCAGTCGCTCATTGTTCACTTCAAGCGCATACAGTTCTGTTATTGGTCTATTTGTGCACAGACCATTGCTTGTGCGCACTCTTGCAGATCAAATAAGTCCGTCTCTTCCGGCTATCACGTCAGTCACTACTGCGAGTTTCCAATGACATCTTGAGGACTCGTCATGAATCTGGACGACATCACCCATCCTAATCATCTGGGCGTTGGACACGGATTATACTCGATGTCGCTCACTAAGGGCCATAAGGTATTCGTTCTTCCAATGACCCCAGAATTGCTTGATGATGAGCGCTCTCCTATTAGCCATGGCGTGTATAGTGTCATGGCTCACAGGTGTTGTCAGTCCCTCGATATTGTCAGCAGAGTCAGCATGTGGAAGCGACGTAATACGGCAACCGTACAGAAGATGTGCGGGTGTCCAAGGAACTGGATAGTGCTGGCTGACGTGTACTACTGCGAATGGGGTTCCGTCGCCAACCCAAACCTTTTCTATAAAACCACATCTTTCCTGTTTCTTGATGATCTCATTACACCTGTCATGCATTTCTGGTTCACGTCGTAGTCTTGGAATGGTACTCGTAGTCCGCTTGATTGTCAATAAAGGTGCATGGTGGTGTTTCCATGGTAACTTGACAGGGTATCGATCATCATGATTCTCAATACACTTGTCCTGGTATTCTTTGATGTATTCTACTTCCTTCCCGTCTTGGACAGTGGATGAGATACCCATGCTCTCAAGTTTCCAGGATGGCTCAAGCACAGAATCTTCCAGCGGGCGGGATGTGATGACGTTCATCATGTGAGTCTCCACTGTCGGACATGATGTAGGCCCCTTATGAACAGGACCCGACAGTAGGTAGCTTACCTGGGACTTCACCGCGGTGGGACCGTCCCCGCGAATAACAGTGTCTTCAACCAAATCCCAGTAATAGTCTGCCCCAATCAGCATCAAATCAGCTGTAACTGGTTGGGCTAACTTCAATCCTCTGATATAGGGGAGTGTTGCCGCGACTGACGTGAGACATGTATCGATGGGTTTTGCTATGGTTGGCACAACCAAAACGCTCAACGGGATCTTTTCCTTGTCGTCTGTTTTCACAATGATGGTAGGGCGATCAACGTGGTGGGGTTTAGTAGAGTTTCCACCGAATGATGCAATGTTCAGTGTTTTTGTACCATCAACCGGAAGCTGTAGCTGGTCGGCGAGCTGTTGCGTGACAAAAGACTTCTGGGAACCCTCGTCGAACTGTATAGCCGCATCGATGACACCCACAGTAGCAATAGCCGTCTTCAAAAGTACACCTGACTGTGAAGGTTTCCTGGAAGAGTGGAATACCGTGGCTTCCGGTCTCAGTGTGGACGCTTCCGGTTTGGTTTGACATGTAGTCTCGTCACTGATACTGGTATTGCAAATGCTTGTGTGGTGCTTCCGGTGACACTGTTGACAACGACCACGCGATTGGCAAGATGAAACTTGATGCTTACCAAGACAATTGTAACACAACATGTCTTTTTGCTATATTTGATTCTCTAGGTAACGCTGCGATACTTCGTACACTCTGTTGGTCTGTGTTTCTCGTGACAGAATAGACACGAAAATGTCGGCTTCTTCAGAGCGGCACTGTTGGCGTTTCTGGCCTTTTTAGTTTCATTCGTCCCTGTGTAGAATGAAGCTGTACTCTTGAAAATGTCTACTTCCGGTCGGGACGTGCTTCCGGCCTCCATGATGTTAAGCTCCCTGTAGATGGTGCGACGTAGGTCACACAGCTGTCAGTTAGTACCTCCTAGTTCTCGTGCTAAGTTACGTCTGCCGGCAGCTTGTCAAGTACGACAGGAACAAGAAGACCGCCATACGTCTCTTTATGTTGACCGATGGATTCCAAGTTCCGGATGTGCGTCTCCATTTTGTCATAGAAGGCTTGTACACTATAAAAATTATTAAGGGGTTCGGGTAATTGGAGCAGTGCCTGCATAATTGCGTGGGTAATTTTGTGCTGCTGTCCAAATCTGTCCTTCAGTAATTCAATGGCCTTTACGTAATTAGCGTTTGTCAAAGTGAAACCATCAACATTCTAGATGCATCATATTCCAACAGGGATTTGAGGTAACTGAATTTCTGGATATCGGTCAGGTTTGCATTCAAATGTACAGTTGTTTCAAATGAGTCCCAAAATGTTTGCCGTTTTAAGATATCGCCATCAAATGTAGATAGAGATAGTTTCGGAAGTTTATGGTATTGCGACGAATTGGAAACAAATGAAGCGTTACTTAGCATTTGGCTGTTGTTCTGTATGTTCTGCTGTGCATGATTCTTCTCGCTGTTGGGTCCTGGAGTGGGGTTGTTAGGTGTGGGAACCACAAGGTCGGATCTCGGCATCGTAATGGCGCTTGAAGACTGGAGACCACCCTCTCTCTCGATCTGTACCGTGTGCAGCGTACGGAGTTTAATGTCAAATATGTATGCGTCGGTGGCGACGATTTCTTCTTCAATGCTATCTGTTTCCACTTGTGATGGGATGTCTTCGTTTAGCAATAAGATCTGCGTGACTTTCTTCTCCAGAGCATTGAGCGTGGCATGAATTCTGTGAGCGATAAAGTATCGGCATTTGCCAGCATCTCCAAATATCGCTGAATAACCCGTTTATTGCCTTCTCGGAGTGTTTGTAGTTTTTGTAGATTCAATCTCACTTTTTCTCACAGCACCAATGTCGGCGATTTGTAATGTATATTTACTAGTACTTCGGTAGTGATAAAGAAACGTAGATCGATCCAGGTTCAACCTTATTTATCTTTACATTCAAAAGTGCAATAACAACAATAAACAACAATAACAATGATGACATCTATTTAAACCTTACAGTTCGCGGCGGCGTCGCCTCAACGTCGCGCCAAATTTACGACATAAAATATGTAGGTTTGCACTGAACTTACCGTTCCAGCCAGGTACAGGTTTGCCAGTGACCCCTGGGGTTGGGTTCAGAGGCATCCCCAGCCCCACACAGGATGCTGTGATTGCCCAGCCTGTCTCTGTAACAGGAGAAATGAAAATAAGTGAGAAATGCATTTACTAGGGAGACATAGATAAAATTAACAATAAACAAGAGGGCCTTAGTGACTCTGGGTCACTCATCTGTCTGTATGCAGTATTGCAGAGACTCATCCCATATATGGAAAAGCAGTGCCAACAATGACCCGGCCCCACTGCACCCTGCCACTGGTGGCCATGTTATAAACAAATAAAACATGATGTGAAGGAATTTGGTGGTGTGTTATAAAAGGAATATTTCTTTGAAACAACTGGTTATAAACAAATAAAACATGATGTGAAGGAATTTGATTGTGTGTTATCAAAGGAATATTTCAGTGAAATAACTGGTTCATTCATTTCTGTGTCTCAGAGACACATTTGATATATGGAAAAGTAACGAATCCCCTACACACTGGAGAGCATGTTTTTTTAAAGAACAAAAATAATGGGAAAGAATTTGGTGGAGGGTTACCAAAGGAAAAGTGAAATATTTTTGAAATTGGTCCATTCATTTCAATGGTGCTTGGACACAACCCATATATGGAAAACTAAACCCCGAACAACCCCCCCCCCCCGGGGGGTATTTTGCTCTTAATAAATCAAAATAATGTGAAGAAATTGGTGGAGGGTTATCAAAGGAACACCTGTGAAATATTTTCTAAGATTTGTCCATCAATTTCTGAGTGTCACAAACAAGTATGGAAAAGTTACCCTCTTGGGTTCATGTTTTTAACAAAACAAAATGATTTAAAATAATTTTATATACGATTACCAAAGGAACATTCCTGTTAATTATTTTTGAAATTGGTTCATTAATTTCAGTGTCACAGATATACAATCGATACATGGAAAATTAACCACCATCCCCATGGTAGTAGTAGCCATGTTTTAAAAAAAAAAGACTTGAAGGAATTTGGCAGAGGGTTAAAAACCAATCTCAAGACTGCTAACCCGTCTGCCACCAGTTGTCAAGCACTGGACACTGGAACACGTTCTTAGTCCACTCCATCGTCTCACGGTCACAGTGTTCTCCGGCCACAAACATGTTCCGGAAACTGTAACGTGGAATGACGATCAATAAACAGTGACATCAAGATTTAATTCCAATGCAAAACCGCACGTTTTACAAATTCTGCTAGTAAAACTGTTGAAGTGACATCAATACACTGAAATGTTGCTTATTGACACACTAAAGTTTGTTTTTTTGATAATTTATTTTAAAAAGAATGGTCTGTATAAATGACGCAAATTGCATTTTATGTATGTTGCCAAAATACTACAATATTAAACAATGTTGGCCGCAAACATTTGACACATAGAAATATATTATTAGGGCCTTAAATTCAGTCTGATGTACAAGGTTCTGTTATTACCGTCATCGAAACCCACGTTCACTCAAATACGCTATGCTTCTTGATCAGATCATGGGAGATTAGGCTAGCAAAACTTTGCACTCATGAATAATTAATAAATAACATGTCATTGGTTCTGAGTCCAAGTCTTCACGGAAACTTCAACCAATGATACCACGCATCATTAATACAGTTACATGTAGAGGTGTCCACTTTTATCATATTTACCACTGTCCTGCATGTGGTCCATGAAGCCCGATGAACGTGGGCAGTGAATCAATAAGTAGTTTTATTACCCTGAATACTATGCACGAATGTACGTGCGAACACAACAGTTTTTGAGCGGTGTGTACACAATGACTTAGTTACTTGTCAACTGATAATTGCTTTCCAGACTTCATTTGAAGATTATGTTATGTGTCATTTCATTGGTCAGCAGGTAGCTTATCAATATTTATGAACACGAACTTATGACAGCCAATTCTCCCACGGTATATAATGTAGTGGTAACGGAATACCAGTATATACCGTGAGTTTTGACGATGATTAATAACATACACCCATCCCTTCTCGAATAAGTGTATTAAATACACATTTAACGCGTATTAAACGCTGCGGTATTGGCACCATATTTGTACTGCGTTAAATGCACATTAAATACACTTTTAGTACACTAAGTACTGTACTTTTTCTGCATTTTTTACAAAAAAAAGTGTATTCATGCACTTGAAATTACACTTAAAATACACTTAAGTGTATTTTTTTAAGGTATAGTGTATTTTTCAAGGAGAAAAAAAACACTTTAAATGCACTAAAGTGTATAAATGCAGGAAAAATGCAGAAAAAATACACTAATAAGTGTATTTTTCTGCATTTTAAAATGCAGAAAAAATACAGTGCCAATACCGCAGCGTTTAATATGCATTAATTGCGTATTAGATACACTTATTTGAGAGATAACAAATATCATAATTACTGTAACTTTCGTATGAAGCAATAAACTTCTATTATAGGAGCATGTCTTTATTTTATTAGTGTGTAATTTCATATGGGGAGAGATAACTTCAATGTATTTACCCTCGGAGAGGCATGAACTTTTTACTGTAAGCTCCTTCTGAGTCCTGCAACAGAATTACATGTACGTGAGAATTTCAGAAACTGAAACCTGTGCTTTTAAAAATTTACACAGTTTTTGTTTAATCTGTAAATGTTTGTATTTGTAATGCTATATTAACATGACAAAAAATTCAAACACAATACATGTCATTTACAACAGCAAGATAAGTTTAAACATACAGTAAACTCCGCTTTTTATGATATTGAGCGGACATCCAGATTTACTTCATTATATCCAAATATAGTTATATCCGTAAATACACAACCAAGAGAGTGGACATTTAATTGTACATCCAATGGTACATACATCCCTACGTATGGCCCTTAGTGCTGTAGGGGCCACAAAGAGCCCAGCCACATTGTGTTCCTTGATGATGCGAAAGTACACACCGGGATCTGGGGTCCCAACTGGCTTTCCCTGAAACAACACAACATGGTCCATATTGACAAAGCTCTGAAGGAAACTTGTAACACTTAAGTGAAAATTAAGGTTCAATTTTCTACCCTAAGTGCAATACGGTATTTGGTGTGAAAAAGCGTCACTTTTGAAACATCTACTAAATTAAATAAAACAATTTTATGTAAAAAGATCTATCATTCAAAAAGCTACAGACTTAAGACATTTCATGGTTTTAAGAAGTTTACTTAAGTTTTTCCTAAGGAGCTTAGTGAATATGAAACCATGTCTTTTGTTTGTTTGTTTGTTTGGATTTTTCGCCGTTTTTTAACAGTATTTCAGTCATATCACGGCGGTCAGTTCACCTACTCACAATTTTTCTGGGTAGGCTTAGCCGATCTAAGCGGTTTACCAGTACTTAGTGCACAAACCTATGCGACAACAACCCTACTTCAGTCAGAGGTAGGGGGAGAATGGCCGTAGAAATAATTTCATGACCAATCCCCACACAAGTTATGTGGCCCGGCTGGGGTTTGAACTCACGATCCCCGGATGGACAGTTCAGTGCTCTACCAACTGAGTTAGCTGGGCCATGAAACCATGTCTACAGCATAAATTCACTGAAAGGTTTTTAACAACATTAACATAAGAAAAGCTTCTGAAGGGAAAAATAAATCACAAAATATGCATCAACAGGATTGGAATTTTGATCATACAGTTAGAATCATTAGGAAAATGTGAATGAAATGTCAATGATACAGTAAAAATCTATAGGAAAATAGTGAAAGGAATTATGACAAGAGCTGTCAGAGGACAACGCGCTCCACTATTCGAAGTATTTCAGTTGGTACATATTTGGGATAGTAGAAGGGGCATAAATTTGTTAAAATACAAAACTTTTAAGTGAAGACTTGTATAGTTTATACAGTTTTGAAACAAAAACTTTAACAACAAAATCTATGTAAAAAGTGTGCATAACTCTGTCAAAATAAAACACAGAGTTATAGGGAATGTTGCCCCTGATACTGGAAATGATGACAAAGGTATACGCAGACGCTGGAGGTAGTAGGATAGCTCGCCTTTTCTTCTAATAGTCGAGCTAATAAAGTAGCGTATACGAGGGATGATAAAAAATAATGTAGATTTTTTTCATATTTTTAAACATATAATTATTTCATAGAAAATAAGTACATTAAAATAAACTGGAATATATTTTGCATCAATTTACAAAATTTCAGCGATTTTACTCTTATCTGTTAAAAATGGAAGGCATTTATGATGAGTCACTGTAGGCAACCCAGAGCACTTCAATTGGAAATCAATGACGTCGTTTGGGAAGATTTGGCGCGAAAGAAATGTTCTTGTTTCAATATTATTATTTCACTATTATTCAATATTTTCAAATATATTTAATTACACTATGTTATCAATGATTTTTGTGTTGGAATCTCCGTAAAGAGGCCTTTCTCATCATGGTCTTGAGGCAATATGATAACTAGTCTCGCATACACTTGTTAAGAGCATTGTGCATTTTAAGTATGTCTGATTACGTTACACATTTAGCATATAAACGTGTATAATGTTAACATATGCATACAACAGTTTACTGAATCAAGAAAGGAAATAACTGTTATAAATATTTAAAATAAAATAATATTTACGTCTTATTTTAAATCTGCATGTACACTGAAAATTAAAATAATGATGTAATTTGTCATTGACATGTTTTCCTTATTGCTTACTACTCAACATGCATTAATCATTGAGAAATAAACCAAGCGAGACATTTCGCTTAGCTACCTGACCATTGACTGTCCATGCTGATCAAGCTAATTTTAGCTGATTGACGTCGTCATCGTCGCGTCTTTTTTTTTCAAATTAATTTCACAATATAACTTATTAAACATGTTCCATTTGAATCCAGATTCATTTTAATATAGGTTTTATTCAATTAATTTTATTTAGTTGTAAACAATATAAAAAGCCTACGTTATTTTTGAACATCCCTCGTATCAATAAGAAAACAGTGATTGAAATTAATACCATATGATATGCATCAACAGGAAAGTAGTGATTGGAATTGTGATCATACAGAAAGAGAACTTAAGTAAATAGTAATAGGAAACACGATAATAAAGTAATAAGAAATATTTAAATAGGAAAAAGTGAAAGGAATGGTGAACATAATTTAAAAAGAAAGGGTCAATCTTGACAAGATTGCATTCACTCACTATAAAGATTACCTACCTCGAAGAGCACTGTGGTGTTGCAGTTGAGCAGTGGAGCATAGGTGATGTAGGAATGACCTACGACCCACCCAAGGTCAGATGCCGCCCACCACACCTGTTTAGTGGAATAGAGATTAGGTAAGTGTATCTCTATACTGGAATTAATCAGACAAAATAAAGAAAGGTTTACACTGGTGAGGCTTGCCAAAAGATGCACAGCAAAACAGCAGGATGTTGCATTCTTCCTTTTATTGGTTCCCCAGCTGCCCCAGTGGGTATTTTCATTCTTCCTTTTATTGGTTCCCCAGCTGCCCCAGTGGGTATTTTCATTCTTCCTTTTATTGGTTCCCCAGCTGCCCCAGTGGGTATTTTCACGCATAAAGGTGAATATCTTAAGTAGATCTAGTTTGACGAGAGAAATAAAATATAACCTTACGAGAGCTTAATTGAAAGTCTGTGGCTAATTCAAATTATTTGATATCTTGAAAAACATGATTCTGTGTTTGATAAACACACATGCCCTCAGTTGGTGTTGGATAGAGCATTTCTTAGTCCAAATTAGGTCACGGTCAAGGTCAAAGTGAGGTTGGGTGATATGGGTGGATTGGGGATAGTCATAAGCAACAACTGTGTAAGTATCGACAGACAGACGGGCAGACAGACGGGCGGACGGACGGACGGACGGTCAGAGGGACAGGACAATCACTTTATGCCTCCCCATCAAGATGAAGAGGGCATAAAAATAATCACTATCAGTAGCAGAGTTGCATTCTATTTATCCTGTAACAGAAGTGATCTTTCTGTTTTATCACTCTCAAAGATCGTTCGCTATAGCACCCCTACCTCTCCAGGTTTTATCCCATATATATTCCACATGGACCACTTCAGCACCACTGCATGGCCCCCACTTGGTCTTACCACAGCCTGGAAAACACATAGAAACACATGTTTGGCTCCCCAACAGTGACAAATACAGGTTTCGTTCCACAGAAATCACAAATGTTAGTTTCAAAGAAAATGAAAACAACCACAAGAACCACTGCAAGACCCTCCTAGGTCATACAACAGACAGAAAGACACAGAGAAAACATACACTGGCTGCTGGTATGCATTATCATTCAACAACAGTTCAAAGCCGTGTCAAATGCTGATGTTTCTTATAGCTAGGATGAATTGACACTTGTGAACTGTATTGGCATATTTAAACCTTCAGAAATCTCCTATATTCCAGTGTTTTTTTAGGGCTAATTTGGAGCCATAATTTGGCCCTATTCCCCTGCTTTAAAAGTATATATTTTTCCCCTATATTAACCTTAAAATTCCCCTCAGACTGTAAGCTGTATTTTGAAAAAAAAATGAACAAAATCGGACAAAAATTGGCTTAGAGGAGTGTTCGTAAACATTCCCAGCAATTTTTCATCAAACCAAGTTAATCCAAGTTATCATTTGTTGTAAAACAATTTTTTGATGTTTTATATCAAAGTAGAATATAAACATGTAAACCATGTGACCCCCCCCCCCCCAGTGTGGCCAGTTTTGACCCCAGGGGCATAATTTGAACACTCTTTGTAGAGGACCATAATACAATGTTACATACCAAATATGAGACCTCTGGGCCTCGCAGTTTCAGAGAAGAAGATTTTTAAAGTCAATTTGCTATTTAAGTCTATATAAACCATGTGACCCCTGGGGTGTGGCCAGTTTTGACCCCTGGGGCATCATTTAAACAATCTTTGTAGAGGACCACTATACAATGTTACATACCAAATAAGAAGCCTCTAGGCCATGCGGTTTCAGAGGAGAAGATTTTTAAAGTCATTATGCTATATAAGTCTATATAAACCATGTAACCCCTGGGGCGTGGCCAGTTTTGACCCCAGGGGCATCATTTGAACAATCTTAGTAGAGGATTACTAGAGAATGTCACATATCAAATATGAAAGCTCTCAGCCTTGCAGTTTCATAGGAGAAGATTTTAAAAAATTTCACTTTTTAAATCTATTTTTAGCTCTGGTGACCTACATATGAAGCGGACCAGTAAGATTTGAACAACTTTGAAAGAGGTCCACCCAAGGATCATTCCTGTGAAGTTTGGTGAAAATCTGCCAAGCGGTTTAGGAGGAGATGTTGTTTGATTGAAAAATTGACGACGCACGCACACACGCACGCACACACACACGACGGACAACGGGCAATCACAAAAGCTCACCAGGAGCACTTCGTGCTAAGGTGAGCTTAAAATGCAGAAAAAGTAAGAAAAAATACACTTAGTGTACTAAAAGTGTATTTAATGCGAATTTAACGCAGAAACAAATACGGTCCAATACCACAGCGTTTGATAGGCATTAAATGCATATTAAATACACTTTTTCGAGAAGGGATGAAGGGCTTCGCCACCTTTTCCCCAAAGGTGAAAAAAAACCATGTATTCATCTAGAGCTTCGTTTGTGTGGAATGTTTAAAAAGTTAAAGACTTGCACTAAAATGTATAATTCGCTAGTTTTTTAATCCCACATAGTTTTCAACTGCACAGCTGAAAACTCGCATACATGTATATACAATGACCTAACTGATGTTTAGGTTACACAACACTAACAAATATTGTAACAGTTTACAAACTGGTTTATATATCGATATTCGATATTTTAATGTTTCCTACTTTTTAATGTTTCCTTCATTATCTTTAAATTTTTTTCGATCTGATTTCAAATACTTTTTTCTTTCATCTACTTACTTAAAAGATTTCCTGCGGCCCAAACCTACAACCTTCGGGATGAAAAATTACAACCAGTCAGCCATTTGGACTTTAATCATGGTAATGTATTTTTTACGCTGTGTAAGCAATACAAACATTTTCCAATATATTTACGACAAGAGGGCCATGATGTCCCAAAGCGCTCACCTGAGAACTGGTACAGATGAAGACCATACTGTTGTGAGTGTTTGAAAATTAAGGTATCTGAACAATACGCAGAGGGGGATAGGATGAATTGTTATTTAAAACATCGGTTAGTGCAATAGGCTAACTACCCTTTTTCGTTAAGTCATTGACGATTCTGGAAAATGCTGAAACAGTAGATTTTGATGTCTTTTCGCAAACAGTTTTGGAGAACTAGTTGCAATGCGATAATTGCGATGGCTGTGATATAAGGTAGTTTTGCTTTTCTTTGATAATTTTCTGTCCGATGATGATAAATGATGTTAGTGCAGGCTCTGAAGACATCAATGTTGCATGTACAAATAACTGCATGCAAGTCTTGCAACTGTTGGAAATCAAATTTTAGCAATCAATTTTTATGGTCATGCGCAAACTGTGTAAGTATGGTCAACATTGAATCAAAAATCATGTGTGCAAGCCAATCACTGATAACTTGTTGATATTTTTTCCAAACACCAGGGGCAATGGTGTTTCTGGCCCGATGATGCTTTTATTCGACTTCACCTGTGGTCTTACGTTCATAGACGAACTGTACACGATTGGTGAAGATTGGATGAAAAATGAAGTATTTATCCTGAATTGCATATTTTTTTCACAAACAAAGGGCAATAAATCTGGTGTTTCTGGTCCGATCTTGCTTATATTCGACTTCGCCTTTAATCTTATGGTCATAGACAAACTGTGCAAGATTGGTGAAGATTGGATGAAAAATAAAATCTCTATCCTGAATAATGTCCATTGTGCATGTTTTTCACAAACAAGGGGCTATAACTCTGGTGTTTCTGGTCCGATCTTGCTTATATTCGATTTAGCCTTTAATCTTATGGTAATAGACAAACTGTGCAAAATAGGTGAAGATCGGATGAAAAATGAAAATTATATCCTGAATAATGTCCATTTTTGTATATTTTTAAATAAACAAAGGGCAATAACTCTGGTGTTTGAAACACGATCTGGCCCATTTTGGGCGTCTGCTAAGAACTGATGGTCATACACAAACTGTGAAAGTTTCGTTAAGATTGGATGGAAAATAAAGTCTATACGTTGGAAAAGGGCATTTTTGCACTTTTTTTGCATGAAAAAGGGGCAATAACTCCGGTGTGACTAGTGTGATCTGACCCAATAACATTCCCATCCGAGATTTTATGGTCATACACAAACTGTGCAAGTTAGGTCAAGATTGAATAAAAATTGTAGTCTTTATCGCGATAAAGGTCCAAATTGTCGACAACATACAGACGACGGACGATCAACGCCGCCGGAGAGGTCCCCTATACCAATAGCTCACCAAGCACTTCGTGCCCCTGTGAGCTAAAAGAGCTACAGACGCTTTATAATTTTATCCATTTGAATATTAACGATTATCCATAAACGACACTATATTTCCAATATATTTCTCGTCAGTAGTGTTATTTCGCTTGTTCACAGAATAATATGTGTTGTTTTTTTTGGGATCTATGACAAAAATTTAGAAAATTGTCAATCTGTGAAAATCTGTGAAAAGGTCCCTTTAAACAAATAAGAAATCAAACTGATCTCTTCACCTTTGGAAGGCCGGTGGTTCCCGATGTGTACAGCAGATACAGAGGGTCAGAAGCCGACACTGGGACACAGTTTGTCGTCTGACTACGACTCATCTCAAACTCGTAGTCCAAATCACGATGCTTTTCCAGAGGCGTGAATTCAAACTAAAAATCCAAGAACAGAAGCAATGCTTACTAGGGATGTCAACCGATACCAACATTGATATTCGAATATTCAATTGATCAAATATTCAAATAATTGATCATAGTATGCAGTACTTGTAAAATGATGGAAATGTGAAAAGACTTTATATTACGATATATAAGCACTACATGATTGATAAGCACTACAAACATATGACGAGAAACCTGTGGCAAATACACAGACACAGAGCTGAATATAAGAACTCTGTTGGGATTTTGCAATTTCATTTGAGTATGACTTTAACCATCGATTAAGCTCTAAGCTAAAGTGTGTATGTACGATCTTTCAACAGATATAATGGCATAAATACAATAAACAATATAAAGTTAATTAACATATATTTTATTTAAAATGGAATAAAAGTTAAGAACAAATATTGCTTTTAAAGGAACAATAAGCTAGTTTTTAATCACCAAATAGTTTTCGTCGGTACAAGTGGAAACTCAAATACATGTATATTCATCGACTTGACAGTTAGTTTAGATTACACAACACTAATAAACGATGCAAAGGTCGACACAAGTACTTGTTGATTTATTTCATATTGGAGTGTTTCCTTCGTCATTTGTATGCTTTTCTGTTTGCTTTCAAGTTTTATTGTTACTTTCATCTGCTTATTTTGAACATAAATGATATCAAGGATCGTATATACACACTTCAATACGTGACTCACCCCAGGTCTGCTGTATATGATGCACCTGTGGGGCTTGAAAGAGACCATGTTGAGGGCTCCATCCAGCAGAGGTTTGTATGCCACTATCTTACTTGGCTCCACGCCGTAGTTTGCGGTCACGATAATCTTCGGCTGAAATATTTGAGTGTTGGAATTTAAGTCACCAATGTGAGAACAGGATTAAGTATTTTAAATTTTTACTTTTTAAAGTAAGTCTAAAATAAACAACTTATGTTCATAGTTCATGTGCAGATCCATAACACATGATCTATTTTTCGCAGTAGGCCTGTACTACATGATCTACTATTCATTGAAGCCCATTCATGCATGATTTAATTTTCACTGAAGGTCTTTTATACCTTAGCATGGTCAATCCTTGTAGACAACTCCTTTGAGGCAAACCCACCAAATACAAGCGAGTGTATAGCGCCGATCCGTGCACTCGCCAACATGGCTACGACTGCCTCTGGTATCATAGGCATGTAGATAAGGACTCGGTCTCCCTTTTTCACGCCGTTTCTTTGCAATACCCAGGCAAACCGTGAAACCTGGAGTGAAATAAAGGAGTCTTTTGTTTTAATGTTGTACTGGTAATGTTAATAATTATACTGGTAATATAAATAATAAAACAACTAAAAAGAAGTAATAATGTTTGAATTTCATTCTTTTAATTATGCATTTTTTCTGAAAATCACAAGACAATATTTAATATACAAAACTTGTACATGTTTTGAGGGTTAAGAGTGAGACTATTGTATCTGATATAGACATTTTAAGCAGATACAACAGTGTAACGCTCAACCCTCGATTTGTACAACAATACAAATGTTGCAAATATTATACATGTACAGCAGTAAAAACTAGACATGTGTCCATAGGACACGGATGTCCCCACATTCCACTGGTTGTCACAAAACTCTGCTGATGTTGGAAAAAACTGCACCAAAATACCCAGGTGCACAAGTTCACATGCTGATTATGTTTCATCAGTCTAGCAGTTATACTTTTTGAGTTACACGCGACACAAATCCAAAAATGTCATTTTTTGCTTTAAAAAGGGTCATAACTCCACTGATGGCGGAAAAAAAATGCACCAAAATACCCAGGTGCACAAGTTCACATACTGATTAATATGTTTAAAAAGTTCCATCACTCTAGCAATAATATGTTTTGAGTTACATGCGATACAAAAATGTTATTTTTTGCTAAAAAAAGGGCCATAACTCCTCTGATGTCCAAAAGAACTGCACCAAAATACCCAGGTGCACAAGTTCACATGTTGATTAATATATATATAAAGTTTCATCACTGTAGCAGTAATACTTTGAGTTATGTGCGACACAGGTCCAAAAATGACATTTTTTGCTAAAAAAGGGCCCTAACTCCACTGATGTCTGAAAAAACTGCACCAAAATACCCAGGTGCACAAGTTCACATGCTGATTAATATGTTTCTAAAGTTTCATCACTCTTGCGATAATTATTTTTTAGTTACACGCGACACAAGTCTAAAAATGTCATTTTTTGTTAAAAAAAGGTCCATAACTCCTCTGATGTAGGAACAAAATGCATCAGAATACCCAGGTGCACAAGTTCACATGCTGATTAATATGTTTGTAAAGTTTCATCACTCTAGCAGCAATACTTCTTGAGTTACGTGGACACAAGTCCAAAAATATCTTTTTTTGCTAAAAAAGGGCCATAACTTCGCTGATGTCGGAAAAAAACTGCACCAAAATACCCAGGTGCACAAGCCCCGATGCCGATGAATATACTTATAAAGTTTCATCACTGTAGCAGTTATACTTTTTGAGTTATGCGCGACACAAAAATCTGACAGACGGACGGACAAGGGCAAATCTATATGCGCCCCCTCTAAAGTGGGGGCACAAAAAAAATAAACCAAAATACCAAGCTGCACAAGTTCACATGCTGATCTATATGTTTATAAAGTTTCATCACTCAAGCAATAATACTTTTTTAGTGACACATGACACAAGTCCAAAAATATCATTTTTTACTAAACAAGAGGGCCACGATAGCCCTAGGTCTCTCACCTGAGTTTAAGGCATCATAATGGCTTATAACAAGAGGACCAAATGGCACTAAACCACTTACATTTGTATAAAGATCTGGTCCTTACAGTTGCAAGAGCAGATTTTAATAGTCTATACAGACCATGTGACCCACAGGGCATGGCCACTTTCTACTCCAGGGGCATGATTTGAACAATATTTGTAGAGGAAAACTATACAATGTTGAACAATATTTGTAGAGGACCACTATACAATGTTATATACAACATATGAAACCTCTGAACCTTGCAGTTTCAGAGAAGATTTGTTAAGTCCACTTTCCATATAAGTCTCGGGGCTTGGCTAGGTTTGACTCCAGTGGCATAACTTGAACAATCTTTGTAGAAGACCAATATACGATGTTACATACCAATTACAAAACCTCTGGGCCTTAAGGTTTCAGAGAAGAAACTTTTTTAATTCATTTTGTCATTTAAATCTATACAAACCATGTGACCCCTGGGGTGTGGCCTCTTTTTACCCAAGGGGCATAATTTGAACATTCTTTGTAGAGGACCACTATACAATGTTACATACCAAATACAAAACCTTTGGGCCTTGCAGTTTCAGAGAAGATGATATTTTAAGTCCACTTGCCATATATAAGTCTATATAAACCATGTGACCCCCAGGGCATGGCCAGGTATGACCCCAGGGGCATAATTTTGACAATGCTTGTGGAAGATCACTATACAATGTTTCATACCAAATACAAAACCTCTGGCTCTTGCAGTTTCATAGAAGATTTTTGTCATTTTGCTATTTAAGTCTATATTAATTATGTGACCCCTGGCGCGTGGCCACTTTTTACCCCAGGGGCATTATTTGAACAATCTTTGTAGAGGACCACTATACAATGTTACATACAAAATATGAAACCTCTGGGCCTTGCAGTTTCAGAGGAGAATTTTTGTATAAAGTCCACTTGCCAAATATAAGTCTATATAAACCATGTGACCCCCAGGGCGTGGCCAGGTTTGACCCCAGGGATATAGTCTGAACAATGCTTGTGGAAGATCACTATACAATGCTACATACCAAATACAAAACCTCTGGGCATTGCAGTTTCAGATAAGATTTTTACTCATTTTGCTACTTAAGTCTATATTAATTATGTGACCCCTGAGGCATGGCCACTTTTTACCCCAAGGGCATTATTTTAACAATTTTTGTAGAGGACCACTATTCAATGTTACATACAAAATATGAAACCTCTGCGCCTTGCAGTTTCAGAGGAGAACATTTTAAAGTCCACTTGCCATATAAGTCTAAAGAAACCATGTGACCCTTTGGGCTTGACCAGGTTTGATCCCAGGGGCAAAATTTACATGATCTTTATAGAGGATCACTTTACAATGTTACATACAAAATATGAAACCTTGGGACATTGCGAATCCAGAGGAGAAGATTTTTAAAGTCATTTTGCTATTAAGTCTATATAAACCATGTGACCACCGGGGCGTAGCCAGTTTTCACCCCAGGGGAATAATTTGAACACTCTTTGTAGAGGACAACAAAACAATGTTACATACCAAATACTAAACCACTGGGCCTTGCAGTTTCAGAGGAAAAGATTTTTGAAGTCATTTTGTTATTTAAGTCTATATAAACAATGTGACCCCCTGGGTATGGCCAGTTTTGACCCCAGGGGCATCATTTGAACAATCTTCATAGAGGACCACTATACATTATTACATACTAAATATAAAACCACTGGGCCTCAGTGTTTCAGAGGAGAAGATTATTAAAGTCATTCTGTTATTTAAGTCTATATGAACAATGTGACCCCTGGGGCATGGCCAGTTTTGACCCCAGGGCATCATTTGAACAATCTTTGTAGAGAGTCCCTATACAATGTTACCAACCAAATACCAAACCTCTGGGCCTTGCGGTTTCAGAGAAGAAAATTTTCAAAGTCATTTAGCTATTTAAGTCTATATAAACCATGTGACCCTCGGGGCGTGGCCAGTTTTTACCCCATGGGCATCATTTGAACAATCTTTGTAGAGGACCACTATGCAATGTTACATATCAAATATGAAACCTCTAGGCCTTGCGGTTTCAGAGGAGACAATTTTGCGGTAATTTTGCTATTTATGTCGATATAATCCATGTTACCCCCGGGGCGTCGCCAGTTTTGACGCCAGGGGTATCATTTGAACAATCTTTGTAGAGGACCCCTATACAATGTTACCAACCAAATTCCAAACCTCTGGGCTTAGCTGTTTCGGAGAAGATTTTCAAAGACATTTAGCTATTTAAGTCTATATAAACCATGTGACCACCGGGGCGTGGAAAGTTTTAACCCCAGGGGCATCATTTGAACAATCTTTGTAGAGGACCACTATGCAATGTTACATACCAAATATGAAACCTCTTGGCCTTGCGGTTTCAGAGGAGGATTTTTAAAGTAATTTTGCTATTTAAGTCTATATAAACAATATGACCCCCGGGGCGTGGCCAGTTTTGACCCCAGGGGCATTTGAACAATCATTGTAGAGGACCACTAGAGGATGCCACATACCAAATATGAAACCACTAGGCTTTGCGGTTTCAGAGGAGATTTTTGCAGTAATTATTCTATGTAAGTCTATATAAACAATGAGACCCCCGGGGCGTGGCCAGTTTTGACCACAGGGGCATTGTTTGAACAACCTTTGTAGAGGACCCCTATACAATGTTACCAACCAAACACCAAACCTCTGGGCCTTGCAGTTTCAAAGAAGAAGATTTTCAAAGTCATTTAGATATTTATGTCTATATAAACCATGTGACCTCCGGGGCGTGGTCAGTTTTGACCCCAGGGGCATCATGTGAACAATCTTTGTAGAGGACCAACATGCAATGTTACATACCAAATATGAAACCTCTGGGCCCTGCGGTTTAAGAAGGAGAACATTATTAAAGTCAATTTGCTATTTAAGTGTATATAAACAATGTGACCCCCGGGGCGTGGCCAGTTTTGACCCCAGGGGCATCATTTGAACAATCTTTGTAGAGGACCACTATACAATTTTACCAACTAAATACCAAACCTCTAGGCCTTTCGATTTCAAAGAAGAAGATTTTTAAAGTCATTTAGCTATTTAAGTCTATATAAACCATGTGACCCCGGGGCGGTGCCAGTTTTGACCCCAGGGGCATTATTTGAACAATGTTCGTAAAGGACCACTTTGCAATGTTACATACCAAATATGAAACCTCTGGGCCCTGGGGTTTCAGAGGAGAAGATTTTAAGTCATTTAGCTATATAAGTCTATGTAAACCATGTGACCATATGGGGCGTTGCAAGTTTTGACCCCAGAGGCATCATTTGAACAATCTTTGTAGAGGACCATTAGAGGATGCCAAATACCAAATATGAAAACTCTCAGCCATGCAGTTTCAGAGAAGATTTTTAAAGTTTTTAAATCTATTTTTAGCTCTGGTGACCTATATACGCAGTGGACCGAAACAATTTGATCAATTTTGAAAGAGGGTCACCCAAGGATCATTCCTGTTAAGTTTGGTGAAAATCTGCCCAGCGGTTTAGGAGGAGATGTAGTTTGAATGAAAATGTTGACGCACGACGGACGACGCATGACACACAACAAACAAAAGGTGATCACAAAACAGGGTTTCCCGCAGGATTTCTTGAAGGCATGTCGGCATCCCCCACACCACACCCGTGACAAAGATCGGCTCAAACCTCCCCCCTCCGAGATCGTTCTAATCTGACCCCGTTAGCCAAACCCTCCCCCCCTCCCCCGTAATTGGCCGCTCAGTTTGACACCACCTCCTCGAATTGGCCAAATCGCCAGACCCCAGCTCCCCGAAATCGGCTGCACCGCTTGAACCCACCTCCAAAAATTGGCATCGCCCAACCCCATCTTTCCGAAATCGGCTGCGACTTTCGAAATCCCGGCGGCGATCAAATCGGCAGTATCGCTTTCACTACCACCATTTATCGTTTAAACTGCCTAGCCTTTTGCTCGACCAGCAAATCTCTTTGCATTATCTTTAATTTGGAAATTCTTTTTTATACAACTGAAACTATTACAAATATTTCTCCTGCTAAAATCGCAATAACTGCAGTTTTCCTATTTGAATAAAAGTGTTGACCTAACTCCTTTGGAGGCAGTGTACATCACAATACTAGGCTGCATTTTTCATGAAATTAATTTTCAATCATACATGGTATTCAGATTCGTTGAAAAGCATACATGTTTTTCTGCCTTGAAATTCTGCCATGACCGCTAGTTTTTTTCAAAAACTTTTTTTTCAATTCATTAACTGTTTTCGGATGAGAAAGAAATCAATCGTTAATATCAGTTATACTCAATGCGGACATTAAAAGCCGAATAGATCACCGTTGTTGTTAAATACTGAAATGTGCGATTCCTAATCGATATAAAATACGGTCCTGTATCTCCATGTAAAAAGTGTGTTTTTCTACAAAAGCGCGTGAAATTATGTTGCCATGCACAAGGTCACGGATGCCTTATGAAAAACGTGCGTGTACTGGTCACGTGCTTAATTGCAGTGTTTATGTGAACAAAATTAAGTTTTACGACGTTAAATTGTGGTTTAAAATAAGGCTCTATATAACATTATTTTTTGTTTGCATATTTTTGATTGTCAATTTGTTTAATGGATAAGAACATTACAGAGATAAAATAAAGCGTTAAATATAATAATCAAATGTTTTAAAGTGCCTGTTCACTTTTCCCGGCAACGCTAGTATTTGTTGTCAAACACTTGTTTAGTTGTTAGTAATGTGTAAACTCCGCCTTAAAAATCGCCGTATTTGATTGGCTAATGAGATCGTTGTGGGAATAGCTACACAGTTAAGTCACTAGTAAATTACACTGTTAGACGTTAACGATCAATACGGCGTTCATTTATGGCCCTGTGGTTCAAGATCGTGTAATAGATAAAGGGATTAAGGGTTGTCGCTTTGAAAATTAAAGCATTAAAATGAACACAAAAAATATGTGCAAATAAGCATTATCAAGATGTACATGAATATGTTTTTAACCTCATCCTGCAGTTCCTTGTAAGTAATCTTCTTGATCTGTTTGGTCACCGGACTGTCATATATGATAGCGATCTGTCCGCTATTTCCTGCGTCCACATGCCGGTCAACAGCATTGTAGCATGTGTTCAACTCACCTCCCACAAACCTGAAAATAACAGAAAGTTCTGAATAAAGTCAAAGGACTGTTTAAACCCCACAGTGATCTTTTTTCCTTTCTTGGTTGGGTCCTGTAAAACAACCCATTCCCAATCAGGAAGGTGAATGCTTAAAACTGCCCCATGTCCTTCATGTTCTCAAAGACATCACCAGATCCCCCCTTCGTATCCATCGGTCGTCACCACACGCAAGGCTGTGCTCACCACGTACTGGCAGGACGTGTTTGAAAAGGTAAGGACGGGGTCGGGGGTGATAGGGGTATTAGCCCTTAACATTTTGTCAGTACAGACATGCAATATTTATTTCATTCATATTACTTTAAAATCTATCCTCCAAAGTATTTCTCCATTGCATTCAATGTAAGACCATCTAAATATTCATCAGCGATATTCATTTCCACAAATGTCCTTCAAATGGCTTAATATGCAAATCAATCGAGTATTTTATCCAATAATTGTACTTGAATATCACATTTTAACTGTTAACCTATTTTACCCAAAGAGCACATGGCAATGCTTGTGATGTGTTTGTGATTATCATTTGTTTGTTTGTTTGTTTGGGTTTTTCCCCGTATTTAACAGTACGTGTATTTAAGTCATATAATGGCGGTCAGTTAACCTATTCACACTTTTCCTGGATAAGCTGGTTTACCAGTACTAAACTCACATTCATATGCCAGTAACTGACAACTGCCCTACTTGAATCAGAGGTAGGGGTAGAATGGCAGTAGAAATAATTTCATGACCAATCCCCACACAAGTTATGTGGCCAGGCTGGGAATCGAACCCGCGATCCTCGGATTTGTAGTCCAGCGTTGTACCAACTGAGCTAGCCAGCCCGGCTATGATTATCGTTGAATGAACATTAATTCTTTAGCAATAGCTGGGGGAGGAGTTTAGATGTTAGTGGCAAAAACTGGAAGGTTTATAATGAAGGCCTGATAGTTACACACTCTTCAGTCACTTGGCATGTACCACTATCTGACCAACTTTTGATAATATGCGGAGGTCAAAATGCAAGCTACATTTCTTACTGATAAACCTTGTGTCACATGTACAGTGTTTTTTCTCACCTTTGGGGAAAGGTGGTTGAGGCCAACAGATGCGAAATTTTACCGCAAAAGGGTGGGGTTTTTTTATAAAACATTATTACATTTTTATATTCTACTAATGATAACTTAGATTATGCACTAACTTGGTTTGATGAAAAATTGCTGGGATTGTTTCCATTCCTCTATCTTTATAAGTATTGATATTTAAGCTCTACATTAAGGCTGATTCGATATGCAAACATGCTATGTGTAAAATTCATATTGAACAAAAAAATTTGAAGTAGTTAATATAATAAGTGTTATCGGCATACATGGATTCGATCAAATGTGCATTCCTTAAACTGTTGCATTTGAATTCATAGAATATGAAGAATTCATAGAATATGAAGAATTCATAGAATATGGATTTCATGCTAAAATGTGTCATACCAGTGTCGTTTATTTAGTTTATAGTCTAGAAATGCTTACTGGCCATTAATTCATATTTGAATATCTTTCACAGTGAATAGTTATTCATCATTGCTTACTAACTTTATTTATAAGACAGAGATCCGATAAGTTTGATAAAACTGTATTTACAATTAAAAGTTTGACAATTACTTTATTATTTTTTTATATTTATCATTATGAAATGGAATAAATTTCAGTTAACTTTTATTCACATGTGTGGCGTCTAATTCATCCTCTATTTCAATTCTTTGCCATGTGCATCAACGTGCTAATAGCCAAATATTTTCCATAAAGGTATATTAATGTTTGCGAATGCTCTTGTGTCTGAAGTGGGATATTATATAAAGGCACTGTCTCTTATGCATTGTTGCACACTCTACTTTTTTTGTTCTGGTGATGCATTTACAATACTGTTATTTTCTGCCTGACAGAAGACACCATAGGAAAACTCCTCCATGGCATTGGCCTGAGCCAATATTCCATTGTATGTATGAAAAACATGGTGTTTACGATTTTGTTTAAAACCATTTAAACATGTTAATTACATAATGTTTATATAATGTAATATCCAGCCGCAATTTAAGTGTTGTTAACATCTCGAATAATGTGTGACCACTGGAAAAATATTCCCGAATTATGGCATCTAATTTGTCCTCCATTTTGAATCTTTACCATGTGCATCTGCCAAAATGCGCATATGCAACCGGATGGCAAGAGTACGATATGACTATGGTTGTTACTCAATTTCGAAATATGCTCAACCGAAAACGCGAAAACACGATGTGAGATCGCGATATTAATTTTGCAACCTCGCATTGTGGTTTTGCAATTTCGCATTGTATTCTTGCACTTTCGCATCGTGGTTTTGTAACATCACATCGTGATTTCGCTCCTTCGTATCGTGTTCTTGCATTCTTGCGCTTGTTATCCAACGGTCAAGAGTGCGAAACCAGGATGCAAAATCGCGAGACTACGATGCGAGATCGCAATAATACGATGCGAAATTGCAAGAATACGATGCGTGATCGCGATATTGATTTCGCAACCTCAGAAACATAGAAAGTTAGTTGTAAATAAACTGACACACATATTCAAACAAATTTGTATTTACCTGTCATGATTTAAACTGTAAAGCATTTATAGTGGTTTATTTAATATGATATTGAGTGCGAGAATGGGAACCAGCAGAACTCTTAACTTGTTTTCACACGTGTCATCGATGAGACATGGCAATTTGTAACACTAAATACTACCACACAAAAAAACATTCAGGGATGCAATCCTTCATCTAGCTTTGGCTTTTATGGCAAAGCAGAAAGTATAGATCCACAACCGTCATTAACGGTGAAAGATACTAGTAATTTTGTTTATGTTCTGTCAACCATTGACACAGACATCAGTGTCGAGTCAGAGAGCAAACCTGAGTCTCTGGGGCAAGTTGTGCAGGTTGATACCCACAAGCACGGCATTTAAGACCGTTTTGTCGGTCCAGGCAAGTACAACTACAAGGGATATTATGACCATAATGTGATTGAAGAACATGTCCTTGGCAACTTAAAAGATATTGTGAAGTTTAAAAACCAAATGTTGGACAATGTTAGAGGGGGTGTAAGCCGCTTCCCCCCATCACTTATAACACTTTGCACTTAACTTACTTCTTAGTTCACCATCAGTGACAGTGTTAAAGTTGCCCCACCGTGCACAAGTACACATAAGTCATACCTTTCCGCTTCAATGAACAGAATTGCCAATCGCGTTCAAATCGAAAGGCAACATTCACTGTTAATGACAACTAATCATTAAGATAACTTACCACTTTGTAAACGGTGGTTTTGAGTTGTCAAGCACTTTTGTCCACTTTTTGTCCCACACCAAAGCATTGGCTTGTTCGGCCCAAAAATCTTCTGCACTTCCAACAGCTCGCTGGAAAACTTTGTCATAGTTGGCACTTTTGTACGTAGAAGCGTCTCTTTTGTGTTGCTGGCAACAAAAACAAATTTTCATGCAATGCAATCTTGCTGCCTGAAAATTGCGAGCAGACAAAATGTTAACCTTCAGCAAATATTTTTGAGCAAGATTTGGCAGTTGTTTTGACGGCGACATTTTGTATGTTGACACCGGCTAATGATGTCGGAGGTCAAGGTCAAATTGTGACATACAACTTCCGGTAATAACAGAACTGGTGTGATCATTTTTATTTTCACTATTATATTGTGGTCTCATTCAAGACTTAAATGTAGTTTTTTCTCATTTAAATGAAGACTTTTGTATGAAATATTGTTAAATTTGAACAAGGTTAATTCATATATCTATTATCTTCACGTAGATTCATATAATATTATGGTATGTATAATACTCATCAAATTATACTCATCATTAATCCATTTCAGAATAAGCACAATACTAGCAACACACATGATTCATGTATAGTAATAACGCCTTGGTTTATCTGTGTGAAGTTGCGCTGTGTGGTAGCTATATAGCTGTACTTGTATAAAGCCCTGGGAAAATAACATCGAGATACTTTTTATATGGGAATTGCTTCCCTGACAAATTTAGCCCTATAGGCGTATAGCATATGAAAAGTAACACTAAATTCGTTGCGCGTCTTATTAATATGACTAGGTAGCTTTAATGCCCGCCACAAAATTATGTGTCATCACTCAGAGTACATATACAACTGAAAGCTGAAGCTTTAAGTGTCTTGGATTAATCACTCCACACTATAAGTGTCAGACGTTATGCGCCACCGACTTAATGCACCAAGTCTTTATGCTCCACTTTTTGAGACTTTATGCGCCACTATTAAATTGTATATCGGTTGTGAATTATATTTGCATATTGTGATTTATTTTACACCAAAATTAAGAAATTAAATCGTTATTGATGAATATAATGTGTTAGGCTTGAATAGGTTGAATCAGTTGCTTCCCTTTTCTGAAATGATATATGAATAATTACCTCCCAAAGTTGTAGATTTGCCAAAGTAAACAACACTGAAATAGGATTTGTAGTTCCAAAAGTAATTTATATTCTTATGAATAAGTGTCAAATAAGGCATTTTCAGAGCATTTAGTTGTTGTATAATATCTTGCTGTTAAGTTATTCAGATTGTATTAAGTGGGTTTCTTGTAAATTAATTGGAAATAAGAGATCGAGAATGCTCGTTAGTTTCCGTTAGCTTCCATGAGAGCACTGTCTAGGTGGCGCTTTGATCGCGGGTATATAAAGGATAGCAGATGCGATAGTCAGGCAGTTCTCCAGCTGGCGTGGTGGTGAAAACATCGCGAAAAAAGGCCTCAAAGGGATCCCCATTTTTTTATAGGATTCTACGACGTTGTGTAATTACGTTGGCTACAAGGCTTCAGCGGTGCCGCACGCGTATCAGGGTTTACATTCAGAACATGTGGTTAGCTTCAGAATCTTTCTGAAGGTTGGCAGGCATAGGTCTGTTTGGTTGAGCAGCATTTTAGGCTTCACTGTTCTTTGAAGCGGGAAGCTTCGTGGAAGCGGTAGGCTCTGAAGCAAGTGAAACAGCTTCAGAGGGACCTCGTTGAATTCAGGTAGGCGTTCAAGGTCAGCATAACGAAAGCTGGGCACTGTTAGGCATGCTGGAGAAAAGCGCCAGAGAAGTAAAGCTTCACGTAGTAGTGTTTGCATGGTACCCTAGCTGTACGTCGCACTTTTAATATTTGAAGTGACTCGATTACTTTAAGTTTAATCAATCAGAGGCAAGGTAGCCCAAGAAAATATTACATTATTATTGGATATATATTTTCTGACGGAGGCTTTGGGAAGCTCCATCAAATCGTGAGGCCACGCACTTAATGCTCGGTGGCAGCCTTAGACAGCCGGCTGGTGCTACAAATGTATTTTATGTCATTTTGTTATCGACTAAGTTATTCACACCCAAATACAATAAGTATTCACTTTTGCACACCTGCCTTGTTATTTCACTCTCAAATTCAATAATGGCTCATGAGACTCAAAGTGGCGCATAAATATGAATATGAAAATATTTATCACTTGTATTTTCATATATTAATACTGTGTACATGTATGTGTATAGCTAAATCACTTTTTCTTTCATAAATTAACATTGTGTAATGGAGATGTATGTTGAAATAAAAAAGTGTCACATAAAGACAGTGGAGCATAAAGAAAGTGAAGCATGAATCTGTCACCCCTCCACACAGTTCTGCGCAGTTTACATTTGGCTCAATCTACCAAACTCTGCGAGTCGCAAAATCTGTTTGTTTTGCATGAGCCCTTCTCTATGCAATTCTCATATTACAGAGCTGAGACAGTGAAGGCCAGTTTGACCCATGCTTTCCAGCCCAGTGCTCTCTGACAAAGGTAAGGCCATCCTTAAAAAATTGTTTGTTTGTGGTAGCGTGACGAAAGATTTTTCGTCCGCGAAATTTTGGTGTTTTCTATCTTTCAGGTGTTTTCTTTCAGGTATATAAGTTTCTTTGAGAAAAAATTAAATTGAATTATACTAAATATTTAAAGAAAGAAAGCTGAATTTTGAACATTGTTAGTAACCTTATGCCCTGATGACACTGGCATACAGTAAGCAATGTGATTTACTCTTGTATTGTGTGTCAGTGTCTCATTTGTTCCCACAAAAAAAAAAAATCTACCTACCTACCCACTCGGTAAATTCTGGCTTGTGTTACCGCAAACTAACTATTTTTTAAGGATGGCCTAACTAGGTTACTCATAATACGGAATTTTTGCATTATCATGTCATTGTTTAGCCTTTGGTATTTTCACTTCCAGTTTCTTCTTTTGTTGTTTGTGGACAAAATTATATTTTCATTCAAATTCTTGCCAGAAAACCAAACAACAGATTTATAGTTCACACTTGAACTGGACAGCTTATTAGGCGTCTCACACTGACTCATAGTAACTGTAAATGAGTAGGTCTTCACATGAAAGTTATAGATTATATCCATGGGGTCGCTTAACAAAGAAAATGTGTGCAGTATCAGTGAAAGGCATAAAAGGGTAGAAGGAACAATATATACCAATATTATGCTTGTGCTGTTCTTGTCATGTTACCAATTTTAAACTGATCAGAATGAATGAATTGTAATGAAACTGCTTCTGTTGTGCTTGTTATTGCTAGCAAGAATTAGTGTCATATACATATATAACATAAACATAGGTGCACAGACTGCCCTAATCCCTGCCAACAAAAAATAACTGTTCTTTTTTTAATGTCCTAAATTGTTTGGTTTCCTTTTGTATTACACTTCTCATTACAATTAATTAGGAGCATACAATGGGGCAGCATGAAAGTGCTATTCCTGAAACAACCACGGACATTGTGCATGGAAAACTGCGCTACCATTCTGATATTCTGAAGAGAATCGCTAAGCTGTCATACAAGGAGTTTGTAGATTCTCTGACAGAGCTCAATCAAATGTAAGTTTTAAAAGGACGTGTTCACAGATTGTACGTATTTTTGAAAAACGTCATTTGCTGTCTTAACTGCAAACACTAAAGCATCTGGACTAACAAATAACAAATATTATATACGGAAAAAAAGTAAATTAAAAAATTGCCTTTGCCGGGGCTCAAATCTACGACCACCAGGATCGGAAACCTGAGCGAACCACTCGACCATTCTGACTTACAATGATGGTAGTGAATTTTTAGTGCTATGTAAGTGATACATGTGTTTTCCAAAATACAGTTGAAAAGCGTTACAAACACTTTATAATTTTATCTATTTTAATTAATTACTTATTATAAGCAACACTATATTTTAAATACCGTAAATTCTCGCGTATAGGACGCCCCCACCTATAAGACGCACCTAAAAATTCAGATCGTAATTTGTGGAAAAAAAGTTTTGTGGCTGATATTTATTTGTCAAGAGTGTTATTTTGCTTGTTAATAAAATATTTTTTTCTTTTTGGTATCTATGACAATTTTTTTTTAAATTGTTCATTTGTCAATCTGTGAACAGGCTTTGCTTTTCTTTGAAAGGTTAGTTGTTTTATTTTTTTATTTAAAGGCCTAGTTTAATCGTTCTTTAATTGACCCCCCCCCCCCCCCCATTTTTTTCAGGCCAAAACGGAACATTGACAAAAACTCGCCGGGACATTTGACATTTGAGCGGAACACCTATGTATACACTAGCCTGTTACCAATATTTACTCACAGCAACGTTTCTCATTGTTGTCCATAATGTGTAACTTAACATATTTTCAACTATTTAGTAATTATAACATCACGTATGACAATGCGTATAATCAAATCGAAATCTGAAACGCCTATCCAAATTTTATTGTTCACTCGACGTAACACAAGTTACAGTTTACAGTTAAGATGCCATGTAACCTCATTGTTCTGCTAGAAAAGAGGGGGGAAATTATGCCGATATCTACAACGTCACGTCATCCGCATGGAGAGCGTGGGTGTATTGACCGCGATATAAAAATTGTGTAGCGCAAAGAAATGTGAAATCTTTATTTTTTTATAAAACTTTCGTAGCGCAAAACAACAAAATAGGGTATCAGTAGATCTATCTCGAATGATGGGCAGTACAGATTGTTTCTCGTCTTTTGTCACCATAAAGATTTCCTTTACAATGACAAGCAGTTACGCCTTATAGAAAATTTTATTGTAAAAAGTAAAGTGTTTGTTTATTATAGTGTCACCCCTCGCGATTAAGGGCCAGCTAGTTTTGACTTATGAGACACCTTTACTGATGAACATCTTTACTCCCGATTCCTATCCTATATGCCGGGTGCTTGGCAGGAAGGCAATCGGTACCCCTTGATTTAACTAGCTGCCGGCCATATCAGAACTCGCCCTGTGTAGGACTCGAACCTTCGACCTCCCGCTCCGTAGGCGAACGCCATAACCACAAGGCCACGGAGACGGTTGTTGTAATTGTAATTCAGATAGGTTAGTATTGACATACAGTTACTGTAACCGCCCTCCACTTGTAGCACGTTTTTCACGATTCATATCTGTAATGCGGCTGGTAATGAGAGCGACAGCCAAGAAAAGACGTTGCCATGGGTGGCGCGCGCGATATTAGCTGATGAGGTCAAACTGTTACACTCTGATGTTGAGCGGGTCGGGTGATGTTTTTCGCACAATACAGGTGTCAATGACATGCGGCTGATGGGTATTGTTGTCATAGGGACCAATTAAGAGATTAACGATGTGAAGTTAATTGTTGGCCAAATAATGCACACTAACATCGATTTTTGTGGTTGACCGGGACAAAATGCATCTGAGCGGTACGCCCGGACAAAACCTTGCGAAAGCGGGACAATCCCGGCGAGACGGGGACAAATGGCCTGTATGCCCCTGTGTATTGGCACCCTGCTGTGGTCACAGTGTGGACACAGTGTGGCGACCCTTATCAGCTGAGATCAATACACAGTTGCAATTGAAACAGTGCACTCTCCCATTGCTCAGTCTGAGAGAAAAGATTGCAGATAATGATAAGATATGAGTGGAATACCCCATGGAGAGGTCAGACATTCCTTAAACTAGGCCTTTAAGTATTGAGTGTCCTTCTTGGGTCTTTATTTGTTGTTAAGAAAAGATATTCTATAATTAATTAAGTCTACGAAGTAGTAGGCACAGCATCCTGAGCACTCTGTTGACCTACATGTACATGATAGATCATTCCCACTACGTAAAAACGAAACTTTAAAGTTTTTAATAACAGGAATAACGTTGATTGTTATTGTTTTCTTGTATATTTATAATTCTTATGTACATGATAATTCGTTTCCAGAACATCCACCTTCACGGACAACCATGGCAAACAGTTGCAGTTTTCCGTGAAGCAAGGATCTGATGAGACAATCTTCTGGAAGGCCACCATTCAGATCGAGTGCAAAAAGGTCAATATAAAAATAATAATTGGTGGTTGTGGCATTTAATAGGTCATTTCATGATGAAACATGTATGTTGAATGCTAGTAATACAATTTGAATGGGGTAACATTGTGCATCTGATCTGTTGTAATCTTTATCCACCCTCTCCCATAGACTATACGAAACTCTACATCATCACTCAGATGCCAAGGTTTTTGAATGCATATCATTTGAGAATGGCAACCATATCATCACAGTAAAGATTACGCTTCAGTGTTGAAAATCAGTCTTAAGTCTGGTCTTGTCAGAAACATGTGTATTTAAATACACTGCTTAGCAAACCTCCTGATACAAAATGTTCAATGTATATAAACTACATGCATTATCGTACAATCGCTCAACACCCTGACAGAAAAATTAATGTTTATTGTGTAAGTTACATTTATTATCATACACTGTCTTAACACCCTGATGGGGAATGTTTATTGTATGTGTATAAACTACATGTATTATAGTCAAGTTTCGAAACACCCTGATATGAAATGTTTATTATGTGTAAACTACATGTACATGTATTATAGTAAAGTTTCTAAACATCCTGATATGAAAGGTTCATAGTGTTTAAACTACATGTATTATAGTCAAGTTTCTAAACACCCTGATATGAAATGTTCATAATGTTTAAACTACATGTATTATAGTCAAGTTTCTAAACACCCTGATATGAAAGGTTCATAGTGTTTAAACTACATGTATTATAGTCAAGTTTCTAAACACCCTGATAAGAAATGTTCATTGTGTTTAAACTACATGTATTATAGTCAAGTTTCTAAACACCATGATATGAAATGTTCATTGTGTGTTAGGGAAAGATCTAGGAATAGAAAAGGTACATGATGCTGCTAAAACAGTTGGGAAAGCCAGACCAGTTCTTTGAAATTTTTTAGAAAGTTGGTTAATATTGGTATGTTATGAATATAATGCTTAATATAAAGTTTTTTTAACATGTCCTCTTTATTGATAATTTGTCACCTTAGTTCAATAACAGCTTATATTTTGCATCGCAGATATTGAGTTATTGAAAGTGTGTATGTACGATCTTACAATAGATATGGTTGCATAAATACGATTAACAAAATTAAGTTAATACGCATATATTTCTATTTGAAATGGAATAAAGGTTAAGGACGAGCATTGCTTTTAAGCGCTCAACGAGGCTAGTTTTTAATCACCAAATAGTTTAAGTCTGTACAGGCGGACGCCGGAAACTCATATACATGTACATTCGTTGACTAGAGAGTTGGTTTAGGTTACACGACACTCGTAAACGATGCCAAAGTCGACACTAGAACATGTTGATTTATTTCATATTGAAGTGTTTCCTTCGTCATTTTATGTATGTCTGCTATCTTTCAAGGATTATTGCCAGTAAACTGTGCTTATTTTGAAAATAGTTGATATGAAAGATCGTACATACACGCTTTGAACTAAGGTGACGAATTGACAAAAATGTATTTAATTTCAAAAGATATTCAACATTCCATTGTTGGGCAGCCCAGAGGGACAGCTGGGGGCGAACCAAGGGCAGGGTGCAGCGCCCTGCTATTTTACCCTGGGTCTTTCCCTAGTGTATAAACGAAATAAATGTTCAATATCTGACTAACCATTGCAGATCTTAGCAGCTAACAAGCGTGTGTGTTCTGTACGACAACTGGGTCTGCGCCAGTACATTGCGGTGTACAAGGAGATAACGGACCAAGTGAACAACCTGCCTCCTGCTACCCCTGGGACAACTCCTTTCAATCTTTGCGCATCTGTGATACTAGACGAGTAAGAGAATTTCAGGATTTTTATGCCACCTCAAAGTGGGAGGCATTAAGCATTGTACTTGTCCGTCCATATGTACATATGTGTGTACGTCCCGACATTTTGTGGACTCAACTCCTCTTTAACTGTTGGGCGGATTTTGCTTAAACTTTCACAGCTGAAGAACCTTAATGTGTTGGTGATTGTAAAGGAAGGAATTTTGGCTGCCACCAGTTTTGGCAGAATTATGGTCCTTTGTCATTTTTTCTACTATAGAATATATAACTCCCGAAATTTTGTGGACTCAACTCCTCTTTAACTGCTTCGTGGATTTCATTAAAACTTTCACAGAAATATGGCCCATTGTCATTGTTCCACTATAGAAAATATATGGAAATAAATTTGTTGAGGCAAAAATTTGAGTTGCATGGCAACTTGCCCTTTGTCTGCATCCAAACATGCGTCTTGGTGGCATCTGTGTCTGTGTCACATTTAGTTTTGTTGTTGTTTTTTTGGGGGGGGGGGGGGGGGCAGGGGAGGGCTGGTGATCAAATATTTGTGTGCATGTAGTGTAACAGTGCAGCTCGAGCTAAACAAATGAGGCGTGTCGTGAGAAAACTGGACTGCACAGGCTAATCCGGGACAACACTTTACGCATATACATTAAGCCCAGTTTTCCCACGATAGGCCTCAAATATTTTACTCAGTTCAGTATTCTGAGTCAGAATTCTTGATTTATGTTATGTTAACATAATAATTATGATGCTTGAATTATTTCAAATACATGTATTCAGGCTTGCTTTAGTTTGTCATGTGCCATTGTTGCCATTCAGTCCCCGATTTATTCATCTCTTAACAATATCCACATATGGTTATTAGGTAGAGGATAAAAAAGCTTTTAACAATTTTAACATCTAGCATCAACACCACTTACTTCAACACTAGGATAGTTACACAGTTGTTGCTGATGACCATTCCTAATTAACCCATATCTCTCAACATCACTTTGAACTTGCCCTAATTTGGGCATCTGTGTTTATCAAACCCAGTGTGTGTGTTTTTTTTCATTCAGCAATTGATTTTTTCTTCGCAGAGCTGAAAACAACAGCCTGCCACTAGAGGATGAGTGCTGCATCTGCATGCAGAATGAAGCGAAAACCATCATGCCGTGTACCCACAACTTCTGTGAAAACTGCTGCAAAGAGTGGTGCGTTTGCCAACAAGAACTTATAACCAGCAACATAATTTTACATATTAATATATTTCTTACAGTTCAGGCTGTCAACCAAGTTCCCTAGAAAATATAGGAACAATATAGGAATATTTACACAAAACATATAGGACTGTTTGCTGATTTTTGGGACAAAATATAGGAATTTTATGATAAAAATACTTCATTATAATGATTATATGAGGTCATATTCTAAACTGGTAAGTCTTACAGCTTGTGTTTTAATGAAAAAAAAACATTTGCTAAACATTATCATGCTTATTAATTGACAACTGAGACATGCATGCTATGACCTAACAATAATCTGTGTATTTAAGTTTGATGCGAGCAAAGCGAGCGAGAAAATATCAACATATAGGTTCTTGATATAATGTTCACTGACCAATTTGCAGGCGCGTGAATGACCAAATTAGGAAAAAATATAGGAAAATATTCATAAATTTAGGAAAATATAGAAAATATAGGAGGTTTTTCAAAATAAAAAAGGATTTCTTTCCAAAATATAGGAATATAGGAATCAGTTGACAGCCTGTACAGTGTACAATAGTAGAAAGGACATACATTATACTTATAAACAACATAAAGCCAGGGTGTTCGTTTGACCCGAGCTCCCGGGTTTGACCCGTGAATTTCATGGAAATCATAAAATTGACGCATGGTAAAATCCCCCAAAGAGTCACATTGACCCTTGGTAAATGTCTGGATTGCGTCATCACTTCCTTTACAACTGAAGCCAGTCAAGATTCTGTCTGTTATTAACACATAAGGCCTACCTTATCTTAATCCGTTTTGCATTTACTGATAAGATCTTCCATGCCAGGAAGTTGTCAGTGTATGTATTTGACCCTTCCACCAATGAAAACACAGACATTTGCCATTATGCAACTTTAGCCTCGTTGTGAACTTCTGTTTGTTACGGTATTTTTGTACTGTCAACCTGGATAATTCTGATGTTTACATGTTCAAGTGTAGATGAAATGATGTTTAAAATGTATTGTTAAATAATAACAATATTTCACATACAATATAATAATCTAACAACAATACTGTAACTGATTTAAACACCAGAAACACTTTTAGGAAAAAATGACCGTAAAATTTACAACTGTCAATCATTTCGGACATCTTTTCGGATATTTGTTGATAAAACCCAAAAATAGCAGCATTCAGTTTTGTCTTTCTTTTATTTTGATCAATTTTTGCAAAATCTGACCTTTTTTGGTCTTTCTAAACAATTGTACATAACAAAAAGAAAAAAACAACAACAACACCTAACACAAACTTACAAAGGCTAATTTTTAATATTATGATCAGCACCAGGTTGATTTTTGTTTTTAGTAATATATTTTGTAATATACTATATTGATTAGCATAATGTGAACCTTGAGTTTGTATGTTTTTGTTTTGATGACTTTAGAATTTTTGAAATTGACTCTTTAAAATTGAATTTTTACCCTTGAAAATGTTGGTTCAAGGGTCAATGACCCTTGAAATTTACAGTCTACGGAACACCCCGTAAAGCTATTGTCGTTTGCAATGTTTGTGTCATTTGAGAAATATAGTTTGTCAGTCTGTGTTTTGTGTATATATATGTGTATGTCAGAACAAGCCATTGCATATTAAATATATCTGGTACTCAGGTACTAAATAATAAAAATGTACCCACTGAAATGTTCCCGTCCCACTGGTACACTGGTACCCATCCAGGCTCTTAGTAGCAGGTGGTTTGTATGCACTGTCTTCTCATTCATTGTATGGTATATTATTAATCAACTTTACAATATTACACATAATAGCAGTGATCATGCATGTTTGATATCAGCACAAGTAAATAAAACGATCAACTGTTCCTGATTGGGATCTATTAAAAGCATTGTGACTGGCTAAAACCAACCAGTGCCTGTATGAGATTTAGCGCTTTTGTTGGTCAGTTGAACTGTTTTATATGGATTTGGGAATATGGGAGTGTTTTTCCAGAATCAAAATGACGCCATCTTGAAATTAACAGTTTTCTTATCATCCTTCATTAAAAAGAACTTAAAAGAGGTTAGCAATTTTAGTCAATAATGTAAAAAGTTGATTAATAAAAGACTTATTGTTTAATAAGTGATTTCATACAGGCATTGTTATTTGTCCTCGGTCAGCTGTATTGGCATTCGCCATGTGGTCTTATGCCAATACCGCAGACCTCGGACAAATAACAGTGCCTGTATGAAATCACTGATTTAATAACATTAAAATAACAACCATGCATATTACGAAATAAGGGCATATGCTCACAGCACACGACTTACTATTACTTGATACACAGTTTGTCATGTCATCTAATACTACCTTCAGGATGGACGCTGCATAACACTATGCTTAACTGTTTCTGTTACATATACTTAGTAGAATATTGAAGGCTACATTCAGGACAAACTTGCACAACACCAGGCTTGCTATTACTTGGTAAACATTTAACACAGTTTTTATCATCAATTAACATTACTTTCAGGACGGACGTGCACAACAACTGCCCATTGTGTCGAGCAAACTGCCGTGGCTCTGTAGACACCTGGGAGTTGACTGACCCACCAAACTCGTCTGAGCTCCGCTCGGAAATGAAAGACGTTCTTGTTGGGATTGCTGACAGAAAATCTAGAAGCTCCTCGTCATAGCATCTACTAGTTCTCTGTGATATTTCATCAATAGGATAGTCTGATACTCTTCTTATTAATTTCTATTGAACATATTATTACTGACTGTCATTTGTTCTGTTATTTTGATAAATTGTTGTGCATGCTGATGTACAGTCAACCATCGTTACCACGTAACTTGTCTGGCGATTGGTCATGAAATAATTTCTATGGCCATTCTCCGCCTACCTCAGATGCAAGTAGGGCTGTTGTCAGTTACTGGCTTAGGTATGTGCACTGTGTAGTGGTAAGACGCTTATATCAGCTAAGCTTGCCCAGGAAAGGTGTGAGTAGATTAACTGACTGCCATTATGTAACTGAAATACTGTTAAATACGGCGAAAAATCCAAACAAACAAATACAACAACACGCTCTGTTCCTGCTAAAATGTTCCCATTGCTTCTGATTGTAGCTATATACTGCATAGCTTTTAAATCGGAGTTAGAAATATTCCGTATTATAACGTATACCAGTGCAATGGAAAATAATCCATTCATGACTACATTCTGTCCAAAGTAGACTATTTTGTTTTATCAAATATTGTTGTAATGATGGTAGACTGTACTTGTTGAAGGCTTATTTTGTTTAGTATGTGAACAATTTTCATTCTTTTATTAATTTGTTTTCATATGATATGAAAGTATTGAGTTTCAAACAAATTAATTGAAAGATTTGATGAGATTTCATTTAAACTGAAACTCTTACAGTAAATATATAACATGTTGTTAATCCATAATTCTGCACAGGATAAAAAAAAAACTTTATAGGAAAGATCATATTTGATTTATTTTATACATGAGACTTTAAATCAGGAATGTAAACACATGTACATGCTTTTTTGGCTGTATTCTGGTATCTTCAATGAATTTTGGTTGTGTCATATAAACATATACCAGAAGTTTTGGTACTAGTGAGATTGTGACTGAAAATAAAATAACAATATTATTTATTTTTACGGATGGCATCGAATACCAAAACCGGTATTCGAATATTCACTTTTTCATTCAATCGAATATTTGAATATTCACATGGATTCATATTAACTTATGTGTGTGCCCAAGTTGACACATTTTTTATGACATTTTAGTAAAGATTACCGATTATCGCCATTATCTTCATAACTAAATTCTTCATTAACAAATTACAGTATCCTATTAATGTGTTAATGAAATTAAACATAAACAATTGAAAGTATCGAATTACGTATTTATAATAAATTAAAACTAAAGGAATTTACTTGAATTAATCTGGAATGTTTGCAATAATCTACAATGCATATATTTCTTATGAAGTTGGAAACGTGTCGATAAACATATGTTTATCGGCAAATTTGAGCAACATTTCTCAGGTATAATGTGCTATAATGACTGCTAAATGTGTGATCGCACTTCTGTAATAAGGTATTTTTTGCTAGACTCTTTGAAGAAAAGGCAAGCTATTCGTCTCGCCCCGGCGTTGGTGTTGGCGTCGGCGTCCGAGCTAGGTTAAAGTTTTTTGGTAAGCTAGTTTCTCAGGAATGGCATGAGAGATTTCATTCAAACTTTAAACATTTATTCCCCACATTTAAATGAATCTATAGGCCAAGTTTGGTAACTCTAGTTTGACATTTGTCAAATTAAGAGCCTTTTTACACTTTACATATAAGCTATATGGACAGGTTAAAGTTTTTTGGTAAGCTGGTTTCTCAGGAATGGCTCGAGGGATTTCATTCAAACTGAGAACACTTAGTCCCTATATTAAAATAAACTCATAGGCCAATTTTGATAACTATTGTTTGTAATTTATCAAAATTATGGGCCTTTTTGCACTTAGAAATTTTACATATAAGCTCTATGAATGGGTTAAAGTTTTTCTGTAAGCTTGTTTCTCAGGAATGGCTTGAGGGATTTCATTCAAACTTAGAACACGTATTCCCTATATTAAATTGAACTCATAGGCCAATTTAGATATCTCTAGTTTGAAATTTTTCAAAATTATGGGCATTTTTACACTTTACAAAAAATTTTGAGTGGATGGAATGTCGGCATCAACTTTTGATTTCTACTCTCTAACTTGAGAATCAATCTTCATACATTAATCCCGTAAAGCAAGACTTTACTCGGGATTGCTTTTATTGTGGGTTTGGTGGGGTCAAGGTCACTGTTACTAAAAATAGAAAATGCTTTATAACTCGAGAACAAATTGAAATATTTTAATAAAATTTAATTTATAAATACTGTATAATGAGATATTGCCTGAGATTGCATATGGGTTAGTTGGGTCAAGGTCACTATTTTGAAATTTAGAAAAATGCTTCTGCTCTGTAACTCAAGAAAGAAATTGATTTTGTTTAATTGGCCCCTACTATACAGTTTGTTTTAGAAAAAAATGCCAGAAACTCGGACAATCACAAGAGAAGTCGAGTGCGCTGTCCTCTGACAGCTCTTGTTTAGTAATCTTTTCATAAGTTTAATTAACATTTAAGTAAAACATTATGGCTTATATTGTTTTATGTTATTGAGCATTACTGACGACTATATACGATTGACCGCTGACACGGACCCGTATAATCAATATCCCACTCTGACACATGACATGGTGTCAATCTATTGAAAGCATGATAGTATGTATCTACTGGTGAAATACTGCTTTTACGTAAAAAAAAATTACTTTCTACAATCAGTAACTTCTTGTTTTAATAAAAGCAATGTAAATGTGCGAATACTCGAATGGCATTTTAACCATTCAATCGAATATTCAAATAGTTTTGCCATCCCTATTTATTTTATATATCATTTATTTATGATAAATACTATGTCTTAAAAGTGTGAGCTTTACATAAGTAGATGTACTTGTTCCTACATTTTGTATATATTTATACTATGATATAACTATGGCATTTGTTGAAACCAGTTCGTTGTACAGGCTGTTTTAATGGTATTTTATTTTACTGTACCTTGGAAGGTGTTTTTTAGCCTGTTAAGAATAAAATTTAGGAAATTTGCTTTTATTATGTGTATATCCGAATAATCTGAGCTATTTTCTGGTTAAGGTGCAACAAGTACTGACATTACTTCAGATATTCAATTGAAACTGCACTTCGGATCATTAAGTAAGGTCACTGACCAAGGCCGATAACTCTGACCAAGAGGCATGAATAGTCAAATGCACTGTCCTGCGACAGCTCTTGTTTTAATAGGCCATTCTGAAACATTATTGTTTGTTTATGTACTTTCTCTTTGCCATAAATATTGTTTAGTCATGTTATTATATTATTGTTGAATTCTTAAAAAACATCTATTTATGTCATGCTTTTATCGTTTGTGCCATTAAGAATTTTTGTTGTGTTATAACATTTGGTTATTTCATTCAGGGTTATATGGGACTACTTTCTGATTTTTAGCTCACCTGAGCACAAAGTGCTGATGGTGAGCTTTTGTGATCGCCCGTTGTCCGTCGTGCGTGCGTGTGTGCGTGTGTGCGTCGTCAACTTTACATTCAAGCAACATCTCCTCCTAAACCGCTTGGTAGATTTTCACCAAACTTCACAGGAATGGTCCTTGGGTGGACCTCTTTCAAAGTTGTTCAAATCTTTCCGGTCCGCTGCATATGTAGGTCACTAGAGCTAAAAATAGATTTAAAAGTTAAAACTTTAAATATAGACTTGTATAGCAAAATAACTTCAAAAATCTCCTCCTCTGAAACCACATGGCCTAGAGGTTTCATATTTGGTATGTAACGTTGTATAGTGGTCCTCTACAAAGATTGTTAAAATGATGCCCCTGGGGTCAAAACTGGCCACACCCCAGGGGTCACATGGTTTAAAGAGACTTAAATAGCAAAATGACTTTAAAAATCTTCTTCTCTGAAACTGCAAGGCCTAGAGGTTTCGTATTCAGTTGGTAACATTGTATAATGGTCCTCTACAAAGATTGTTTAAATGATGTCCCTGGGTTCAAAAATTGGCCACGCCCCGGGGGTCACATGGTTTATATACATTTAAATAGCAAAATGACTTAAAAAATCTTCTCCTCTGAAACCACAAGGCCCAGAGGTTTTATATTTGGTATGTAACATAGTATAGTGGTTCTCTACAAAGATTGTTCATATTATGCCCCTGGGGTCAAAACTGGCTACATTGTTTATACTGCAGCACTGTAATTTCAATCAGCCTGTAACACTCAAAAATCAATGCAGCAGACCACATTCCAGCCAGGTGTATACAGTGTGCTATTTTTAAATCTTATGAAACCAGCTGGCCAGTTACAGTGTTGTGAGAGTGCTTTAGAGAAATGTTGGAGATGACCATTGAAATGCATAGAAAATATTATTCACCAGCAAGGTCAATCATGTTGTTGTGTAAGTAAATTAGCTGGATGTAATGTTAAGGCAATGTGTAAGAAATGTAGTCAATCATCTTAGTATATAAGACCGTCATATATGATACATTTTCACTTTAGATCTACTACATTGAATTTGTTTACAGGCGAAGTGTTAGCTGTACTTGTAAGCCCTATGCAAACATTGAGCTACTTTTTATATGGGCAATGTTTGCTGATGGGCTGTACCGGGGAACGACCATTCCTGTGGTGGAAAGATTTCCTTCTTTGTCTAGATTGTTCCGACAGGAGTTTGATCGCTACTTTCACGTCCAGAAATTAGATAGTTATTGTGAACGGTTGCAATAAAAGTTACATACCTGGACAGATAATCCATTCCTTATTAATGTTCCATAAATATTTATATGAAAACACTTTCATTTTACATGCCTGAGCTATTTAAACCTACACACTATTGCATTTTTAAATAATCTTGCTGTCCTCCACGTTGTAAAATTAAATCGATATTCTGCTACGCTGTAGAAGTGTTACGTCATTCTGTTGATCAGTATCAGGATAGCCTCACCCTGATTGGTTTGAGTGCTAAACGATGCTGCAATTTTGGGAATTTCTACATACATGTGATAGATTTATACACAAGTTTAAATCGGATTTAAATGCTTGTATTAGGTAAATTTTGGCTCATGTTAATCAGTTTAGGTGTTGTTAAAGTATAAAACGTAGATAGACAACTCTTTTGTTGCAAATAATGGAAATTTAAGAAAATTTAAACTTTTAGGTTTCCACCACATAAATGGTCGTTCGGCGATGAGACGTTCCAGCTAATTTAGCACTATATAAAAAGTAACACTAAATTCGCAGCACATCTCATGAATAAGACTACGAAGTGTATATTTCTAATTTAATAACAAAATGCCAAATATGCAATGATAGCATTAGGTCTATATCTAGTCTAACTTAGGTGGAACTGCACACTTTTTTGTAAAGCAAAATGATGCAGCAATCGAGTCTGTGACTCTGACACTGCAGTCTGTTTCACCAGCATGTACATAAACACGTAGCATAGAGTTTAGTCATCTACTTTAAATCTTTCATTTGTACAGTTTAATTAATTGTGTGCAGCACACAAAAAATACACACAGATCATGTCTCTCCAACAAAGTTCTTAATGCTTTGTTGGCAGCATCCACCCAAGGACCTCTTCTCAGAAGAACAACTTTTTAGTACCAGATATTGGACATGAACACTATGCCTCATCAACATGTGGGTGGACATGTTGCACAAGCAGAAACAATTAAGGACAGCTTTCTAAATTTGTGTATAGGGCTTGCACTAAAATGAAATGTTTGTGTTGGATATAAGCGTTGGATATTGGAAGACCTGAACATTTCAGACATGAAATGAAGTATAAAACAAAGCTTTGTTTTAAGTCATTTCTGATAATTTTGTGATAATATGCCAATAACTTCATTGAAAGAGGTATACATTTAGGTACACCGTGTCATTATCTATTTCCAGGTTACATTACTTTTGCCACTTATGTTGTTGTTTCCTTGATAATTTTATAGTGTGTGAATTTTATGATTATGTTATGTCATTGGGAAACAAAAGAGAGGAAAAAAACTATATCAAAAGGCTGTTTATTGTTGTGCTTCTGTTAGCTCTGAAACACTGTAGATTTTGAGTTAGTACACATAAAAAGTTTTTAAAAATCTAACGTAGAAGGGGGTATCCCCACCCCCACCCCCATCCGCGGTTATTTGCCCCTGTGCCTTAGCAAAATCCTGGGGAAAGGCCTGGGTATGTAATATTGAATAGTGGTCCTCTAAGAAGATTGTTCAAATTATGCCTCTGGGGTCAAAACTGGCCACATCCCGAGGTTCACATGGTTTATATTGACTTAAATAGTAAAAAATGACTTTAAAAATCTTCTCCTCTGATACCCCAAGGCCCAGAGGTTTCATATTTGGTATGTAACATTGTATAGTGGTCCTCTACAAAGATTGTTCAATTGATGACCCTGGGGTTAAAACTGTCCACACCCCAGGGCTCACATGGTTAATATAAACGTAAATAGCAAAATGACTTTAAAAAACTTCTCCTCTGAAACCACAAGGCCCAGAGGCTTCATATTTGGTTGGAAACATTGTATAGTGGTCCTCTATAAAGATTGTTCAAATGATGCGCCAGGGGTAAAAACTTGGCACACCCCAGGGGTCACATGATTTATATAGACTTAAATAGCAAAATGGCTTAAAAAATCTCCTCTGAAACTGCAAGGCCCAGAGGTTTCATATTTGGTATGTGACATTTTATAGTGGTCCTCTGCAAAGATTGTTCAAATGATGTCCCAGGGGTCAAAACTGGGCCTGCCTTGGGGTCACATTGTTTATATAGACTTAAATAGCCAAATGACTTTAAAATCACCTGAAACCGCAGTGTTTTCGTATTTGATATGTAACATTGCATAGTGGTCCTCTACAAAGATTGTTCAAATTATGCCCCTGGGGTAAAAAGTGGCCATGACACGGGGCGTCACATGATTTATATAGACTTATATGGCAAGTGGGCCTTAAAAATCTTCCTTGTTGAAACCGTAAGGCCCGGAGATTTTATGTTTTGCGTTAAACTGTGTGGAGTGGTCCTCTACAAAGAGTGTTCAATTGATGTCCCTGGGGTAAAAATTGGCCACCCCCTGGGGGTCACATGGTTTATATACATTTAAATAGCAAAATGACTTGAAAAATCTCCTCTTAAACCGCAAGGCCCAGTGGAATCATATTGGGTATGTAACATTGAAAAGTGGTCCACTACAAATATTGTTCAAATTATGCCCATGGAGTACAAGGTGTCCATGCCCTGTGGGTCACATGGTTTATTTAGACTAAAAAAACATCTGACACTCCAAAGGCCCAGATCTTTATACTCAGGTAAGGCGTTTATGCCATTTTTCCCTCTTGTTATTAGCCATTATGAGGCCTTAAACTCAGGTGAGCGACCTAGGGCCATCATGGCCCTCTTGTTTAAAATATTTTTTTTAAAGTATGTGAATCGTCTGTTGGGTAGTGTATGAACTTTGTAAGCAGCAGTTGACAAGATAACGTACACTAACCTACTAATTTTTGAGCCACTCTGTCACTGAACTTCCATTAGTCATAGGACCAAGACCATTTTCACCTAAATTGTTCTTCATCTACTTCAGTCATAATTTGATCTATATTTCAAATCATTAACAGTGATATTGTAACAATAGTTTTATTGATGCTTCTACTTGACATCCTCCAGCATTTGTATAAAGATTATTTATCACTTTTTGCGTAATTTGATTTGTTATTTAGTAAAATACCTAAACTAATGCTTTGACACAAGTTGACGAGTTTATAATGGAAGTTTCCAAATGGATATTTTAACATCTTGATGAAAAGTGCCATGAGAATTGACCAGTTGCAAAATCATAGATCGCTCCGCCTTTCTGTTTGTCTAAGGTTGTTTTTGTCCAAGGATTTGAAGGACCGTACATTGATTGGATTATGCAACCATGTGCTATTATTCACCACTGAAATATACATGTAAACCCATGATTGGTCAACTCAATCCTTGATTGACAAGTCGCAACTGGTCTATTGTTGAAATAATTGAAAGAACTATATCAGCAAACATTTATGCATTTCAAGGGTGGTTATTCCGTCTTAGTACAAAATAGTACGTTTTGAGTTTATACCCTGAGCCATTAAATTGTGAAGGAAAATTGAAATTAATGAACTTTCCTATTTGGTTAAAAAAAGATTAGATCTCAATATGAAATAAGAAAATGATGATAATATGATTATGTATATTTTAAATGGGCACGAGTTTAAATAGAGAAATAAGTTTTGAGCATCAGCCCTGATTTTTGCATACACTTGTGTTATTTATATTCATTTTTCCCCATTGACCCATTGGATAATGTAACGTATGCATGTACAGTAGAACTTCTTTAACTTCAGTATCGATTACTCGAATACCTCCGGAAACCAAAACTAATCTCTAAGTCCCAGAATTATCGCCTTTTACTCGAGCATGAATAACTCGAGCCCAGATGTTTGCCCCTTATTCAGTGTACAATTGAAATTTACCCTCGATAACTTGAGGAGGTTTGTTCACACCTCTGTGTAGTGACTGTCTAGAGCCGGGCCCGACTAGCACAGTTGGTAGAGCGCTTGACTGTCAATCCGGGATCGTGAGTTCACTCCCCAGCCCGGCCACATAACTTGTGTGGGGATTGGTCATACAATTATTTATACGGCCAGTCTCCCCCAACCTCTGATTCAAGTAGGGCAGTAGTCAGTTACTGGCATAAGTATGTGCACTTAGTAATGGTAAACCGCTTAGAGCGGCGAAGCTAGCCGAGGAAAAGTGTAAGTAGGTTAACTGACTGCAGTGATATGACTGAAATACTGTTAAAAACGGCGAAAAATCCAAACAAAACAAAAGTGACTGTCTGGCAGGTTCGCCTTGTGAAAGCCGCAAATGGATTAAGGGTAATCACCCATGTGTTCTTGATATGATACGATAGACAAATGTCAACAAGAAGAATTTATTTAGCTGAAATAAGAAAACTGAAATGCTCGTAGTTTATTAGATTGTTTGTTGTATCAGTATGTACTGTATAACATATTTTGCTTCTAGAATAATACTGACAACTAATCAGTTTTATTGCATATGTACTTAATTGTCTGTTTTTATAAACATAGTTAATAATTGACCATTGTAAGTATTAGTGTTGCTGACTTATAATTAATTACTCCGACGATTTAACAGTTTAGTGAATATTTCTCTTTTCTCAGTATGGACACCTCGATAACTCGAGACCTTCGATAACTCGAGCTTTTTCATCATTCGGGTGCGACTTAAAGAAGTTTTACTGTATGTGTTCAATGATGTCCCGGTTTCACTGTTATTCAACTTGTTCTATGCCTTAGTTTTGTAATTGAAATCATTGAATTGAAAATTTGATCGTATTGTTTTGTACTTTTTACTTTTGCAAACCATTGTGATGTGGTTTTTTCATGGCACAAAATCAAAAAATGTAAATATATTAGTACCCGGTTAGTACATATATATTTGTCAGTATTTGTTGCCTTTAATTGAATTTTCGTTTGATGATGATCCAGTTGTGTATTTTACACAGTACTTAAGTCTGCATTTTATTGTCTTCATATCATGCATGAAAATAAGAATAATTTTTTATAATGTATACATTATTGTACAATATTGTGCTTAAAGGGACTATGTCATTGAAAAGAGCCTTAAAGGGGTAATTTCTTTGAAAAAAAGTTATGATTTTAATACTGTCATATAATATGGGTTAAAATAAGGTATAAGTTATGGTTATAAGAGTTCAGGCATTCTGGGATAAAAATCAATTGATTATATGGTTTTGTTTATTTGGCCCTTTTCATGTTTACGTTTTTACGTCAGATTTGTCATTATATTGTATACCAAAGTTTACAGACTATTTCTTACAAACCAGAATAGCGCAGCTGGTTAAAGTGCTGTCTGTTGTCATTTCCTCATATGACACCTTAGTCATGAGTATGATACCCACTTCAGGTTTTAATTTTTCAAATATTTTTTTTATTTTTTTTTATCAAATATCTCGTGTATGTATTATATTTTTTATTCTTTATTTAATGTATATGTGTTAGCATAGTGAATTTCTATCATCTAATAGCATTTACTAATAAAGAGCAATAGGAAACCAATTTTTCGTTGACATAGTCCCTTTAACGTAGTTATAGCCCCACAAATGAAGTTTGGGGGGGGGGGTATATAGGAGTAAGCTTGTCGGTCTGTTGGTTTTTGGTTTCCGGATGATTACTCAAGAAAGACATGATATATTCAAATAATTTTTAGTACACATATGTAACATCATAGAATACAGGTCAAGTTCGATGTTGGTTACAACCCACTAAATTTTGACAGAGTTATGGCCCCTTTTCGACTTAAAATTCCCTAAAACATGGTTTCCGGATAATAACTCAAGAAAGGCTTGACATATTCAAATAATGTTTGGTACACATATGTAACATCATAGAATACAGATCACTTTCGATGTTGGTTACAAACCACTAAATGTTGACAAAGTTATGGCCCCTTTTCGACTTAAAATTCCCTTTAAACATGATTTCCGGACGATAACGCAAGAATGGATTGACATATTCAAATAAGTTTTGGTATATATGTGTAGCATCATAAAATACGGGTCAAGTTCGACTTTGGTTACAAACCACTAAATTTTGACAGAGTTGTGGCCCTTTATTTAACTTAAATTCCCTAACAACATGGGTTCCTGATGATAACTCAACAATGGCTTGACATATTTAAATAATTATTGGTACACGTGTAGCATCATAAAATACAGGTCAACTTCGACTTTGGTTACAAACCACTAAATTTTGACACAGTTTATGGACCCTTTTTGACTTAAATTGCTGAAAAACATGGACAATAACTCAGGAAAGGCTTCACATATTAAATTATTTTTGGTGCATAGGTTTAACATAATAAAATACAGATCACGTTCAACTTCGATTACAAACCACTAAATGTTGACAGAGTTATGGCTCCTATTGAAATGAAATTCTTCCAAATACACTGTTGACCATTCACAAATTAAAGCATTCTCTCTCTGTCCATTTCTTTTGAATAAATGCCATAGTTTTGTGACAAGGCCATATTGTGGGGTATATCCGTCACTCATGTGACAATTCTAGTTCAGGATCTGTTTACAAGCAATCCTTGCACTCCAGTTATTTTATACATACATACAAATGGCGTACAGTTGCTGACTATTTAACAGACACACAAATTGCGTAAAGTTGCTGACTATTTAACAGACACAGAAATTGCGTAAAGTTACTGAATATTTAACAGACACACACATTGCGTACAGTTGCTGACTAATAAACAGACGCACAAATGGCGTACAGTTGCTGACTATTTAACAGACACACAAATTGCGTACAGTTGCTGACTAACAAACAGACACACAAATTGCGTACAGTTGCTGACTATTTAACAGACACACAAATTGCGTACAGTTGCTGACTAATAAACAGACACACACATTGCGTACAGTTGCTCACTATTTAACAGACACATTGCGTACAGTTGCTGACTATTTGACAGACACACACATTGCGTACAGTAGCTGACTAACAAACCAAGGCCGACAAAAACAACCGTTGCGTAGGAAATATAAAATTAAAGTTTACCGTAACGTATCAATTACATGTAACCATGACGTAACTCTTAATGTACATCTTTCTAAGATTTTGAATTATTTCTTACAAACCAATACACAAGCTATATTCATTTTTCATTTGCTTTAAAAAGCAATATAGTCGTAGGTGTGCTGTGGTTGATATTTTGCACTGTCTTCTCAATCGAGACTCGAATCTTGGACCGGAGTGTGATGCACCTATCAAATAGGCGGGCAATCCCTGGGGCATTTAACTAATTGTATTTTGGGGGATCTAATTCCCCACCCTAGAGCCAAGCATTTTTGTCTAAATCCCCATAATGGAGGATGCTTAATTGGTGTATCAAATGGCCCGGGGGCCAATATTACCGGGTTCTAAAATCCGAACAAAGTCTATTTCCCGGGACCCTGAATCATTCGGCGTCTCAAATTCCCGCCTGTCGGGAATTGTTTTCAGTCTAAAGTCCCGTATATGCTCGCTCCCCCCCCCCCCCCCGGGGAAAATATGGATAGGTGCATGAGTCCATCGTGTTACCATTGTCTAGAACAGTTCCGTTTTATGATTTATTCGAGAAAAGTATTTATTTCGCATAGTCGCTGATATTCGATTTAAACACAGAAACTTCGAGATATTTGATAACCCGAGAATAACAACATTTTAACTTTAATGTTTCATGACATTTGCTGACCATGCAAGCACGAATCACATTCAAATTTGGCATAACTAAACATTTTTTTTAAATGTTACATATGTTCAATTTTACTAGTATCATCACATTATTTTATACATATTTTTCTGAATATATTATCAGTAAGACACGGACAAACAAAATGGTTACGAATTGACCGACATGGTTACAAAATGACCGATCGATGTGTACGAAATGACCGAAACTGAATGGTTAAGAAAAGGCTATGTTACGAAATAAACACCGCTGATTTAGTAGAAATGTCCTCATAGAAAATAATCACAAAACACGTGCAGATAACTTTAATAAAATGCTACTCAATGGACAAACTAAAAAGCAATTCAACAAGTTTACGTGGAATGGACTAAAGATAATTTTGCTGGAACAAAGTTCTATTGTTTATTTATAGATCTTTCGACGGAAGTATCGATGTGATATGAAAAACGTCGAAACCACATCTGGAACATTTACAAACCAAATAGTAGATCAACCCGACTGATTTTTTATTGATTTATAGATCTAAATTAAATACATGGTAATTGCAAAAAATACCAAATGTAATTGTACATGAAATGCACTAGTTATTTATTTATTTATTTATCGTGCAATAGTTTCAGTCCGAAGTACATAAATAGGTCAAAAGTAAGTTAAATAGACAAACGTCTTTAGGTCTGCGTTATTTTGTTTGACCACGCAAAAATGATGTAATCTTGACACGACTCATTTTGGCGCCAACTGAAACGTTACTTTGTGACGTCAAGATTTAGCGATTTTTTATTGAATAGCAAACATGTTTTGTGTCTTCTGTTTAAACGTGTGTAAGAAAATTAAAATTAAAAAAACGACTAATAAAATAGGAACTATTGAGATTGAGGGACAGCGAAACTACTCGAGATGGAACAGTACTAAAGTGCTTCTATTTTCTCACCATGCATTTAAATAAAAAAAAAACATTCTTATGGATAGAAGCGGAAGAAAAAGTCGACGTCATTTGACGTCGTGCTCGGAGATTCTCGCGATATCTCGGGAACGACGTCGTATCCTGGCAGTTGACATATGTTTGTCAAAACAATCAGACGCACATTTTAGCGCTCTCACAAAAACAAAAATATTTCGAAGAAAAATGCAACCTCCGCGCAGAGATTTTATTGGTTCCGAGCATAGCTCTAATCAAATCCCTGCCGTCATAACAAACCACGTGATGATGATCGATTTAGATCTTCTAGAATTTATTTATGGTTTTAATTAATTATTTTCTTTTTCTGTTTTCATTATTAACAGCAAACGATAGATTAAAAGTCCACTTATGTAGAAAATTGCACTGAGTTGCATTAATCAGTAAAACACGTAATCCTTCCAGATCTGGAAGGATTTTAATTGTGATGGCAGTGGTTACCGTTAACCGATAGGGGAGGTAAACGCTGCGAGGAGTTTGAGAAAAATGGAGGCAGACAACGAAACCAATGTGAAGAATAACCTCTCGAGACGTCTGTCTCGAGGTGTGAGAAAAGAAAATGTCACCGCGTTAGCGGCACGCTTCAGAAAGCTGTTCTCGCAGCTAGCGGCCTGTGTCAGACCAGCCAGGTCCACGGTTACCGACAGAGATACCAATTCACCCAGAAAGGGAGAGCTGTTCGTGACAACTCCCATCTACAAAGGGCCCCAAATCACCGTCCCTAGGACCAGTCCCGTGTTCGAGTATCCCACATCTCGGTACCTCACAAACGCCGAGCTGAAGGCTCAGGTGAACCTACTGGAACTGAGGTTCCGGAAACAGTACGAGACACTGGCGAGGCACGGGCGCCGAACCTCCGTCCTGCACAGGGTCAGGGCCGCCGGTATTCCGGAATTCAACGAAGAGAAAGTGGCGGAGATGACCGATCTCGTTGAGAAAATCAAACTTCAGCAGTACATCCGGGAGTCTGGCTTAGGTACTTGGACACATTTTATAGTAAAACTAAATTAATGTGTCGTTTACTTCTTTATTCTTTATTTCTCTCACCCACACTCTTGAGTTGAAAACGCAACAAAAAGAAACAAATCATAACGATTGCAAAAACAACTCTGAGAAAGTCTGATTCAATTTCGTTCGTTATTTGTTTTGTTCCTAATTCGAGAATCTTACGTACTATAGAGGGAAACAAATAATTTTTTTATATTTTCAGATGACCTCGAAGTTCTTACATGAGAGCCTGACGATGGGCCTGCTTTATTTATTTTAATTTATTTTTAGAAATATTTACCGCTCTAGTCTTTCCTTTAAAATTTTTATTTAAAGTACATACTTCAATACACGATTTGAAGTCGCATACTGTGTTTATTTTCTATTATATAATACTTTTTGCATAATGCGTTCTCCTTAAAGATTTAAACATGTTAGTATCAATGCAAACACTATGTACGCAAATATTCACGAACAGAGATATCACCTTTTGGGACTGGACGGGTAGTGATTTTGGACCTGGGTACCCGGTCGCCAATTACTAGTACCCGCGGGTACCCTGCAATAGTCGCAATACACATTTTATTTCCACAGAAAAATAATAAGTTGACAAATATGGGGTTTCCCTTGTTTGTCATGCATAATTATGTGACATCATGTACGTTGATGATGAAAAAGAATCTGTTACGGAGTTTGGCATTTCCATGTTAGAGTCATTTCAGAAATAATTTTAAATTTAGAGTTCTTTATCGGGTAATACATACCGAGCGGTTTAATATACCGCATCAGAACGACAAATCGCTGTTTACTAGCCGATAAACAACGATAATGCGAAATTACTTTGATTCTAACATGACCTGAAAACATTTTCTGCAATTACAATGCGAACTATATTTTACAGTTTTGGAACTATTGTTTCGGGTTGTTTATTTAAGAATGTTTTTTTCGACAATAAACAACGATCTTGTGTTCTGATGCGTAGCCCGAGTGGTTTAATAGCCACGCATCATAACTACAAAGAGTTGTTTATTGGCCGATAAACAACGATAATGCAAAAATTATTTCGATTCTAACATGATTTGACAAATATTTTTTTCAATTGTTATGAGAACTACATTTTACTATGTTCCGCTCAAAATCGGGACTACTTTTTGCGTTGTTTATTGGGTAGTTTAACAACGATAAATTTTGTCTTTGTCTATAAAAAAAATAGCGAGTATCATGTTAGAATTGTTATTTCATTAGCTTTCCACCAAATAAGCAATTGTAAATGCTTCATCTTTACTTCTAACATGACACGCGCAGAGTTTTCTATAGACAAAGATCAAAAGTCACAGTTTTTAAACTACAATTCTAGGAAGGGGTGAGACAGGGAGGGGACAGACAGGGAGGAGAGAGACAGGGAGGAGAGAGAGAGGGAGGGGGAGAGAGGGAGGAGAGAGATACAGTGAGGGGAGAGACAGAGAGGAGAGAGACAGGGAGGAAAGATACAGGGAGGAGAGAGACAGGGAGGAGAGAGACAGGGAGGAAAGAGACAGGGAGGAGAGAGACAGGAAGGAAAGAGACAGGGAGGAGAGAGACAGGGAGGAAAGAGACAGGGAGGAGAGAGAGACAGGGAGGAGAGAGACAGGGAGGAGAGAGAGACAGGGAGGGGGAGAGAGGGAGGAGAGATACAGGGAGGAAAGAGACAGGGAGGAGAGAGGGAGAGGAGAGAGGGAGGAGAGAGATACAGTGAGGGGAGAGACAGGGAGGAGAGAGACACGGAGGAGAGAGACAGGGAGAAAAGAGACAAGGAGGAGAGAGACAGGGAGGAATGAGACAGGGAGGAGAGAGACAGGGAGGAAAGAGACAGGGAGGAGAGAGACAGGGAGGAGAGAGACAGGGAGGAAAGAGACAGGGAGGAGAGAGACAGGGAGGAGAGAGACAGGGAGGAAAGAGACAGGGAGGAAAGAGACAGGGATGAAAGAGACAGGGAGGAAAGAGAAAGGGAGGAGAGAGACAGGGAGGAGAGAGAGAGAGGGAGGGGAGAGAGGGAGAAGACAGAGACAGGGAGGGGAGAGACAGGGAGGAGAGAGACAGGGAGGAAAGAGACAGGGACGGGTGATACAGGGAGGAGAGAGACAGGGAGGAAAGCGACAGGGAGGGGTGAGACAGGGAGGAGAGAGAGAGAGGGGGGAGAGAGGGAGGAGAGAGAGACAGGGAGGAGAGAGACAGGGAGGAGAGAGACAGGGAGGAGAGAGAGAGGGGGAGGGGGAGAGAGGGAGGAGAGAGAGACAGGGAGGGGGAGAGACAGGGAGGAGAGAGACAGGGAGGAAAGAGACAGGGAGGGGTGAGACAGGGAGGGGAGAGACAGGGAGGAGAGAGACAGGGAGGAAAGAGACAGGGAGGAGAGAGACAGGGAGCAAAGAGACAGGGAGGAGAGAGACAGGGAGGGAGGGGGGAGAGAGAGACAGGGAGGGGAGAGACAGGGAGGAGAGAGACAGGGAGGAAAGAGACAGGGAGGAGAGAGACGAAAATGGAAGAGACAGAGAGTAGAGATACAAAGAGGGGAGAGACAGAGACGAGAGATACAAAGAGGTGAGAAACAGAGAGGGGAGAGACAGATACAAAACTACATAAGTTATTCACTTGAAAGTTGGAATATACCTCTGTCATTAACTACAGCATCAGGTGCAACAATTCCCATTACTCTCTTTTGTTTTTTGACATAGTTATGCCATTGTTTCACTTTTGTTCTGGTCTCAGTTTATATTCAAAAGTCTTTAACTTACAAACTACATAAGTTATTCACTTGAAAGTTAGAATATACCTTTGTAATTACCCTTCTCGAAACAGAAGCGTATTTAATACGCATTTAATGCGTATTAAACGCTGCGCGTTTTGGCACCATATTTTTCTGCGTTTAATACACATAAAAATGCAGAAAAAATACACTTTTTTTTACAGAAAAACAAGTTTATGTTTTATGCATTTTCCCTGTATTAACACACTTAAGTGCATTTAAAAATATTTTTTTCTTTGAAAAATACACTATATCTTCTAAAAATACACTTAGTTATATTTTAAGTGTTATTTTCTAGTGATTTAATATACTTTTTCTCTCTGTTTTGTATTTTGGCATAGTTATGCCCCTATTTACATATATTTTCAGATTTAAGTTTTTGTTCAAAAACTGTATAACTTCAAAACTTGTTAGGTTATTCACTTGAAACTTGGAATATACCATTGTCATCAATTACAGTATCAGCTGCCACAATCCACATCACCCTGGTTTGTATTTTGACAGAGTTATGCCCCCTTTTCACATTGATTTTCAGTGTAAAGTTTTTATTCAAAAGTCTTATTATTTCTAAATTACATAAGGTATTCACTTAAAACTTGGAACACGTCTTTGTAATCAACTCCAGTATCAGGTGCAATCATTCCCATAACTCTGTATTGTATTTGTACAGAGGTATGCCCACTTTTCACATAGATTTTGGGCTTAAAGTTTGTGTTTCAAAGTCATTCAATTTCTAAGCTACATAAGTATTCACTTTAAACTTGGAATAGATTGATAAAATAATAGCCTTTAACTCAGCATTGTATTTCAACAAATTATTGCCCCTTCCATTTTCCAAAATATGTACCAACGGAAATACTTCGAATAGTCGAGCCGTTGTCCTCTGACAGCTCTCTCAATGTATGCTGTGTCTTCACTGTCGTATTGGGATACATGGTAGGATAAGATTGACATGTTGTTCTGTTTATTACAGTTAGGAATATTTATTTATCTGGTGAAAGCTACATGCCATACAATTTACTTACAACTTTGAAACTCATCGGTTTTTGTAATATTTCAGCAGCAAATAATGATTAAATACATGCCTTGCCTAAATAGAACAATAATTTAAATATTTTAACCGTTAAAGCGCGATGGTTGCAAAGTTGGAATTGCACACACATTTTGCGTCGTAAGAACAATAAATATTTTATTGAACACAATGCAGCCCTACAATAAAACAGGTTATCTAAAATCCAGTTTCATGGTATGTGCACTGAAGATCGAACAATTCAATTTGAGATAGGTCTGCAAAAAGAGCGCGGGCTATAATTTGGCTATCGAAATGTAAGTACGTGAAGAACATTATAATGTTTGGCCGGGTTCGATGCAGGAGATACAAGCAGATAGAACACGTGTGTAATAGCTGTTCATGTCATAAGAAACTTTAAACATTATTGTTCTTGACCAGTTACATTTTCAATTGCAATGGCACGGATTCTAGCTCTTTTGGCTTTTGTTGTGGTCTGCACCGGCAAGATGTTTTTCATTGTATATTAACATGAATTGCTGAAATGTCCATGCGTTTGTTTAAATTGTTATTTTGCAATAGATCAGATTTGAGCTGAAATGTAATAACTGATTTATAACTGAAATGTAATAACTCACCTTTGTTATGTGTTTCAAATGAGGCGAAGCACTGTTCTTTGTTTTGCTTCCCATTCTGATAGATGACAACATATTTGATCTGCTGGCCCCTTGTTCACAAAGGATTAACTCTAGGATCAAGATCAATGCTTAGTTAATCTTGATCTTCTAGCTCAAATAAACGGAATCTCTAAAATATTTTATTTTCAAAATAACTTTTCTTTCAGATATAATAACACACATTTTTGTTAGGATTTGATGAAAAATATTCGTCTAAAATAGAAAATCTACGCTGAGGAGAGTTCATTATTATGTAAAATATATATTTGTCCATTAACTAAAATTGATCCAGATTTTTAGTAAATATCTGGCTCAAGTTCATCTTGAACCTGAAAATCAGGCTCAACTTGTTTTGTGATCACTGGGCCTGGTATACTGTATAAGCTATTGTGTTGTTTTTCAAATTACGAAAACAATGTTGTTTTTATTTAGCTCCGTCCGACCTTATTATTTTCCAGGCTAATCCAACACTGTCAGACATTCAATCTAACTTGATAAGAATTTATAATATATGACACTTAAGCTGCATCAACAGGCGAGAAACCATTATTAACGTGAATTGTGCACTGTTTCCTCTTTAGAAGTGTATTGATATCAGCTGATAAGGGTTACCACACCGGACCCGGAGTGTGTCCCAGCACACCTACCTAATTAACTTACTAGAGACTCACACAAGGATTTTTGAATCATAGCTGCAATTTCCAGCTATTTTTTTACTGAAAGATATTTTAGTTTTGGTGTGGTCTTGAGCTGTGGGGGAAACCGACCCACCCCCCCCCCCCCCCCACCTGTCCGGTATAGTGACCACCAACCAAACTCACATGCGCCGAGTGGGAAGCGAACCCGGGACGCCTAGGTGAGAAGCGAGTGTACCAACTACCGCGCTAGCCGGACAGCCGGGGTCAAATAAAAAAGGATTAAACTAGGCCTTAAGCTGCATCAACAGGCGAGCAACCACTATTAACATGATTTGGTCCTTTTTGACAAATTGCCCATACAACACAACACGTTTTTCAGGCACCAGACTTTACTACTGGGCACTACGGTCGACTATTCGAACTCTGCATTGCCACCGTAAACCTGCGTGTGACGGTGTTGTGGATCTGGTCGTAAGCTGCATGTGACCTGACCAAACTCTAACGGGACTATTGTCATTGATAGGACTATCTATGAGCTTCGAAAGTGACTCTATCTGAGATATTTACTTATTCCGAAGTATCGCGACGAACTTTGTGGAAATTCACAAACCTGCACTTACTCAGTACAGCACAATGCTTGGCAAAATCGACGTGAAAGCGCTTGGTATGAACGTTGCCAACTGATCTTAAAACTAAATGTTCGCCACCATTAATACGGTAGTCGCACAGTATTACTTTGAGTCCACCCAACAGGCTACTAAACCATTATATGATGTGATCATACTTTGTAATTAAGCGAACAAACAACAACTATCAAACTATTAACTAGTCATAATTTTAGGTCATTAATTTATGACAATGTTGTAGCTTTAACACCAAATATAACTAATAAAACCGACTTCCGGTCAAACGTGCATTTCGTATTTAAAACTATAAATAGAACAAACATATTTTCTCCTGACAACGTTAAAAACATCACGAAGAAACCACTAGTGAAAAACACAACTATGATTAAAACTGGGGTCAACGTCTTTATATGGTTAAGGCAAAGCATTGGTACTTTGGGCCAACAAATTAAATATATTGTGTATTTCGGGCAACGGTCTCAAAATGTTTGATAGGGTCGGGATTGAGTGTTGTTGTTTTTTTTTTTATTTTGTAAAAGACACATTTCCGTCTAAAACATTTAAGTTATCTAAAATCTGAGGAATACGGATTTCCCGGAAAACAATCGTCGCTAAAATCTTTAGGGTCGGGGGGTTTTCGCTAGGTAGGGTCGGGTAGCCCGAAACACAGAAATTATTTTTTGGCCTAGTTTAAATTGGTTTAAAGGTATGTCGAACCTAACACGTCGCCCAGATTTAATAAGAAATCATTAGAAGCATCGTTACAAAGAGAAGATATGCAGATTATCAGTAAATACTTATTCGATGATATTTTGGTACACTGGCAGGAATTATATATAAAAAATGTGTTCATTTCACAAAACACTGAAGAAATATATGCAATGTACATTTTTGTCAGTTTAAGGATGACTAAATCTAAGGTTCATCCATTCTTTCTTTTAATAATCAATGATGGCAACTTATTTAAAAAGAAAATGCTTTTTATTAGGTAAACTGTTTATATTTCCTATAAGTTTTTAATTCAAAATAAGTAAATTTGCAGTTGCAGAGTACGTACGAAATTAATTGTTAAAACGGTATTTTCTTTGACATGACTACAATATCAATGTAAGGGCTATACCTGTTTGTAACATAATGATGGTGTTCATAAGCATTAGTACTTATGTTACAAAACATAAATAACAACATTTATTTATATTAGTATTTTACGTTACCTATGTTTTAACGACTTTGCCGTCAGTTGCTATGTATGCTTTTTATGACAATTCTCAAAATAGTACATTATATAAATATCAGAGGCAGTTGAGGGGTACAGTAAATATTGCACCCCGAGGAGAGTGATGTCAACCGAGACCAAAGACCGAGGTTGACATTACTCTTTGAGGGGGGCAATATTTACTATACCCCTCAACATGCATGTGATGTTTATTTTATTATACCGAACAACAATACTGTAATTCAAAGAACAAACTAGTCGTGCATAGTAATAAACAATTTGTTGCTGGAAAATCGGGCGCTCATCGACATTAATTTTTTAAATACATGTTAATAAGCGCTTACCGATTATTAGCTTATGCGGATTTCTCGGAAAACCCGAGTTTCTATTTTAAGTCTCACGCGCGGGGTATATTAAAAATTATAGCCCGTTCGGGGTATATTACTTTCCAACGTCATGGCATATTAAAATTATGCAGGGATGGATATACGGGATTTGACAATGGGAAAACGAAGTGAGGTATAATAAAATTATTGTTCTCTATTTTTGCAGCAGCCGGAACGGATGCCGTCAGCTGCTACAAATGCTCCAGCCTTCTTGACTCTTCTTGCGCAGACCCTTTCAGTAGTTCCGAAAGTATTGGGAATACTGAGGATCTGGACGATGACACGTGCGAAAAGTGTTCTAAGGCAAAAGTTGGTGATGGTAAGGCGTAAAAAAAAAATTGTTGGTGTCCTCTGACCCGACCCCCCCCCCCCCCCCCCACTATATTTGTTCATTTCTTCCACCGACCCTAAAATTTGTTTTAACAATAGCAGTTTCGATTATTTTATAAGTTTTCTTGCCAGAAATCTCTTTTTCTATGACCTTATTTATACCGGGTAGTTAAGGTACAGTTTCTTTGTTGGGAGGCGTTTAAACATTTTACACGTAGTCCAATATACTTAAACTGTGTGTTGAATATGCCCGAAAGAAAAAGATGTTAAAAAAGTTGTATTTTACCTCCCCTCCTAGATTTGTTTGGAGATGTAAGCGGAAACCAAACCTTTATTGTTTGGGCCTAAGCATATGTTTATTGCATATACAAGTACAGCTGAACTGCAGGCTTACGCTCATTTTATAACAGTTATTTTTCCACTAGTATTAACGAGTACTATGTCAGGTCTTTAAAGATATTGGGTGTACTAGTTTCACGTCAAAGGAATGTTAATCCCATGCATGATTTTTGCATGGAGAAACACGTTATTGTGGTCAGTGAAGTGTTTCAAGTTTGAGGGTCGTTTCATAAACCGATACTAGTATCCAAACTGAACAAAAAGATTGGTACAGGAAATGGAAAAAAGGTAATTATAAACAAATTGGCGTGGTTTTTCCATGCAAATTTACTAACTGGTGGACAAAAACATACCAAATGATTTTTAGTTCGTTAATTGTTGAATTATATTATATTTGTAAACTTCTAAAGTGTTCAACATGTTTCATAGACGGCCCTTAAAATGACTTGTCCATTTGACGACAGTTAATATTACAGTTAGAATTACAGTTATTCGTGGAAAGCATGAAACATGAGAGAATCAACACAGTGTTTTTAACAATAGAGTGACATTTGTCTTTAAGCACATGCATAATTTTGTAGTACATCTTATCAATTGCTATTATTAAATTCCAAATTTAAATCTTGCAATTGCGTAGTTTTGTAGCACATTGAACGTACTAGTTAGTCTCCAAACAACGATTCGACAACAACTATATATATAAAAGAACAAAATAAAACAATACGCAAATATAATAAAATTATAAATTGTGTGAAACGGAACACAACGATACTTCTCGGATTACCCAAAATGTTGTAACTCATTCAATTATACTTCAATTTGCAGGAAAATTGGTAATATGTGGTATATTAAACACAACATTAAAGCCTTTAAATCTGAGGCCAGAGCTTTTTTTTTATTTCTTGGTTCTCGGACATTTTTGGAAAAGTGTCTGGTTGGAGGAGGGAAAAAAACAACAACAAAAACAATACAGAATTGAGTAAATTGATGACTAGAATTTCACAGATGGAAATGGGCAGTGTTATTAAAATCTTTATGCATTATTACTTACAAAAATAATATTACACATCATTAACTTAATAACTGCACGATACACATGACATTAATACCAATATTAATACCAATAATAGTAACACTAAAAGGCAGTTTTTATCATATAAAAACTACTGTTAAAATATGCTAACACTTAAACACAGTACGTCAGATATAGCAGGGCAATGGCCATAGTTTATGTAAAACGACATGTTTAATAAAGTGAACACTAACTGAATATATGTTATTAATAAATCAATATACGCCAATGAAATTTGTTAATTATAAAATTGATATAAAATTATAAATGTGTTCAATAAAATGATTCTAAGATCTTAATTTGTTTTTACTGAGTATTTTCTTCTGACTTTAAGTTTTGCATGATGTATAAAATAACAGAGAGCAGATCATAGGAATCATACATATAGGATCTGACACGAGTTGCCATTTCATATCATACTTTATTAAACGAGTTCAGGAATTTTGTTAGTAAGCGAGCCTTTGGCGAGCTTACTAACGAATTTCCTGGACGAGTTTAATAAAACATGATATGAAATGGCAACGAGTGTCAGATCTTTTTTATCACATACTTTTAAACTAAAACCATGCTTCTAAGTTTACCAAAGCATGTCTATAAATCTTAAAAGTTGTTTACTGCATTGACGTCATTTCATGTTTACGACGTCATTTCACCAAAATAACGTCATGCGATTGGTCAGTCAAAAAATATGTAGCCAATGAAAACGCTCAAAAAGTTATCTTACACATGTGTAATATGAAAATATTCGTAATGGTTGTATTACATGGAAAACAAGGTAAAGCCTGTGATAAAGCGATATACAGTCACACTGTATATTACATAAAATGTAGTCATTTCTTCAGCGGGTTTTTTGCATACCGTTTAACAAGTTGAAACCCTTTCACAAAGTTATTTTTACGATATCGGATACATTCTACAAATGTTATTTTTTGTTAGGCTTTTTGGAAAAAATCGGGAAGTATCCGAGAACCAAGAAATAACAAAACTCTCGCCTGACGCAAGTTGGATAAGCGGTTTACGTAGTGTTGTTAATCAGTGTCCAAAATTTTAGTCGATTAATCAGCAACAAGTTCTGACTAAATAACCGATTAATAAGGATTCCTGAAAGTAAAGGAAATACACCCTAGACTGAAACGTTTCAATGATTTACATTGTTTTATTTAGTTTGGCAATAAATATGTGTTTGATTTATATAGCAACTATGAAGGAAATAGGCAATAAACATGTTTTTAAATACAGTTTCTGAAACTGCATTATCCTACTAACTCGCTGGACTATTGATAAGATACATATCAGACATATTATTGAAAAGTTAAGCAACTGCACAAACACTATAGATCTGTGTTGGCTAACAAAAATGCCAAATTTAAATTTTAAAAAATTCAATGCATAAATAAAACAACATGTAATGCTATTGGGTCTGAAGAAATATGCAATACATATAGATTTGTTTAGAGTCAGATCAAGCAATAAAAAAACTGGGGTTATTGTCGGGGTGAATATAAATGGGGAAAAAATGGAATTAATGCAGGATGGGTACCAGTACTTAATTTTTCACCCAAACGGTACCAAACATCTTCTATTTGTCGATGACCATCAAATCTCAGACAAATTTAAATATAGGAAGTGCAGATGATTATACTTCAAGAAAGAAGCAAAACAGGACGGCAGGCATGATTTTACCTTTGCACAGCCATCCCCATTATTTTTCTGAACAGCAGCATTACCACTATTCCTTCAAAACTGAGTGCGAAAATTTGGATACCAGGGCGAAGAAAGTATACCTGGGTTCCTACTCGTTAATGGCAATTATTTGGTTTTTGATAAGCAATGGTAAAACGTTGAGCTAAAGAAATATGACAGACAACCAGCTAGACAATTGCATACAAAGACCATTATTTTATTATTTTGAATTTTACATTTTATAAACTTTGTTCAAACCTTTCACAAAAGTAATATCTCCATCTTTAACAATACTGAGTGGAGCCTTCATGGACTTCATTGTTTGTAATTAAGACACAACAACTTTATTAAAGACAAAATATTAGTTCTACAAATCATATTAAAATATATACATGTTATTATATTGAACAATTTATTTAATTAAATGTGCAAGTTTGTTATTTACTTATATTATTTGGTCACTGAACCATGTAAATGAATCGAATCACTTGTTCAAGTTAAGAGAATGGAAATTTTTCAAAACAGGAAACTCATGCATAGATACCTTCAATTAATCGACAAATCCAAAATCTTAATCGACTAATTAATAATTACCTATTAGTCGTTGATTAATCGGTGAAATTATTTATCAGCACAACACTAGGTTTACGAGATGGACGCTTTTGAATGCAGTGCTAAATCTTGAAAGATTTCAGTTTTAGGATCATTTTTTTATTTCTTATTTTTAATTGGCGATTATACTTTGTATTTTGGTCCAGTTACGACAAAAATGATTTTGTAGAATACATCTTAAATATAGTTTGGCTGATTAAATTTTGTTGATGATATTACAATTATAAATGTTACTTTGAATAGAGTTTTTAGGTACCCCAAAATGTCCCATACTATAAAATTACGTTGAGCAGTCTATAGAAATTACTTGTTTTCAAGATAGATAAAAGATATAGCGACTGAACCCAGGGCTTTTTTGAAGATAAAATGTCAGTGTCAGCCCATGAGATTTTTGGCCCAAATGCGGTATCTAGGCGAAAATGAGTTATTGGTAGTTTTGAATATACTGATATATGTAGAAACTGGAAATGGCATCCTTTTTTCTCAGTCATGCATTTTGAGCATGAATGAGCAGTTTAAGTAACACCACCATAACAATAAATGTTCACATTTCACACAGATTTTAATGTTTGTCATGCATACAATACAGAACCTAGCACGGTGAGGACAAGTAATTTATATTATATATATTTACTGGACTGCCTTTCCCAAATAACAAACTTTGAATGTACAAATGTTTCGGACAAAAATAAAAATAATAACGAGATGGTTGCTATGGTGACCAAACAATCAATCATAGCAAAAATGATAATTTTTCTTCAAATAGCCTTATAAAAAACATTTTTCGTTGACAGTATTCTAGATTTAAACAATTATTTGAAATATCTTAATCATAATCCTGACTTTCTCACGTGCCTCAACTTTGACGTCAATTTCCTCGAAACGAGGCAGGTCGCAATTGGGATAAAAATATCACGGGCTGCCACAAATTTAATATCGAATCATTTCCATTTTCAGTGGTGACAAGGGATTGCGGCAGAGGGTCAGAAGGATGTGTTAAATTGGAACTCCTTGGAGTAGAAACCCACGCATGCGTCTGCTCTAAGGACCTTTGCAACATTGCCCACCACATTCGCGTTACCATGGGAACGATGTTGCTCGGAACTGCTGTCGTTCTGTTGAAGACTAATGTTTGAAGTGCAATTTAAGAACGGTGATTGGTATCTTCAAACAAAAACCTGTTAAAATTGTCAAATGTATTATCCCAACGTGTTGCCTCGCTCCCATTAGTATTTCGCATTATAGTATGGTAATGTTATTTATATTGAGACTGGACGCCAAAGTTTCAAATAAAGATATTAAATGATTTTGTTTTATAATTGTAAATCCAGGTTAAATTGATTCACAAATATCAGGTCAATTTGCCATAGCAATAAACGCCGTTCATGCGGTGGGAGCAATGTCTTAGACACAATTGCTATTTATATCGTGCCTATTGTGTACGAACATAGAAGGGGCACTCGAAAGTTGTATTCACTTGCATCGTTGAAAAATTACAAACGTATGTAATAGATATATGCCGAAAACTGTCCATTTGAATTTGTAAAATATTGGATGGTCAGAGGCGCTTAGTATCCACTTATAAACAATGTTTAAGGATATTACTGATATGTTTTGAATATTGATTCAGTTTAAGAATCTTCAAGTTGACCATTTACCAATAATAATAATAATAATAATAATAATAATTTTAATAAATCCCGACCTACCTGCCCTATTTTGGGGGGGGGGGGGGGCATGTTACCTTAAACAAACATTTTTTTACGCCTAAATGAACCACACACAACCCGAGGTCCACTTGCTTTTGGTGCACAATGTATACCCAGCCTTTGCAAACTGCGAAATGTACAGTCAGGCAAAAACAAGTGTACAGTGAGGATGTTTGATTTAGAAGACGGGATATACCGGTAAAGGATTTATTGCTAGTCGCAGTTGAGCGAATGACCTTCCAAATCACTGGGTAAGACGTGACAACGGATATTGGCAACTTATCGAGCCAAAATAGAGCAGGTTCAATACACAAGCGGTAAGTTTTATGCCGATTTAAATTGATTCGTTGATAATATGCTATAAACAGGTTCTTATATAGACTGCCAAATAAATTTGGAAGACATTCGTGTAATGACCATGTTGTAGATGAACAGTACATAATGATCGTTTAACAAACAAATGCTCGCTGAAAAACTGCCGGTCCTCGCTCATTTCATTCAATTATTTAATATTTTAAACACGTATAGAAAAATGTGAATCGGGCGATTGTTTACATATGCTATAATGAACGCATGTTCCAAGTTCCAATAATTTTGATTAATAAATGGCTTAGATATGGACTGCAATATTATTGTGACAGGTATACTGGGGATTGATTTATTCAATTGCTCGTGTACGGGGTATTGCAGGCTACTGTACTGAGTATTGTTTACTAATATACTGGTTAGCGAGTATTTGTCGAACAGTAGCATTATCCGGACATTTTAAATATTCGCGTTTCGTAACCGCTTTTCGTATTTTATTATAACAATAAAATACACGCTTGTATTTTCAAGTATGTTTCGTTTTTCTTCGAAACAGTGAGTTTATTTTTTGGTAAAAATAAATAAATATATTCTTCCCATTTACCACATTTTTTCAATGTTTTGATGACACTTTGCATAACTGATACACTGCAATACTCCGTACACGAGCATGCAATACTCAGTACACGAGTTGGCATTGTTTAATTAGTAGAACTTACTTAATACGCAACAAAAGTAGCTGAAATTTTCAGGAAATGTTCTTTATAGTATTCGTAAACAACATTTCGATTCACATTTTTCTATACAGGTTTTAACTTATCAATAATTTAAAGAAACAAACGAGGAGCTGCATTTTTTCAGCGAGCAGTTTACATTTATTTACTGATTATTCACTGTTTATCTATTATATCGGTCAAAGTAAGTATACGACGGTCTTTGCAATTGAGTTGGCAGTATAGATCAGCACATACAAATATAAAATTGTAAACAGAATACTTGAAATCGGTGTTTTACTTACCGTTGTTGGAGCTGTTTTTTATATCGCTGCTCTATTTTGGCTCGATAATTGGCCAATATCCGGTGTCACGTCTCACCCAGTGCAAATACCCTGACCAGAAATAATATGAAATGTAATATTGTTTCTGGTTAGTGCAGTATGCATGTGTACAATTTTAATGCTCCAGTATGGGTATATATATTGGATATAAATGGATTGGTGCATTAGTGCAAGCAGTAAGGTAAAATAAATCTGATCTGTGATCGTTGCAATGAATTTGAATAGTTTATGTAAAGAGTACACGATATATTTTACTATTTTTACTATGCGTTTGTTATTAACATGTAACTTATTCATAATAGGCTATACTAAGTACGTGTATTTTCCAACTGCAAATATAATTTCAACTGCAAAAAATTATAACATTGCTGTGAAGTCATCCTGTTGTTCTCAGTGTACCATAATTTTAATATTAGACGGGTAGCCGTCCAATATCTGGCGTGGTTTTGGTAAAATATTGGATTCGGGACTACCCGCGAGAAAATTTCACAACATTTGATTGGATATTGAAAAGGTGAAAAGTTGGGTTATGCAGAAATCGAACCCCCGCCTTCAATATCGCGCACTTGAATGAATACTTTCCTTTACTATGCAAAGTTTATCAAAGGCGCGTTTGCGCGTAACAATGCGACATGTTTATTTAATTTATACCCATTTTACTACTTCCACTAATTTCTCCGCGCCCACGACAGTGTCATCGATGACCACTGTTTGTATAATAAATAATATATAATGTCAACTGTCAAAAAAATGACCATCGTATTAACAATGCTTCTATATTAATTCTTTTTTGCAAAGGCTACTGTCAATTTACCGTCGATACAAAAGTATTACAATACACATTAATTGAGCAGATTGCCCCGCAATTACACTTCTTTCAACTGATTAACTGTTCACATAGTTCAAAGGAGAAGACGGGTAGTCACGTTGTGTCTACACGCGCAGCAATTAATAGCAAAACTGTTATAAATCAAAACGCTGACAGCGTAGAAACACTGTTGGCGACAAAAGAAACTAAAAGCATGTGAATTATGAGTGCATTTTTACTAAAAGGAAACATATGTTCGAATGAAGTTCAATGTCCCACCTTTAAACTTTATAATTTAGCTTCTTATTCAAAAGTATTCGACATCTTAATGAAAACTAATTTGTAAGTAACGAAAAATTATTTTGTTCGAGCTAATTATCTTATGCAAACGGAATTATATACATGCCAGTTAATAAGTCAATCTGAAAGGGCCAGAATAACCGATAAAGCGTAGTGGTTAGGCGCACCAATTGTTAGTGCTTATTAGCCAAAGATCTATATGTCTAATGGTTACGCATGCGCAAATAAATTCCTTCTTTCTTAAATATTCAAAATTTGATCCCACTTTTCACCATGACCAAGCTACTTTCCAATATATCACCATACATTGTTGGAAAGATGAGGACATAACCTTTTGAAAAAACAGCATGTCAAAAAATTCTATGTGTTGTAACTCAAAATATATACCCTAGAAAAAACACACCGGTTTTGACGGGCATGGAGGCTTCCATTTTGCGCATGAAAAATTGGGCCAAAAGTTATGAAGCTGGCAACCACTAGACAAAAAGTAGTGCAAAAAGTAACCCTGAGGATGTGACTTCCGTTTTGGGATAATCAGACCTTTAAGAGAACCCAACCCTTTTTAATTTGACTAAAAACCACAATTTTCATCAATCTGATCTATTTTGAGAAAGAACATGAAGTCCTATTACACTGGTTTAAAGATTTATTGGAAAAAAATAAAATTGAAAGTGTCACATATAATGGTGTTTTGAGGCAAAAATTTAGACGGAAAAAAATGTACTTGGGTACATCTGGAAAACATTACCTTAATTCAGAAATAAGCATAAGTTTGAGTTTTAATAGGCATAGCAGATACAATATATAAAGTCAGAAGTGAAAACAATTTTCATTGGCATTCTAAATGTTACAGAATATGTTTTTAATCCGTTTTGAACAAAATTATTTTTTAAGTTCCTGCATTTTGGGGGGTAAAATCCATATAAATGTAGCATTTCAGATGCCATTTGACAGCAGAAAAGGGTTTGTTTACATGACAATCAACAGATTTGGCCTCCTGTCACACAACAAAAAAAGAATTTGACCCCACAATGTCAATGCCAGATATTAACAGTCTTCTGTCACACCTGAACCTGTGTGTGAGGTCAGCCGCCTGCAATCTTCAATCTGTTTCAGGTACTCTCTGCTGAGTAATCTGTGAAAATAAAAAGGTTTTCTGTGCATGTTTACTCAATATTGTGATTACTAGTGTAACTTAGATACAAAACGTGTACATAAACAACAGATTGTCGAGCTCACATGCGAACAGTTCAGTTCAAAAACGGGTTTGAGAGTCCCGACAAGGGTTGAACTCTTGCTTTTCTACTGGCGTTGATAAGAATAATGCCAGGCTGGAAAATAAGTCATTAGATAGTAGAATACATGACAATAATCATGTACTAACCTTCAAAGATACCGATGGTACGGACACGTATGTGTCAGCTTTACGGTCGCGCCCCAACGCTCCAATGTAGTTGATAAGTAAAGTAGTTTTGACGACTCGTCACTTCACCCAGACTTGTATACCAATGAGTTGACGGTTGCGACTGAGGTCCTGGTTCTTTTCAACACTGCATTTAAAAAACATGCTCAAATTAAACCAAACTGTGATGGTGATTTAAATTTGATGCCGCTATCTCAATTAGGTGGGGTCTAGGTTGGCGTGAGCGGCTTCAGTGTTGTATGCATGCATTTCATGTATTTTTCAGCTGAAAGCCTGATTGAAGTACAATTACAACATAAAATATGAACTAAATAGGATCTGTTAACTTTGCAAATTAGGAAAATTGGTATTATTCAAAGTAGGCAGGTCGGACGGTCATCATGGCCAATGCATCGGCCAGTGCGGACACGACCATTGCGGGCATTATTGTCAGTTACAGATTCTTAAACTAAATATTCAGGATTACAACACAAGGTATTATGACATAAATGAGAGAATTGTTAAAACTAATGCAAATTAATGTCAAAATGAAACTGAAAAACAACACGATGAACACAATGGGTCTCGGATTGCCACTCTGGTGGACATTTTGCTTTACATTTCCCATATTTACCCCCCTAATGCCCCCTAGAGCAACCATCCCATAAAATACAGCCCTAAATGGGGTCAAGGTGGCATCTGGCAGTTATTCTTTCCAGTACAGTGTGTTTGTAAGAGTCCATTTTCAAAATCTGTGCAAACGACTAATCTTACGGGAAGTTCTTAAAGGTTACGCATGCGCAATGAATTCCTTCTTTGTTACATATATAATATTCAAAATTTGAACTCACTTTTCACCATGACCAAGCTACTTTCCAATATATAATTATACATTGTTGGAAAGATGAGGACATAAAACCTTTTGAAAAAAACAGCATGTCAAAAAATTCTATGTGTTATAACTCAAAATATTTACCCTAGAAAAAACACACCGGTTTTGACGGGCATGGAGGCTGCCATTTTGAGCATGAACAATGGGCCAAAAGTTATAAAGCTGGGAACCACTAGACAAAAAGTAGTGAACAAAAACAGCCTTTTTTCTTATTGCTTACATATATACCTTTAAAATGATACCAAAACATATCATTTAAACTGTATTTTACAAATTATATGCAGCCTGCACTCAACCATATGTGCTTATTATCTAACTGGTAACCCTGAGGATGTGACTTCCGTTTGGGGGTAATCAGACCTAATTACCCCAAAACGGAAGTCACATCCTCAGGGTTGTCAGTTGGATAATAAGGTTACAATATACTAATTCCAATGCTTATGTAATTTAATGTAAAAGCGATAACTTTGACACACAAAAAAAAATCATAACCATACCTTTTATTAAAGAGCATTCTAAACTGAATTGATTTAAGCAATAAAAAGGGTATGTCATGTGTTATGTAAGAAAGAACTCGACACTAAACAAAGTTGACTGTTTTATCAACATCTTTTTAGAGGCTACTTTCTAGTTGAATGTAACCCGCATCAGCGCAAGTGTCATACTGTAGTCTCCAATCTTAAAACATATCAGTGATTTATTTGTGCATACCAATGCTTACCCTACCAAAATCTCCAAAAAGAATATCAAAGCAAGTGTCTAAACCTAAAAACATGTCTTCGAGTTAAACTTGTTGATTTCTTTAGAGAGTACAGCCCTACATCACTTATTTATTTACTGTATTCTGACCTATAAGACAACTTAAAGTTTTGATATCGCGACAAAAACCAATTCTACATCATCATTATGATATTCCTTATGTGCATGCAACATTTCAGACCGATCCACAAAGTAGAAATGCTTGAAAACGCATTTGAGAATAATGCCTAATAAGCAATCTGGCTTGCGCTTTTTCAGTGCTTTGATTATATGGGGTGCCTGAGTCAAATTGTGTACTTAATTCACAGAAATCAGTCAAAATACTAACATATGTTTACATACTTTAATGCAATAGAGATAAATATTGTATAAAACGTGTTCATTTTTGGTTTTAGCAATATTTAGTGTGCTGCAAGATGCACAAGACGGGTTTCCGTACTGTTTTTCTGTTGTTGTTTTTTTTACTTGAAAAAGCGGTTTTCGCGGTAAAAATCGTAATTCATATTAAAATCATGATATTTATTGCATGTTTTCCATGAAACTTATTACAGCCAATAAAACCACACAGTAGCATGGTGGTTTTATGTGCACATTGCCCCTTTAGTGCCGCTCCCTGTTTTGTGTTTAGGTTACAATATACTAATTCCAATCCTTATGTAATTTAATGTAAAAGCGATAACTTTGACCAAAAATAAATGCAACATTTTGCACATAGGGACCCTCATGACCATACCTTTTCTTAAAGAGCATTAAGCTGAATTGATTTAAGCAATAAAAAGGGTATGTCATGTGTTATGTAAGAAAGAACTCGACACTAAACAAAGTTGACTGTTTTATCAACGTCTTTTTAGCGGCAACTTTCTAGTTGAATGTAACCCGCCTCAGCGCAAGTTACATACTGTAGTCTCCAATCTTAAAACATATCAGTGATTTATTTGTGCATACCAATGCTTACCCTACCAACATCTCCAAAAAGAATATCAAAGCAAGTGTCTAAACCTAAAAACATGTCTTCGAGTTAAACTTGTTGATTTATTTAGATAGTACAACCCTACATCACTTATTTATTTAGTGTACTGTGACCTATAAGACAACTTAAAGTTTTGATATCGCGAAAAAAAAACAAATTCTGCACCATCATTGAATTATTTCTGATGTGCATGCACAATTTCAGACCGATCCACAAAGTAGAAATGCTTGAAACTGTATTTGAGAATGATGCCTGAGAAGCATTCTGGCTTGCGTTGTTCTAAGTGCTTTGATTATATGGGGTGCCTGAGTCAAATTGTGTACTTAATTCACAGAAATCAGTCAAAATACTAGCATATGTTTACATACTTTAATGCAGTAGAGATAAATATTGTATAAAACGTGTTCATTTTTGGTTTTAGCACGATTTAGTGTGCTGCAAGATGCACAAGACGGGTTTCCGTACTGTTTTTCTTTTCTTTTTTTACTTGATAAGCGGTTTTCGCGGTAAAAATTGTAATTCATATTAAAATCATGATATTTAGCGCATGTTTTCCATGAAACTTATTACAGCCGAAAAAAAAACACACAGTAACATGGTGATTTTATGTACACATTGCCCCTTTAGTGCCGCTCCCTGTTTTGTGTTTAGGTTACAATTTACTAATTCAAATCCTTATGTAATTTAATGTAAAAGCGATAACTTTGACCAAAAATAAATGCAACATTTTGTACATAGGGACCCTCATAACCATACCTTTTCCTTTGATTTCCATTGATTTAAGCAATAAAAAGGGTATGTTATGTGTTATGTAAGAAAGAACTCGACGCTAAACAAAGTTGTCTGTTTTATCAACATGTTTTGGCTACTTTCTAGTAGAATGTAGCCCGCCTCAGCGCAAGTGTCATACTGTAGTCTCCAATCTTAAAACATATCAGTGACTTATTTGTGCATACCAATGCTTACCCTACCAACATCTCCAAAAAGAATATCAAAGCAAGTGTCTAAACCTGAAAACATGTCTTCGAGTTAAACTTGTTGATTTATTTAGAGAGTACAGCCCTACATCGCTTATTTATTTAGTGTATTGTGGCCATAAGCACATATGGTTGAGTGCAGGATGCATCGAATTTGTAAAATACATTTTAAATGATATATTTTGGTATCAATGTAAAGGCATATAGGTAAGAAATAAGAAAACAGACAGTTTCGGGCACAGCTTCATAACTTTCGGCTCAATTTTTCATGCACAAAATGGCAACCCCATGCCTGTCAAAACCGGTGTGTTTATTCTAAGGTAAATATTTTGAGTTACAACACATAGAAATTGTCGACATGTTTTTTTTTCAAAAGGTTAGGTCCTCATCTTTCCAACAATATATGGCAATCTATTATGACCGGTGTAGGGCAATTTTTTTTCAAATTAGCTGATGCACTATTGACTCGCGGGAAATGTTCACAACATTTGATTGGATGTTGGGAAAGGTCAAGTTGGGTTAGACAGCTACGCCGCAAAATATAGTCGCTTAATGGTTTCTAAAGAGACAGACACGTAAAATGTCGTCAGCTAGCGGCGGTGTCTATGAAAAGCAGTTCGGAATAATATTTAACGTATATTATGACGAAAAGTGGCCCTAATACTGAGCCATGCAGTGGTGCTGTTTGGTCGTGAAATAAACCACCCAATATGAACTTTAGTCTTCAGATTATGACAGACTTGCCAAATAACAGGACACTTACGTTGTAAATGTGTGCAGACAAACATGCTAGTCGTTTAAATTTCTGTATTAGAATATCGTGCCAAACCCAATCGAATGTCTTACGTTCGTCACGATAATCAATGCATGTGGATTGTCTTTCATGAAATGATTTACAGATTTGGAATTTTACTTATACAAGACAATTAATTAACAGTCAAATGACTGGGTAGAACACAGTGGCCTTTTACCGATTTAATTTTTTGTTCTTTTTGAAATTTAAACACCAGGACCATTACGTTTATTTCTGTTTAAGTTAGTAGGCAAATCAAATACGTCCTGTTTATTGAAAATGTATTCACAACTGTTTGTATTTAATTTACTGTTAAAGAGGAGTAACTCGTGATTTGTTTCATGAATGTAAACAAGATAACCATTTAGTATATTTGCTATTTCAATGTCAACATCATGAACAACAACAGAATACAATTATACAGGGTTCAATAAACGCCGTATTCTGATACAACATGGTGCATTTACATTAAATGTTTTTTGGTTATAATAATTACAACATTTACGTGGTTAAGCTGCTTTACAATCCACCAGCCCAAATTGGAGTTAGACACTTGACAGAAATTTCTATCCACGCTTTTGTCGATGCTTGGCCGAAGGTGTTACGAATTGAATTGCAAAGTAATACAAGTGTATATCCAAGTTGATTCATAAATATAGGATCTGACACGAGTTTTCATTTCATATCATATTTTGTTAAACGAGTTCAGGAATTTTGTTAGTAAGCGAGCCTTTGGACGAGTTTAATAAAACATAATATGAAATGACAACGAGAGTCAGATCTTTTTTATCACATGCTTTTAAAAGAAAAAAATGCTTCTAATTTTATCAAAGCATGTCGATAAATCCTAAAAGTTGTTTACAGCATTGACGTCATTTCATGTTGACGACGTCATTTCAACAAAATAACGTCATGCGATTGGTCAGTCAAAAAATATGTAGCCAATGAAAACGCTCAAAATGTTATTTTACACATGTGTAAGATAAAAATATTCGTAATGGTTGTATTACATGGAAAACTAGGTATAGCATGTGATAAAGGTATTTTATGTGTGTACTTTATACCAGATTTAAACTGTCCCGGATATTTTCGGATGGTTACGGGTTACAAAAACACACGTTTTCGCACGAATATCATGTTGAAAAGTACATATGATATAACCAATGTATGTGAGAAGCGCGCAAGCAATAGAAAAGTTATCGCATATTATCATATCTCTCCCGGACCATCCGTCATTCCTCGACCTCCCCGATAGCCTTGTTGAGTTCAATCTTCAGTTGTCGATTGTCCTACGAGGGTCAATGATAATCCTAACATTTAATCGACTTAAAACAATAGTACGCTGCTTAATAATGAAACGTTGTAAGAAAATCATGAATCGGCATTTCTATGTCTGTGAAAGGAGCCTCGTGAGGACAACATCAGGAAACAATCTGAAATTAAGATGTTAATATTGTCATATGGACAGGTAAAATAAGGCAGATATAGCGATGAAGGGTTTTCGATTACTTTTAAACAATTATATACATGTTGGCGGATTTGTTTGACTCTTTCCCTGATTACAATATGACATCAGATGCGTTTATGTATCTTGTATAACGGTAGCTTGCATATACACACGAATCAGATATTATAGCTCAGTGATTACGGTACTGTACGCATGGTTTCACGTCGTGAGTTCGATACCAACTGTTCATTGTTTCTAGAATTTTACGAGTTAACGTTAGTGATTATGTGGTTCGTTTACGTTAATACACAATACAACTACACAAGCACGACAACTACCTTATTTATATTACAGTGTAGCAGTAAAAACGATTACTTAAACTTGTATAAACGAATTTGTTTCTCACTAAGCCATAATGTTATAATGTTTGACACCATGACCATATACCGGTAGTCACAAAACGTTTCATACAAAAATATGTATATATAAGTGCATTTCAACAGACTGATAATGTTTAGCTTCAGGGTTGTACATTTTATTGTATCAGTTTGTTTTGTGCTAGATCCAAAATAATTTCATGTCATTTACTCAAAACACATGAAAATGGTATGGTTATAACGGCGTACCCGAGAAAATAAAGAAACGATAATCCGAGAAACTTCGTCTCCATGGTTATATCAACGGGGAGGACACCGTATAAAAGGTACATAAGGAAGTTCAAGTGCCCAATTCAAGCACATATTGTATCAATGTTATAAGGCTCTTACTCACAACACCCGACCTGCAGACAGAATCGCATCAAGACTGTCATGTCTTGAACTAGGGATGGCAACGAATACTGAAATGCTAATCGAATATTCGAAAACATTATATTTGTTCATATATTTATCACCACCTTCTTTATTTCATCATGATCATGATCATCATCATCACCGTATCATCATCATAACCACAACAACCAACACCACAACCACCACAACCATCATCTTCATCATCATCATATAAATTTTCATCGAGATTTAATAATAGTCGCGTAGTTATATTGAAGGTGTAATATAAAAAAAAACTTTTTATAATAAACTTAGGTTACATTTCAACATATATTTTAGGAATATATTTACGCATCGTTCCAAACATATATATCATGCAGGTGCCAACTCAACAAATAGATATCTTAGCTTATTCCACCCCTTGTACTCGAGTAAAGCTACAGCGGTTTGTTAAGGTCCACAGCGGTGCACAGATTCGGTAAGCTATAACAATAATAATAATAATAACTTTATTTCAAGAAGAATTCACATTAAGCTAGAACATAACCTTTTTACAATGTGGTCTTCTAAAATGAACCTCATGAACACTCAGTTATAAAAACACATTCTTTATAAGTGATAAATAAATAAAGAAGAAATAAAGAACAATACATTTAAAAAAAATCACACAGACAAGTCACAAACAGCAAAATAAATTATTTAAAGAATCAGAATCATACATAAAGCATTACTGAAGATTATAAAGGTATTTCTTATATCTATAAATAAATAGGAATAAAATTCCACACTTGTCTTGAAAAATAAGAAAAGTTCTTCTTCCATACTCTGATTGGAATGTAAATGATGATACAACTGCACGGGTGGAGGATCGAAGTGCATAGGTGTTATTGTTTGCAAAGCTGAGAATCTCGTGAAAGTAAGACGGAGTATTATGAAGAAGAAACTTATGCATAATGGTGCCTGTGAGATATTTGCATCTGTTGTCAAAGGTTAACCAACACAACTCTTTGAATAAAAGAGCAGAATGAGTACTTGTTGGTTTGAAAAGAATAATCTTTGCAGCTCTCTTCTGTAATATCTGCAGTTGCGAAAGTTTACTTTTCGGGCCATTACACCACACTATACAGCCGTAGTCCATCGCCGGTTGAATGTAAGTATTATAAAACACTTTTATTGAGTTAAGATTAAGATAGACAGACCTAATCCAACGATTTTGGCAAGACTGAAACAGTTAGGTATTCTAAGGTATCGAGGTACCCGAGGGGGAAATGCTTTAGTGAGACGTGTTTGGGACACCAATCATGGGGTAAATATCAACAACCTACAAACTTTGCCGGAACTGATCCCCACTATTATAACAGTACGTGGCACAGATACTTCATGTTCACCTAATTGCAAATCTGTCAATAGAAACCTTGTGAAGATAAAGTGTACAAACTTAAATGTCTTTAAAGGCCAGACTAATGTAAAAGTATGTTGTCTGAACCCGAGATCTGTAAAGAATAAAACTCTGGCTATATGTGACTATATCATTTCCAATAATCTTGATCTTCTTGCTGTGACCGAAACATGGCTTGGCACATCGATTGATAACACCTGTATCAGTGAACTTGTACCCTCTGGCTACCAGATCAAACATGTCCCTCGCAGTGGTGGACGTGGTGGGGGCGTGGCACTTATTTACCGGACCGCTACAGACATCTGTATAGTAGAATCAAGTCGTGATAGTAATTTTTATAACTTTGAGTTCATGGACTGTAATATGACTATTAATGGCTACTCCTTACGTCTGGCAGTGATATACAGGCCTCCGCCAACGCGAGAAAATGGCCTCAATACTAGTGACTTTCTTAAACATAATGGCCTGTGTTTCTATCCAGATATGCAACAATAGACAAGAGCATCATAATTGTTGGTGATCTTAACTTCCATCTAAACAATCCCACAGATAGGGATTCTGCCAGATTCATCCGTGCTCTTGACTCGTGTGGTATGCGGCAACACGTAAGTGAACCCACACACGTTGGTGGACATACGTTAGATGTTGTGATCACTAGAGACACTGAGAGCATAGTTTCTAATGTTGAAGTTACTGATCCCGGATTGTGTGATAATTCTGGAAAGATAGCACGGGACCATCTAGCGGTGACGTTTAATGTTAAAGCGGCAAGACCTGCTCCTGTAAGCAAGACCGTGTCTTTTAGAAAGTTGCGCTCTATAAACATTGATTCCTTTAAAGCTGATATCCAGACATCAGAAATTGTACACGGTGCTTTAGAATCTACAGACCTTGATGACCTGGTGAAGGTGTACGCAGATGAACTGTCAGCACTTATCAACAAGCATGTTCCATTACGTACGAAGACAATTGTTCTTAGACCATCTTGTCCATGGTATAATCAGGAATTACATGACGTTAAACATTTGAAACGTAGACTGGAACGACAATGGCGCAAAACCAAATTAACAGTTCACCACGAAATCTACAGAAACCATTGTGCAAAAACTAATAAACTACTTAAACTTGCTAGGGTCGGTTATTACTCTGACAAAGTAGAATCCTGTGGAAATGACCAGAAAAGTCTGTTTAAGGTTACTAAACATTTGTTAGGTCTTTCGAATGATATCGTGTTACCCTCCAACAAATCATCAAAGATAGTGGCACAGGACTTTAGCGACTTTTTCATTAACAAAATAGAAACCATTAGATGTGATATATCTTCAAGGAATCAGTTTGGTTCCAATCCAATGAATATCGATCCGGGGAATCAGTTGAGTTCCAATCCAATGAATATCGATCCGGGGAATCAGTTTGGTTCTAATCCAATAAATATCGATTCAATGAATCAGTTTGGTTCCAATCCGATGAATCTCGATTCAAGGAATCAGTTTGGCTCCAATCCAATGAATATCGAATCTGTTCAGGTACCATTAGAAAATCATCTGACAGATTTTGTCCCTGCTACATCCCAGGAAGTGAAACAAATCATCCTGCAATCTCCAAATAAATCCTGTGAATTAGATCCGATACCAACCTGGCTATTTAAATCATGTCTCGATGAACTTTTACCAGTTCTGACAAAAATTATCAACTCCTCTTTAGACTCTGCATACGTACCAAAGACATTTAAATGCTCACGTATAAGACCTCTTTTAAAAAAGCCAAGTCTCGACCAATATACTCTTAATAACTACAGGCCTGTGTCCAATCTCCCATTTATCTCTAAGGTTTTAGAGAAGGTAGTAGATAAACGTGTTGAACAGCATTTGACATTAAACAACCTTCACGAGAAACATCAGTCGGCATATAAAACATTTCACTCTACCGAGACTGCTTTACTCAAAGTCCAGAGTGACATTCTCCAGTCTTTAGACCAAAATAAGGCTACTATCCTGGTGTCACTGGACATGTCTGCTGCCTTTGATACCATCGATCATGGCACGCTGCTCCATCGCCTAGAACATGACTTTGGAATAGCGGGTAAGCCACTTGCCTGGATGACATCCTATCTAAGTGATCGTTATCAAACTGTGTGCATTGATGGCGAACTTTCTAATCCAGTGCTCATGAAATACAGTGTACCGCAGGGATCGGTGTTAGGGCCTAAAAGCTACATCATGTACACCAAACCAGTAGGTGCAATCTGTAGAAACCATGAACTAAACCATCATTTCTATGCGGACGATTCCCAGCTATACCTATCATTTGAACCTGTAGATGTTATTTCACAAGTTGAAGTTATACAGCGCGTAGAAGCCTGTCTCAATGATATTGTCTCCTGGATGCACCACAATATGCTAAAACTTAATGCAGACAAAACGGAACTTATACTGTTCAGCTCAAAGCGCAATGCGGAGCATATTTCGGAAGTGACTATTAAAGTGGGAGATTCGGAGATAAAATCATCTTCATGCGTTCGAAATCTGGGGGCCTTTCTCGATTCCAAAATGGACATGGAACAACATGTGAATGCTGTGTGCAGGTCTTGTTATGCCCAGTTGCGACAAATAGGTCATATAAGAGAATATCTTACAATCAATTCAACCAAAACTCTTGTTAATTCCCTTGTAACATCCAGACTTGACTACTGTAATGCCTTGCTTAGTGGTCTACCTAAGACAACATTAAACAAACTACAAACGGTCCAAACTACTGCAGCCCGTATCATCACGAGGACTTCTCGTTTCAACCACATTACACCTGTGTTAAAGGAGCTTCACTGGCTCCCAGTACAACACCGGAATGAATTTAAAATACTGACGAACACTTATAAAGCCTTAAATGACATATATTGTTCCTTTTAGATGTGTATATGTTGTTGTTTTTTATATACTTGTAAAGCACTTTTGAACGTATTTTATATATGAAAAGAGTGCTATATAAATTTGGTATAATAATGATAATAATTAATTATTTTAAGGAGTGTCTGCTTCGAATTAATTTTATTGCATACATTTTGAATTTGAGCATCCCATTGTAAGTGTTTGTCAATTGTTATCCTAACAAATTGAATGTAGACACTTGTTCGAGGGTATGGTTGTCGACTGACAAAGTTAAGAAAGGTAGATTTGCTGCCATGTGAGGTTGCAACAACACCATACATATACTTTTTTAAGGATGAATGGACATGTTGTTGTTATGGCATCAATCTTTTATTAGATCCCAATCTTGTCGAAGAGATTGTTGTATATCGAAAACATTACTCCCAGTAGCATAAAGAGTTGAATCATCTGCATACAGATCTATTGTAGAGTCTTGAAGTAAGAAAACACGCACTTGTAAATAAACTTTAACCTCATAGCATTGCAATTCAAATTAAATAGTAATAAAAAAGAATATTAATTCAATTGAATTACAATTTAATTACTCAATGGCTTAATGTTCACCAGAGCAACAAAATTGCAACTTTCTAAGGCACGATGAAATGAAGTAAATACAACTATCAGCTAAATCCCTTCTTGTTGATAAGAATTCAAGACCTAGCATCATATAGCACAAATCACAGATCATCGTCGTGCATCTCGGGAAGAAGCCGTAATACGTGGTTTAAAAGGCCAGATTACAAAGCTTGGTTGTATATGTTTAATATTTATAATAAATATAATTGAAATAGTAGTTTAATATTAAACTAAAACGATCATTACTACGTGCACTTACTGATTTATGAACTGTATATCGGATATTTTCTATCACCATATTTGACAAAGTTATGTTGATTTTTGTATCGGGATTATGAAACATATTAATTAATTTTCCATTATATTATTGTCTGAGAACATTAATGATGTTCTGTATACAAATGGAGGCCATTTATTATTATTAATGAATCATTACAGCACCAATTCAGCTTTGTTTCTCTACAGTATAGGAATAATGAAACTCCAGAGACATCAGGAGAGAAACACTTATTACCATCCGTTAGTCTTTCATTTGAGGCAAGTGACCAATTGCCTATATAATACAGGATAATACATACAACACAACACAAAACATAAAAATGATTAAAACTTGGGTCACTGCCTTGGAACGGTCAATGCAAAGCATTGGGGTTCAAACCGGTTTAAAATTGCGTGTTTTGTGATTAATTCTGGGCTAAGTGTGAGGTTCGGCATGCCTTTAAATAAACTTTAACCTCATAGCAATGCAATTCAAATTAAATAGTAATAAAAGAGAATATTAATTCAATTGAATTTCAATTTAATTACTCAATGACTTAATGTTCACCAGAGCAACAGATTTGCACTTTCTGAGACACGATGAAATGAAGTAAATACAACTATCAGCTAAATCCCTTCTTGTTGACAAGATTTCAAGACCTAGCATCATATAGCACAAATCACAGATCATCGTCGTGCATCTAAGGAAGAAGCCGTTATACGCGGTGTAAAAGGCCTGATTACAAAGCTTGGTTGTATATGTTTAAAATTTATAATGAATATAACTGAAATAGTAGTTTAATATTAAACTAAAACGATCATTACTACGTGCACTTACTGATTTATGAACTATAAATCGGATATTTTCTGAAGGTGGGGTATGGTAAAATTAATAAGGTCTGCAGCGGCCATTAATAAGTACGAATGCAAATATGAAAAAGACTTAATACCTACGATTGCGGTCAAATTGTTGGACTTGATTAGGATCAAATTGTTAATTGCAGGGAATCCTGCTGCAGATTTTTGAGATTTGAAGATGTTGAAACCATGTTTATTGTTCACTTTTACCAGAAATGGAAAATGAATCACAGATAACTGCACTGATAAACATACATACACGTTGAGAAGTGTGTTAGATGTAGAAAACTAGAAATGTGTCACAGACACGGGTGCCCCCCGCAACATGTCAATATTTACAGTCACGGTAGCTCTCAAACACAAACAATGATCCATTGTCATATTTATGGACAAAAACTTTAGAGAATTGTGATGCATTTGGTGCTCCATTATATTGATAGATATAATTTAAATACAGTTGAACCCAGCAAGATTACAACAGTCCCATTTCCATTATTTTTAATGAAGGGTTCAATAATTGTATTCTTGCAACTGCGTGTATTGAAAGCAACAACTTAAGCGGCCCATACACCAACAATTTTATATTGATTTTTTTGTATTCAATACAATTGACGTTCTTTTTGTGCCACAAACTCATACAATTGTTTACTCCATTATGTGTTTTATTTGTGATATGAACGCTTATCTGGCAAGGATGGATCCTAATATGTAGTTAAATGTTTCTGTTCTCGGAATTGAAGGTATTAACAAGAAAATAAAACTTAACTGTGTGACGAATTGGCCGTTGAAATAAGAAAATACTCACATGCCATTCAATGTTCAAAACATTGTTTTCAAAATCAAAGTGCCCTTAAAAACTTGTTCTCAGGAAGCTTAAGTAGTTTAAAGAAACGACTGCAGATTATAACACATCAAATGCAAAATATAAGTACTTCGGCACATCAGTTTATAGACAGACTCGAAAGGTTTTTATCACAAAAATTAAATATTGCCCCATAGTATTGAAATATACGACCACTTTGCCATATTATTGACAATAAATATCTGCGATTTCTGATTTATCTCAATATATTGCATCAATTTTAATATAACCCACACACCTGAATATAAATATAAATTCTGTGCATTGACCATATTTGTGACCATTTGTCAGGAATCTTTTTTTTTTTTATTATATCAGCTGAGACAACCGTATAAACCCGTGTTGGGAAGTAAATAGCGCTACAATACACGATAGAGCTGATACGCAAACGTTCATTATAAATAGTGTTATTAATTTTTAGAAGTAAAAAAAGCATTACCCAATTACAGAATTAAAATCCTTGTTAGTCCTTCAATATTTTTAAAACACCACAAATGAACATCCGGTCAACATATTACGTCATCACCTTATCCAAATTTTGTGTCACTACAGCCCCATCAAAGATCAAATACATACTGACTACTATATACTACATGTGTAGGCTACTGTATATATGAACATTTTATTTTAATAAACTTCACAACTTAACGCAAAGAATTTCAGAAGATTTCATCTATTTATACGAAGGATAAGTAAGTGCGATCATTTTGATTTTCAAATACTTACAATACAGAAATGACTAGAAATTTAGAATGGCTTCAACTGCACTAATCACAGAGAAATTAACAGCTGTTTACCTAACCTTCCCTTGCTGTTAACCTAACCTTCCCTTGCTGTTAACCTAACCTTCCCTTGCTGTTTACCTAACCTTCCCTTGCTGTTTACCTAACCTTCCCTTGCTGTTAACCTAACAATAATATTTGTCTGACCGCTGTAGACCCTATTAATTTTACCATACCCTACATTCTTAAAGTATCTAATATAGAGTTCATACATCATTAATTCGTTACAATCAAAGCTGAATTCGGTAGTGTAATGATTAATTTATAATCAAATGTCATTCTTTTGCGAACAGAACATCAGAAATGTTCTCAGACCATAATAATATATACGATTAATGAATATTTTTCTTAATCCCGATACAAAAATCCATATAACTTTATCAAAACTGGTGATAGCTTACCAAAAGAAACGGCAAAGTGACAGGTCCTCGCGATAAAACTGGCTTAAAGTTTGGTATCTTTCGGCACTTTATATGTGTTTAAATATCTAAAATATTACCTTGGTGTCATTTCTTCCGATAATCTGTGCACCGCAGTGGACCTTATCAAACCGCTGTAGCTTTACTCGAGTACAGGGGGTGTTATTCTAAATGTGGTGTTTGCTAATGAAAACATAATGTGTTCTACAGACGATGCACAAATCTGTCCCCAATTAGTGGGAGCCTGTTGATCATGCAGTTATCATAATCTGTTTTCACAAGTTGTACACACAGGCCGCCGAAGTATTAACTGACGTGTCAAACTATCTTAACCATAATAACAGATTGTGTTGACAGAGCATTAAACTGAAGTGGTTTATAATGTTAAAGATTTTTTTCATTTCGAATAATGGTTTGATATTCCCATATTCGGTCAAGTATTCGAATAATCGAATATTCGATTATTCGTTGACATCCCTACTTTAAACACACACCGATTCAACCTGTGATACGCTAATCGTTCCTTGTTGTTCGCGTTCTCCTTTCAGAAAAGATGTTCAAGTTGCAAGTTCTAAAGTCGCTATATCAACGACGTGAAAATATAATTAATCCCCACCTTTGGGAGGACATTTTCATGTTTTGAAATTCCGTCGCTCTCGATGTCGGGCAATAACGAATATGTTTATACGAACTTAAGTGTCTCAATAGCAAAATAAATTTGATGATGTCATACTTATCTTGAAAGGTTCGGGTAGTTTAATTAGATGAAATAATTCAACGATAAGGGCAACACAGTTTGTAAATCGTCATGCAGCGAAAAACATATTTTCAAACATCAATTAGAGTGTTTAATTTCGTATCTAGTATATATCTGTTCCTAAAATCAATCCTGTGGCGTATCAAACAAATTCATGACATTGATGTGTCTCCATGAAGTATCTAACCAAAATGAAATTATCCAATTCATCGAGGGTAAATCATTTATTTACTTCTTGGAAAGTACCACCCTTTAGGAATAGTGTCAGTATTGTTGAAGTTTATCAATTAATACACGAAATAAAAGTTATTATGCAAAACCACAATATAATGTTTTCTAATAGTTAATTTGGTTCGTATTTATAAAACACTTTAGAAAAATATTATCTTAAGATATTCTTAAGTGATTTTTTTTATAATTTTGAAATAAAAATCAATAGTTTGGAGAATAATAAATTATCACTATCTACTCAATAATGTGCACCTCCCATCGATATATTAATTAAAACATAGTCCTGTTACAAGCAGATTTCCTTCAACGTTCCTTCATGAATAAACAGAGCGACTATCATGTAGTATTGATAGACGATTGGCGACAAACCGAATTACTAGTTATTAAAATCCACGGATGTTTACTTTAATTCATAATTCTAGTTTCAGTTAAAATTATTTGGCCCTGTTTGTCAGTCCTCGAGCAATACAAAGATAACGACCAAATACAAAACACTCCAAACACATTAGAGGCCGGAGAGAAGGTCATTGTGTTATCAGCTTTACTTACAAATACTTTATCATCACATTCTTGGTTTGCTTGCAGTTATGGGTATCCTTGATGCGGTGGGCAACATAAGAAGTGTAACTGTGAAAGAAATGACTCGATGAAATACGATGTCCCATTCAGAAGTTAAACATATGAAATATATGTTAAAGCGGTCCATGAATTGAGCGGATTTATCATGCTCTATCTCAATCGTAGTGACATGAATGCAGTAACTGAAATAAATAGTGAAATAAAAAGAAAGCGTTCATTTGATCGTTAATTGATTATTTTCTAATACTTCTGGAAAATACAAATTTGATATTTCCACATACATGTAATTTATTGAGGACACGTAATAACTTAAGTAGATTGGACTATTTAAAGTCTTTTATGACCTTACTCATAACAATGCGGCAGCTCAAGTAGATCCCATACAAAGCCGTATCCATCTCTGTTATCATTCAAACTGTTAACGTATCTTTGGATTCCTACTCAGTACTACACTTTTGTTGTCTAATGCCATGCATCTCTTCGTACAATTACCAGATGAACCAAGAGGTATATTATACCCTTGACCTATTTCGGAAGATGATTTTAAGATCTTGTTTTCAAAATCATGTGTCTCTTTGACCATTGGCAAGACGAAACACAGCTATGTTTCAATATTGGTTAGGGTAAACTGGTGTAACAACAATTCATGTTATCTATGGTGACAGAATATAAAGGTATAAATCATGCGCAGTATGTATGTTGTTTGGGTGTGGAGGAGTTTATAAAACACCCGTCGTCGTAACTACCCGGTCGGCGCTGTTTCGATATATTACGTTTGAATGGTATGTACATTGTTCAATCTTACATATAGAGTGATTAAAAATTGTCAACACATTATGGAACTCGTTTTTTCTCATAAGCAATATTTATTTGTTCATGTCAATGAAAAATAGAAATATGTATTTTAGTTCTCAATGAACAAAATTACAAACTTACAATTCAACAAATGAAATTCAAACATTAATACCGAATGTCGTTAATATAACATTGTGTTCATAAAACACATGTCGTAAGAAAGTTAAACGATTGCTCTCAGTAGATACAACGATGATCCAATTATCATCGTTCCCATGGTAACGGTCACGTGGTGGGAACCATTGCATAGGTCTGTTGAACAAATACAGGCGCCGGTTCCAAATATAGTAAAGCAGCGCTCACCTGATCCAAGCGTTGAACAACCTCTTGAAACAACTGAAAAACAATGCAAAATGAATTCATCGTCAGTTAAGACCAAATGGTACTTTGGAAGTAACATTACATGATATACCTTTAATATCATGCGCGACATTGAAACATTTTGTGCAGCGTATGAAAGTTTCCATTGCGGTGCTCGATTTGTAGAGGTGAGATCGAATCCTACTAGAATCGCCAATCAATAAATTAAATTGGTTAATTACATGGTATATTTATGGTTTTTGTATATGTTATATATTAAAATAACCAAAAACGCATTGGTGTTGTTTGGTAACTGTGACGTATATACTATATTTCTCAAAAGTTCGTTTTCATTATTTAATTTACACTGTTTATGGTACGTTAATAATACCCTTGTTGGATCCTAAAAACACACCCTTGCACAATCATAGGCATTTCCAAGGTGTGGCAAGATCGGTAAAGACATTTAAAATTTGATTTTGATTAGAATGGTACACAAACTAATGTATTTGGAAGGAATATATAATTCAATTTTGAATTGTAATTTAAGAATTTGCTTTTCATTTCATGTTCACATTTTCTGCAAGACGAGATGAAGTTCCTCGTGATTTATTTATTTATAGTTTTGGACTGTCGGCGCAAGCCAACTGGATTTAGTAGGTGTATTCAGAAATCGGTCTTGAGGGAACTACTTCTTTACTTTGCAGGCTACGAGTCATTAAATCGATAAATCACTGCGCTTCGCTTGCTGAGCAGTGAGGCTTCCTGTTATCGATGCTACTTTCTATGAATAGATTACAAGAAATAGATCCGACTTAAAGCACTAATAAACAATAATAATAATCAATTTAGTCTACGTCTACAAGTGAATTCATGTTATGTCTATTCACATTGGTATGACAGCGTGTTTGTTTGCGCTGTTGACCGGTTAACTGCGGTTTACATCATATTGTTTAAGTTTAGTGTACTGAGTCAATACATATAGCGGAGCGATCGTAACCACTTGATTGACGATTGATATTGTTTTTGACGTATGCATAATAATTATGGAAAGCATTGTGTCGGTACTTTTGAAGAGAGTTTTGAATGAATATTATTAATTTAACTTGTTTTTATTTAAATTGACTTGTATGTATACAACTCTGTTTCTTTTTGAAAAGTTTGCACCAACAATATTTGCCTCTCACGAATTACAAAAATAATGATGAGAATGACGTAGATAAATAATATTGAATTAGACGCGCGCTATATAAGGTTTAATTGGCAAAAGACAGTGAGATGGATCTCCATCTTCAATTAGGTCAAATACCAGCTTATTTTAAGTAGAGTGTAGTTATGAGTTTCGAGATTTGTTTTGTAGAAATGATATAACAGACAGGTGACTTACTTCAATAAATGTTCCAATAATATGATAAAAATTGTCCCATAATTCATTTTGCTTTTAGTTTCTTTTCTCTTCAACAGTCTGTCTACGCTGTCAGCGTTTTGATTTATATTTTCTTGCAACTTGGCGAAACCAACTGGTGAATTATTGGCTTAAACTGTATCCCAACGATGTTTATGTTCATAAACAGTTTAATTGGAGGATCAGTGGTTTTGCATTTAACACTATGTAACAAACAAAATGTTTCATTATGTAAGTTACATACCACTTAAACATAGACATAACATACTATTGGAAGAGAGATATAATTGTTCTTATGTTTGTTGTTCTGAATGTCGCCATTTTCACGTTATGTCTTGCTTTAAATTAGGGGTGTCGCAATATACCGGTATATTAGTATATTGCAATATTTTATTTTGCAATAAAATATTGCAATATGAATGTCCATACCGATATATTGCAGCATTTATGGGTTTTTCAGGTGCGTGTTCTTTCCTGTTATTAACTAAATTCCACAACTTTAGACTTAATTAAAACACGCTTATTATCAGTGATAAACAACTGAAAGCCAGTACCATTTGTAAAATTGATAATTTTGTAGAGATGAGTCAAAGGCCTGATCATAATAGATTATACCGGCGACCAATAATTTTCCATTTAAGGTAACTTTGGTAAACACGTATTATCTTAAAATGTTTCTGCTTAATATACATTAAACCAGACTTTTTTTCCAGTTTGAAATACATACATTGCTTTATGCACAAAACATATATACACCATAACTGGAGTACCTGCACATGTAAAAATCACTATATATGTTATACAATAAATACAAGTGATCAGCCACGACAGTGACAGGCGGTTTGAGTGTGTTGCTCATATTTGTTTTGCTTTCTATCTGTTGTTTATATGATGCCAATTTTGCGCATGTCATCAACTTGGCGATAATAAACAACATCCTAAAAGATACTGCACTGTTCTTAGTGAATTTATCAGTCTTAAGCTTATCAAAGACATGAATACAAACGTTTCAAATATATTGCAATAAATATTGTGATAAATTTAAAAATATCACAATATATTGCAATATGAATTTCTAATATCGTGACACCCCTACTTTAAATTATGTGAAATGACAAAAGAATCCAATCAGTTCAGTTTGGTGTTACCACTTCCGATTTTGGTTTTCACACAAGCGGTGCACGTGTTATTTGTTGCAAAATTGGTCGAAGTGAAAGGGTCCTTGCAGTTCGAGTCGGTCGTACTGATACAACTGTAGCACGTCAGGTTAGCTGTTCTCGCACCTGACAGAAAAAATATATACGGAATATTATGCTAGTCAATTGTTCCAAGAGCATATATTAGTCGAGTGGCTATGTGATGACGTATCACACGAAAGGCGGAGCCTCGAGTGTGATACGAAATAACGCAAGCCACGATACTAATACATACTCTTGGAACAATTGAATAGCGTAATATTCCTTTTATTATATACCACGATAAACTTCAAATGTGCATTTACCTTATTTTATTTATTTTAAAACTACAATAATGACTAACCATTGTAGGTACAGATAATATTTGTTTACATAACTCTATGATGACATCATTAGAAAAGTAGTCCGGCTAGTATGGTAATACGGGATCGGAAAAATAGCGAGTAGCATAATACGGGATTTTGTTTCTGACGACAGGTATTTCACCGATAGATAAAGCATGTATTTTGTTAAGATTTTAAACAGGGATATAATACATTTATTTATTTCGATTGTTTTTCATGATACAATATACAATCTCGACACTATAAATCTCAGCAACGGACATATTTGCATGATTTTAAACCAACTATTAGACATAATCATTGTTACAAAATCAACACAATTTTAGATGTCATTTTTAAACTTAAAGTCTATGCGATCTTGCAACCAAAATATTGGTACGAATTGCAAAAATTATTTAAAGTTAAACATTAAATATTTTGGTTTAAAATAAAAGAATATGTAGATGGACGCATCTTGTGAAAAACTCATTTAAGTGAGTGAGTTATTAATCCCAAAATAATGTTCAGTTGTAAAACATGTACATGTACCAATGAAATTATCAATGTAATTTATCAAACGAAGATCAAACAATAGTTCAAATAATAACAAGAACAATATTAAATTTCCTTTCTATTAACTACTAATTCAAGTTAACAAAATATTGAAATCATCTATTTAAAACATATGAAACAGACAAAAACGTTTACATTATTCGAATTCTTGCGCTATGTAATTAAACATTTTTTGAAATACAACTCTTGTATCGCAACACCATTTGACAAATAACGAATAAAAAACGAAAATCAACATATAAACTGAAATATTTTGCACTATCAGGATAAAAACAGGGACCATATCCACAAAGCTCCTAAGGGAAAATCATAACTTAAGTCATATTTAAGTAAAAAAATTCAAATAAAATTGTCCTTGTCAAAATCATAATTTTATATTTGAATTATCTTAAACAAATATGTGTATGTTGATTATTTACAAAATTAAAACCATTTCATGCAAAATAAACTTTAAATGAACCAGCTATCGACTTAAAGAATTGTATGATTTTAAGAAGTTTACTTTTCCCTAAGCAGCTTTGTGGATATGGGCCCATAACAAACAAATAACGTACACTCACCTTGGATTACCAAGAACATTGCACAAAGGACCAAACCCGTCTTTGCCATGATGAGATTCGTGCACTATTATTCTATGTATATTCCGCTTCTTAAATACGTACGAGCGTACGAGCCAGTGATTTGTAAAAGGTCATGTTCTGCTCCTTTATATGCCTTGTTGCTAGGTCGGCATCTATTATGGCAACGTTGATAAAACATTAAAACACTTGAGTGAATATTTCACAATTCAGCCGTTACCTGTATCACGCCATAAAGCTGATACCGTATGAGATTTGGACAGTTAGTTTATGTCCTGAGTACGTATATAATTAAAGTGAAGTAATATTGACGAATTCCTTATCTGCATTGATTAGCTTAGTAAGGGGCGAAACAATCAAAAGATAATGCCAATCCAGCTGGTCTTCGATCATATTAGCAATAACCGGTTTTATTGGGAAAATGTCTGGTTTGGTAGCTTATGGGAGCGCATATACAACCACTCTCAATCACGACAGTTGACTGTAAGTTAAATGCTTGCGGAAGCAACAATACTGCAGAATAACATTATTGATCTTATAAGAAAACTAGCTGTTGCCGAACGTTTTAAATTTTCTGCTGGGAAAATAAAATAAAAAGACTTGTGTTCTCGCGCAATTGGAAGCGATTCTATTTACTAGCTTTGAAACCAATTAGCAAAGTTGTTCAATCTATTAAATCTTTGAGAGTGATTTAGATTTTCGATTTCATTATTATGGTGGCATAGAACTGCCTTACGATAACTACTTAAGGTTCGTGTTACCACTTAAGTGTTGTGTTATTTATTTTATATATTAATAGCGTTTGCGACTTTTTTCGACGTAAGATATTCAATTGCTTAAAGTAAAACAGTTCTGAAACTGCCCAGAACTGACATTAGAATTTCAGTTAATAAAAACTTATGTGTTATCACACATATTTACTAGTTAAAATTTGCGTTGTAAGATTATTATCACGATAATATTCGTGTTAGATAACTAAAAACACGAATTGGTTTGCGAATACATTTGCGATACATGAAAATTAAGTGGTATCGCGATTATTAACTACGAGATAGATACGATTTGCGTTGTAAGATGATTATCATGGTAATATTCGTGTTAGATAACTGGCAACACAAATTAGTTCGCGAGTACATTAGCGATACATGAAAAATAAAGTGGTATCACGAATATTTACCTGTCAATATTTGCATTGTAAGATATTTATCGTGATAATATTCGTGTTTGTAAGATAATGAAGACCTTGCGCCGAATAAAGTGGTAACACGAATAGTATCGCGTTGTCAGGTAATTATCAAGATAATATTCGTGTTAGTACCATAATGCGAATGACCTTGCGCACAAATTAAGTGGTATCGCCAATTAATAACGTGTTAAGATTTGCGCTGTAAGATAAGTATCAGGATAATATTCGTGTAAGATAACTGACAACACGAACTGGTTTGCGAATACATTTGCGATACATGAAAATTAAGTGGTATCGCGAATATTAACTAGATAAGAGTTGCGTTGTTAGATAATTATCATGATAATATTCGTGTTAGTAAGATAATTCGGAAGACCCCGCAACCCCAAGAAAATGTATCTAATCTCAGTTCAGGGCACTAAAAGGCCAATTAGTATAATAATAAAATATCTTGCACAAACATATTCGCAAACGCTATCTTAATATCCAGATAAATATCATAATAAATAAGTGGTAACACGAATATTTTCGCGAACCTTAAGTGGTTATCGTATGGCTGTTCTATGCCACCATACAGTATTCAACGTTTATTCAATGCTGTATTTCTCCAGACATAGTTCCGTTTTTCGACGTAGTAAAAAGGTGAATATTAACCTATAAACGTCATGCTTGATATATCGGTAGCCCCATATTATTTCTGTCCATTTGTGTTTTCTCGGCGTATACATGTGATTTATATTTGTACTGTTACAAATGATTTCATGATAAAAATAAACCCAGATAGATCTACAATAAAAGTCGTATAAAGACCAATTTAACTATTACATGTATTACCATTTCATGAAACTTTTCGGTTATTGCAATTCCGATTGAGTTAATTGCTTCGTAAGAATCTGTTACGAAGTGAGCACCGTTATCCTTAACATTTGATTTGATAGTAAGGTTCTGGAATACAAATTCGATTTCAAGTTTTGAGCTGCCAATTAAATATGCGTTCAGTTTTCTGTTGTTGTTGTTGTTTTAATATCAAAGCAGAAAGGGAACTGTTCAGGGATTTGCAAATTGACAAAATTCAAAACATTGTGTCGTAGATTCCAAAAAGAAATTATAAATTATATACAAACAAGCGATATACCGCTCGAAATGGATACAATTTTAAAGCGTTTGTAACGCTTTTCATCGGTATTTTGGAAACACGCGTATCACTTACATAGCGTTAAAAATAGACAACCAAATGTATCAATCCGAATGGCCAAGGGTCAGCTCATGAGATTTTTTTCTCAAAGGTCCCGGGTGCGAGTCCCGGCGAAGGCGAATTTAACTTATTTTTTATACATAATATTGCTTTCGATTATTCCAAAATGCTGTAATTTTTGCAGTAAAGACATTTAATGACATTTTTCAAAAATACGAAAAATTTATTTCTTCCAGCACATTACACCACCTATTTTTGCTCTAATTTTCGGCTGAAAAAATACAAGGCGTAGAATAACTGCACAAACGCAAAACACGATGCAGGTCACATAATATTATATTGTGCAGCAGATTTTTTCCCACAACACCCTAGGTCGATTTAAAACATTTATTCTGTAGGGATCGTTGGTAGTCTAGTGCCTTGTCGAATGTGTGTGCATTTTTTCTAGGCAGTTTCTATGCATATTTGTGTAGAGGAGTGCCCAAAGTTCAATTTTAGTGGGGATGGACAGCTGGTTTACTGGAGGTTTCCATGGAAAATAAGATGGCGTACAAAAGAAGTGCTAGTTGTTAAAGTAACTTATTGCCTAAATATTACTGTTAAAATTATATAATGCCAATAGTTTTATTTTTAAAATTTTATTTTAAATACTTGTACACATAAAGGGCTTTGAAACAAGTTCATTATTAAAGTTACCAAAAGTCAATGTCAATGTTGTTTCAAGGTCAAATTCTGAAAATTGCTTTAAACAGTGGTTATTTACTTCAAATCGTTTACTATCGTGAAAGTGCACCACATGGATATTTCTACACTGTGGCACCATTTTTCATGAAAAAATTGTCATTTGAAGTTCTGTACGTAGCATTCATGATATAAATTCTTGAGCACTAGGACCAGACCATCGTTAGAAAAAAGAGCGATAAAGTCAAGGATTCTCAAAAATAGAACAATTTTACTTTATATCGTTGTTATTGTCAACTGATCAGTATTATCTTATGCTTATTAAATATAGATTTTTATACAAATTTTATGTAGACCAATAGATCCTACATGTCAAGGTCGTCAAAGGTCAAGGTCACTTCAATGTCAAATTCCTATAAATGCTTTAAAACAGCTCATTTACATGAAATTGTGGCATATTTTGTGTTAAAATATGAAAGTGCGCACAAGGACACAGTTCTACGATATATTTTCAATTCTCCTTAGTCATTATACGTGCATAAGCCTGCGAATGTTATTCTGCACCATATTGTTTCGGCAGAGACTGACAACGGCTAAACACATTTCTGAGTTATGAAAGAGGGAAAACAGTAATGTGCATGCACTTCGAAACATAAAGCAATACAAATAGCACGACTGACAATAGCATATGGCATAGCTCAATGAATACATAAAAACTTATTCATATAAATGCCTCATTTCTTAACGTGTAGGTTCAGGGTTACACATGTCTTCCATATAGAGCGTTAATATACAGTTTTCAGTCATCTGCTTCGTATGTCTAGCGTGGTAGTGTATTCTCAAAGAGGTATAATTTCCAATACCTACTATCACCTATTTTTTTCTAAATTTATATAATATTGTTTTTGTTTTTTTTTTAATAAAATTAATCCGCGTCTTTCTGCATTTAAATTATTTATTATTAGGCATTTTTTTATATTCACGCAGTTGTGGACATGTCGCTTTAACGAGTTTCAAATTAACGGATATCCGATTGGGCAAGGTAATATCGGCAGTACACCAATCAAACAACCGATGCAATAACACCCTCCTTTGTATTTTTGCTGTGTGCAGCTATATAAGAACTTAGCTGAATATTGTTGTGCATACATCTTAGTTGACGTTGAACATAAAGGACGGTTATTCCACCAGCGATGTCTTCGCAATGCGCAACGTGTTTTGTGTTTGGTTTTGTTCTGTGCCTAGCCATTTTGTCAGGGGCAGCCATTCAGACAGGTGCGAATGATACACGGTTCATTACAGGTAAGTGATTTGAAGCAAACTGTGCATAATATTTTAGGCGTGTCGTGGAAAACCAAAACTTAATGCATGTGCGTGAAGTGCATGTGCAATCCGCACAGGCTAATCCGGGACGACACTTTCCGTCTACAGTGGATTTATGTTTAGAAGAGACTTCCTTGAAACAGAAAATACGACACGCCTCGTTTGTATATCAGTATAAGGTGCCACAGTGTTGTAACGGATATGGTGTCCGCATTGCGATAGGGAGCGTTCGAATATTCTGTCTTCAAAGACAAGTACTGGATCCTTATAGGGAACGGACTCGAAAATATCTCAATAAGCATCTGGCTTTGACGCACTTTTCTTTCTTTCTCTCTTTCTTTGTTTCTTTCTTACTTTCTTTACTTCTGCATTTCTTTGTTTCTTTCTTTCTTTATATATATATATATATATATATATATATATATATATATATATATATATATATATATATATATATATATATATATATATATATATATATATATATATATATATATATATATATATATATATATATATATATATATATATATTATATCTAAGTTAGTAAGTTAGTTAGTTAGTTAGTTAGTTAGTTAGTTAGTTAGTTAGTTAGTTAGTTAGTTAGTTAGTTAGTTAGTTAGTTAGTTAGATTAGTTGGCCTGTATTCACCAACCCATTCTTATACGTAACAAAAGGAATAGACTTAGATTGAAGAAAATATATTTTTGTGTTTGTAAATATGCTTGTATTAATATTGCTTTTGTCATTAACAAATCGTTCTAAATAAAAAATGCTACAATTAGATTTAGTGAATACCATGTAACATTCAAAACTAATGGCATTTGAACAACAGAGCAGTTTTAGAATAATATTTTATTCTGAAGTATAATGTCTAAGATTGGGTTGGTGAATACGGTCCATGATTGCCTGATAAGCAAGTCCCAAGGCAGTAACATCTGAAACATGATTGCCTGATAAGCAAGTCCCAAGACAGTAACATTTGAAATACCTTTTGTATTTCAAGAATGATATTTTTGTGATCTTATAATATAAATACATTTGACTGTTTTGCTTAAGGACCACGTGAAGAAGTGTTTTTAACCGTGTGTCAGCCGATGTTTTTACCAGAAGAACTTCTTTAGCAACGAATAGAGATCTTCTAGTTATTGTCGACTCTTCGAGCGGCGTTTCTCCATACATGTTTAATATTCTAAAGACTCAGCTTGCCAGATTGGTGGAAATGTTCTGCCCTATACCAAACCCGTTTCATGTAAGTTTGCAATATGTTTTCCCCATCATTGTGCTTGCAAAAAATTAAACGAATTAAATTAAAAGGCTCGTTGGCTATCATATTTTAAACCTCGTTTGGAACATTTGTTTCAATGATATCTCGGACGAGTTCGAAACTGGGTCACGTGGCTCAAAAACTAGGTCACCATTATTAAGCTTTTTTAAATTATTATTATAGTTGTTAATGACTGTATTTCATTACTATGACTTTTTAGACAAATTTAGCTTATCAGTTGACATTGACTGTTGCTTTATATATTTAACTTGTGGGATGATGCACTACAAGTTGCTCATGAAACTTCTGTTCTTTTTTTCTCTGCGTAGCTGTCTAAGATCACTTTTTCGGCGTAGCTGTCTAAGGTCACTTTGACCTAGATTTTGGTAAATAACTACCAATGAAAAGCTGGAAATAACTTAATTATGCAATGGTAAAATTGAATATCATTATTCTATTGGGCAAATTTTCTTGCGCGGGAGAATTTTAGGGAATGCAAACTATTGTTTGAGAATTATTGAGAAATCATAAAGCAATGCATTAAGTTGGTAGGCCCGTTGCTTCACAAACATAAAAAGTATATAAATCGGTTGCATTATCAAACAAATATATGTCAGAAGTGTTATTTCTAGATTAATTATTAACATATGAATTACAGCCGCATTTTATAGTTTAGGTAGATGTGCTCGTGGATCTTTATATTTGGCTATAAATGAACATGTCGAAAATCATATACTGTATGCCTAACTGCACAACAATTATTTTGAACTGTATGTTAGTCGCATTTTGACTGTATCCTAATTGCAACTTCATTAATAGGGCTTATAATCGTTAATATAAGGTCAGACGTGTTTTTTTAGATATATAAATTACATAATTGAGGCGCGTCATGGGAAAACCGGACTTAATGCATGTGCGTTAAGTGTCGTCCCGGATTAGCCTGTGCAGTACGCACAGGCTAATCCAGGACGGCACTTTCCGCCTTAAGTGGATTTATGGTTAGAAGAGACTTCCTTGAAACAGAAAATACCATAAAAGCGGAAAGTGCCGTCCTGGATTAGCCTGTGCGGACTGCACAGGCTAATCCGGGACGACACTTTACGCACATGCATTAAGACCGCTTCTCTCATGACGCGCCACATATGTATTATAGTAACGCTTTACAGTAGAGAGATGTATTTATAAATCTTTATATTTGGCTACAAACGAACATTTCTCAAATCGTGTACTGTATGCCTAATTGCACAACACATTTTAAATGTGTGTTAGTCGCATTTGACTATACCCTAAACGCCACTTTAGTAATATGGCATATATACTCGTTTTAACGTGATTTTCGTGTATATGTGGACTGAAGTCATTATTGAAATGTAAAACAGCCAGTGTTATTTACAGTTTACAAACATCTACGTAATGATATTTAATAATTAGTCCAGTGTCTGTAAAATGTTTAAGGTTCATTTACAAACTGCTGGGCAGAAGACAAGCTTATTTGATGACAAATACAAACATATAATTTTTCTAATATTTTTTATTGAAAGTGATTAAAGAGTGTATGTACGGTTTGTGATATCGTTTTCTTTGTTCAAGATAAGAGCGTGAAAACGACTAAATGTCTATATTGCGTAGAAAACACAAACGACAAACGATGTAATAAATGGCGTTTGTAGGACTAAATCAACTATTGGTCAAGTTAACATATATGTATTGAAGTTTGCATTGAATTGTCATCCAAAATGAACTGATTTCACTATACAGGTAGTAGATCGTACGTTACTAACTGGTATAGTGTAAGTGAGGAAAAAGACCGATACCAACAATGGCGGATTTCCGCTGACTTTTTAATGTTTTACACAGGATTTGTGGAAGGTTAGTGCATTTATCTTATAGATTTGACTTAATCATTATGCGCAGGATGATCTGCAGTTATTCATTTACCTTCGGTATAAATCGTGTAGCTGTTCTGTTAGGAATAAAAAACGTTATTGAAGAGTTCATACGCAATTGCTTGGTTGTTTACGAATAGGGCAGTTTATTTTTTCTGTCTTTTTTGACTATATTTACACAGTTTTATAAGCAGTTTTCGTACAAAGGAAAACTCAAAATCTTTGGCGTACACACATCTTGAACCCCTAAACTATACCAGTTAGTAACGTACGATCTAACCACTGACCACCTAGGTATATAGAATCTAAAGAATTGTTTCAGCTATGCATACAGCGTGATTAAGCATTAAGTCAGATGTACCATAACGTTTTGATTAAGCATACAGTACTGACGATTAGGCACCTAATTGCGATTAGGATACAGTCGAAATGCAATTAGGCATACAGTCGCTAAGAATCAGTCGCCCAAAAAAATCAATTTTAAATACATCTGAAACAAACTTGGCACAATTGTGAACTATATGCGTAAATGAGATATTGCTGTACCAAATTACAAATTTTACATTTTATTTATTTTATGTTACGAAGTTTAAATTAAAAGAAAATGTGGAAAATATGTATATCTTTGAAAACAGCACATCGATTTGATACAGTTTTTCAAAAAAAGTGCCATTGTATAGTTACAATAATTGTTCACAATCATAATAAACAATCCTACTATAAATGGAAAATATATCCTTTTACATCTGGTGTATAAATGTATGAATAATTCCACGTTTTTTGATGACAGTTCCAACCAAGAAACACAACTGTATGCCTACTCGGCGCCGACTTCCGGAATTGATACAGTTGCGTTCGTACACTGTGCTTATGGCACGCTCTATAAATAGCGATTGTACAATGCCCTCGTGTATCTTAGTGCGTTCAACACGGGTAGCATTAAACTGTACACTACCGTTGTCAAAATGCAATTTTTAGAGTCCAAGCTAGTTTTGTTGAAAGTACATTACGCGTATAAATCATGTATTTACTTTGCAATTTATTAAATGAAAACTATAAGTTATTGGCAAATTACAAAATAAATATGAAACAATAAAGAAAATACTATATAACGACTATCGATTTAAACACACCACTAACAATATAAGTATTTCCTTGATTATCTTTTCTAAAAGCGGTTAAAAAGGTACGGAACGGAAAGCTTTGTGGTGAACAGACACCCGGACAGACGGCTAATATACATACTCATTAAGACTAAACTTCATGGGGGGGAGGGGGCGTTGGTAACTGATTCGCGGCGGTGAAGTTTACAATCTACTTTCGACAAGGATTTATCAACAAAAGTAGCATAGAGTTTAATATCTCCGGTTTAAAACATTCCAGATCATTCTGAAAATAGCGCGCATTTACAGCCGGTGTATAGCTGCATCTATTAGCTTCCAGAGATCGAATCATAAGCTGCCAGAATATTTCAATAAGTGGGGAAATCAAATTTATGAACTTACTGTGCATGTTAACTTGAAATTGAATTGCGGTTACGTTATATAAAGATTAATTTAGAATTGCGCGTTTCTATCAGCTTCTCCAGTAGATGATTTTCAATAACAACACTCGTCTGATTCATAATAATTTTGAATTAAAGTGGTTTCGGCGAAACCCCGTTTCGGCGAATTGATTAATTCCCGCAATTATTTTCTTACATTGTTAATTTGTTAAATTTTCCTGAAAAATTATATAACAATTATGTTAACGGAAATTATTTTGGTCATGTATATATATATCACTGATATATCACTGATGAAAACATTGGGTGCTATGATCGGTTTATTCACGGTTCAAATATTAATAATGATTAAATTATTCTCAAATTAATTTGGGGTCCGAGCAGTCTTCCTATGGTGTCCGAAAAATCTGGGGTCCGAGAAGTCTCCTTATATAGGTGGGGAACAAAAAATCTGGGGTCCTGTCTTGTATTATGTTTCGAGTAAAAATTATATCTGATATGACAACGCCGATTGTCTTTTTAAAGGCATTTCTTGTTCTTACAATGTAAACATTTTAACTTATTTATTTGTATATAAATGTCTTCCATGTTTGCTTTTGCCATAGGTACGTCTAAACTTAATAACTTACAATTTCTCTACGTTGATCAGCAGGGAAGATACCATCGCCTGGCAATCCTACAGTTCTCCGACACAGTGAAGGAGGTCTTTGACTTTGATGACAAGCCCAGCACGTATCTCGTACGACAGGGAATATGGGTGGAGGCAGATGTATAGGAACTGCATTACAGTACGCTCATGGCATGTTCACTACCGGCAAAGGTATATTTTGACGTGAGCTTGAAAGTATCTTTATATTATTGATCTTATTTATATATTACCATTAGTTTAGGATGACATACCCGGTTGATGTTTCTTAATAATGTGGCTCCAATATGGATTTGAATTGTTTTTGGCATCATGCCTATACCACGACTATAGAAAATGTCAAATGAAAAATTCAAATGTGTCAATATTCTAATATAATATGTTGAATGCATTCAATGCTTTACAGGAATGCGATCTTATTCCGACGTAAACAGGAAGTCCTCCTCCTAATTTCCGGCCAATCTAATTGTGGTGGCAGCGTGGTGACAGCGGCGAGACGCCTTCACCAAAAGGCCACCTCGCAGTGGGAGCCAATACAACGCCCGCAGCTATAGAGATAAACGGATTAGGAAACGAGCTAAGGAATCAACACATATTTGGCATTGATGGTTTTGAGACGCTTTCTGAACTGGTGGATGCGCTCGGGTCGCAGTTGAGGAGTGTCCCGTGTGCGCCGTTTGACATTGAGAATGACTTTGATATGCACATTGCTTTGGATGTTTACTTGTTTATAGCAAAATGATTGTATTGTTTATGACGTAGATTGTGATGAACTTTCAATAAATGGCAAATAATCCTTTCAATCTCATTTTCTGACTATAATGAGCTCCTTACATATGCTACGAATAAAGATCAGTGAATAACCGTTAGAAGGTCATTTTATGGCGACCTTTCAGCTACTAATCAGAGCCTTGCTTTCGTGGTCTTTTTTAAGGTTCGAACATCATGACGTGGGATATGGCGCCAGAGCCCGTATTCACCAATTCATTCTTAACTAGCTGAAGTCAAATTGTTCCCGGACTATTCGCATATATGGCATTATTTTTATCACAGATATGTTAAATTCATATGGTCTGAAAGAAGAATCATTTCAGTTCAAAATCTGTAATATTCATACTTCTTCAAAAAACATACCAAATATACATTTACAAATACAACATATCACATGTGACAGTGTACAGAGCACTTTGACGTCATTACGGAGCTTCATCATGACGTTTCCTAAGCTTTGTCATCATAGACTATCAGAGTATCTCAAAATATTCCTCTCAAGAGACGAGGAAACATGCTGAAGTCAAAGGAGGCCTTATTATGACCGTACGGAGCATGCTGTAGTGTCTCATGCCCCAGAAAGTCGATGGTGATCAGTGTTGGAGAGATCTCTCCGAACAACTTGTAATGAAAAAATCAACGATTAAAAAAATATTGCTCTCGGTATATCATAAATTATAAAAGTTGTGCAATTATCAACATCACGCTTATTAAAAAAATGTTGGTATTATCTTTGAGTATAATTAAATATTGGAGTTACTTCTTGATAATACTCCTTATTCACGGTCTGTGCCCTGGGAACGGCGTGTTGTAACAAAATTCCTTTTCTGTCACAGAAGAAGATGAACATTACGCGTTTCTTACTCGATAATTAAGAATAGACTTAGACTCAAAAAAATCCTTGTGTGTTTGCACCCAAAAACACTATTAGAAAAACGTGGTCATAATACATAACACTGGGTCACTCCGGCATATATATTTTAAATTCTGAAAATAATGATGCATTAAAAACTTTATACGACCTTTTTGCCAAATAACTAGACAGTCATTCAATAATACTTCCAGAAATTACGATTGGTTTTAGTCTGTGTATGATGCCCTTGTGTCAAACTCTAACGAATGCTTTACCTGTGTCACCATAAACAATACATGCTGATTTTTTATCAGCTGATTTGGTTACACTTGCTAATGAATTGATAAGCGCATGAATGTCCAGGTTAACAACCTCACAAAATTTAGATCAGTTGACCGAATGCCAGCGAGTTTCTGATGTCGGTTCGTCCGTCGTGCGTTTGTTGGTAAACTGTTTCTTTAAGCGACAACTCAACTGGGCCGACTTTGATGACACTTCATAGGCTGGTCATCTGCCAGAGTTGCTCAAATGGTTCATTCCGCTGCACAAGATGGACGCCAGAGCTTAAAATAGAAAAACAAACTTTAAACAACATATCTGAACCCACTGGGCCAGCTTTGATGAAATTTTAGATAAATTTGTTTGGGTGGTCCTCTACGTAAGTTGCTCAAATGGTACAGGTCTGTTGACCATCAAAAATAGACATGTTTGTGCATGCGTGTGTAAACGACATCGCCTTTGAAACCACTAAGCCAACTTTTATGAAACTTCACAGAAATGTTTCTTGGGTGGCCCTTTGACTAAGTTGCTCAAATGGTACCAGTCCGTTGAACAACATAGCCGCCAGAGCTAAATATAGATATATGTACGCGTGCTTTTGTAAACGACATCTCTTCTGAAACGACTGAGCCAACCATGATAAAACTTCACAGAAATGCGCCCAATGTGGTCTGAAAGGTTGATCAAATGGTTCCGGTCCGCTCTTATGGTTGTATACATATGTATTTAAAACCACACGTTTTAAATACTTTTCCTATGGAATTTTGAGAAATATGGACAAGTTTTCTCATTTATTAATAGGTACCTAAGATTTGCTTCTTTCCAAAAGGATGGCAAAGCTATTTTCATGTGAATTATTTTAAATAACATCCACAGTGGCTCACTTAATAATTTAGCAGTTCCGTTTAACATTTTATGACCGATACCATCAGGGCTATTAACTTTGTTGATGTTTAAATTACTAAGAGCATTCTATTCAGTTAAAAAATGTCTTGTCAAAATAGTATATTTAGCTCAACTGGCCAAAGGCCATCGAGCTTATACCATGGTGGTTTGTCCATCGTTCGACCGTGCGTGCGTCCATGTGTGCGTGCGTGCGTGTGTTAACGTTTTTTTACACGAAATCTCATCGAAAACCGTTAGGGAAACTTTGATGAAACTTCACAGAAATGTTCCTTGAGTGGTCCACTACCAAAGTTGCTCAAATGGTTCCGGTGCGCTGCACAAGATGGCCGCCAGAGCTATAAATAAATAAAAATATTTAAACGACATCTCATCCTAAACCCCTGGGTGGATTTCGAAATAATTTCACATATATGTTCCAGAAATGAGATGGTTATCTATCAAAGTTGCTCAATTGGTTCCGCTCCGTTGAAAACAATAGCCGCTAGGGAGCGGGGCTATTTTTCCTGATATGGTTAATTTTCTTGTCAGAAACCATTGGTTGGATTTCGAAAGAATTTCACAGCAATGTTTATCGGGTGATTCTATACCAAAGTTGCTCAAATTGTTCCGCTCCGTTGAAAAACATGGCTGTCAGGGAGGGGCCATTTTTTTCTTATATGGCTATATTGAACACTTCGAAAATCTTGTCAGAAATTACTGGTTGGATCTTAAAATAATTTCACTGAAATATTCCTTGGGTGGTAAGATATCTACAAAAGTTGCTCACATGGTCCCGCTTCGTTGAAAAACATGGCCACCAGGGGGCGTGGCCATTTTACCTTGAACGCCTTTATCAACAACTTTGAAAATCTTGTCAGAAACCACTGGTTGGATTTCAAAATAATTTCCTAGAAATGTTACATGCGTGGTTTTCTACCAAAGTTGCTTAAATGGTTCCGCTTCGTTGAAAAACATGGCCGCCATGGGGCGGGGCCATTTTTCCTTATATGGCTATATTGAAAACTTTGCAAATCTTCTTGTCAGAAACCACTGGTTGGATTTAATAATAATTTAACAGAAATGTTCCTCTGGCCGTTCTCTACAAAAGTTGTTCAAAAAGTTCGGGTCCGTAAAAAATGGATTCGTTAAATCAAACATGGCCGCCCGAGGGCGGTGTCTTTTTTCCTTATATACCATACAAGGGTCTTTTTACTTCTGACACTGCGTACCACGGCCTGTACCCGGACAATCTTAACGCAGTGCAGCGACCCTAACGCAGTGCCAATATGGCGGACACAGAGAAAAAGTATGTAATTGTTTTTCAGGTTTTTTTAAATCATGTTTTTATATTTGTGTTGAGTATCAGCGTAAAGCTTTTAACATCTATAGTGTCCTATGCTTTATGTACTCGATATTTTGTTTGACAATTACTCTTTGATGCTGGAAGTCATTCAAGTGTAATCGAAAAAGTCTTCATACAGAAAATTTGTACGTGTCCGACCGTTTTAAAATATCTTAAAATGCAGTAGTACCTTACTTGTAATGTATATATGTTAAATCAACATCTCTATGGCCATGCGTAATCATATCAAAGTTTAAAGTTGATGTTTACTGATAAAACATTGTATTTATAGTGATGTAGGAAACTATGATGGATAAGTACACACGTAAAAAGGATGATTACCTAACAAACTAAAAAAAGATACCGATGCATGAACTTTTTTGTTATTTCTGTGCCTTATTCTGTATTCAAATGCCTTTACAGGTGTATTTACAGTCTCATGGCTACTCTGTTTCTGACGGATACAAACAATACTATATTTTACTATAAGTTCCTTGCCACTTCATGTAATAGCGAAAGGAATGGTACCATATGTAATTTTGACATGTAGCCATATTTGTTAGACCCTGCATACACTCCAAACAAAATTATATGTATTTCAAAACATTGCCACTATGTTTCGAACGGCAGTGTTAAATAATTTCCTTAAACTGTCAGACAGAGGATGTATCGCAATATACACACTAATTCAAATGTGGACGTTCAGAAATATTCAAACGAGTGTCACTTTGAATGCGTTTTATCCTTTTATATTTTTAATGGGTCTTCGCATTTCCTGTTCCACGTTCATTATTTTAAATTATAACTACGTTGTCTTTGAAAATAGTTGATTTTTGTCTGTCTTTGCAAATCGTTTGGCACTATATATCAGGACATAACTTTATTTTCCACTATTCTCGTCCAGCACAAACTCGCGATATTTTAAACACAGGTCTTCATGATAAACTGTGCAATGGGTAACAATCTCTGTCATTTAAGTGCATGCCTCCTCACATCGATGACATTTAAAGCGGTCCATAGTTTATATCATGAAACGATATAATACACTTTGTCACTGTTGAACGGGCAAATTATGCAATACGATTTGAACGAAAATAGAAACATTTATAGAGGCCCATTATTGGCGTTCATCTTACATGTATTTCAATTCATTTATGTAGAATATTAGTTGGTTTAAGTGTTTATCCTTCACGTTTTATGCGTTGGTTTGGTTTTTATCCGTTCCTATTATACATTGCGTTCGGTTATTATCAGTAAGAAATTAGGTTTTTATCCATGTTCGCACAGTCTGCACATTTGAAGGAGTATTGTGTCCATATTCAGTGGTATAACGCCATAGAGTAAACGGGCTTTTGAAGAAGTACATGTTTGCTTCCAAAAAGCGACATAGTATGGCCATTTAAAGCCTCTAAGTATTTTTGAAGATTTTTTATATATTTTAAATTTTATATATTTTAAATGAATGTTTGGCCTTGTTCCTCAGCATTCCGTCTTACAAAAACTGTTTGCTAGATGATACATTAGATCTATTGAAATACATACTCACTTGATGAGTTGCGACAGATATTACGACCAAAACAAACCTGTACATAAGGAAACTATGCATTATCCGGGTATCCGGGTACAGGCCGTGCTTACTTAATAAGCCAGTGGATGCGATACAGGCACTCGTTTGCCTATTGTTCAATAATTTTAAGTGACGTGTACCCATTAACGATGTATCATTTCTAGTTAATACATGTATAAGGACGTTTTTGATTTATTTTTACTGTTCCTTTCATTTAATCTCCATTTATTTGGCAACTGAGAAGTTTAAAATTTGAGTTAACTCGCGTTTAGATGTAACGGCTTGAGCAACATCTATACGATTATTAAAGCATAGTGTAATTATCTCCAGAAACGTGTATGTTGATATTTAGACAGTTAACTCAATCATTGTTAACCAAAAACGTGTTTTGCCAAAGTTACCGCAATTAAGAATGGTGAAATAGCTGAACATATTTTGAAATACTATTGAAAACGTTAAAGTTAATAATTACAAAAAAATCAGCGTACGTCGTTTCAAGAATATTTTGTTAGCTATTTCAAATTTGATTCGGTATAGAGACGAATGCAAATACAGTCAATCAGTTAACGTGTTGTTCTGCATGGCTGATTTCACATTCTTAAACAAAACCCGCCGCACTACAATAAGGTAAATCGGGCGCATTATTTACAGCTTGTTTACATGCCGATAACAATGATGCATGACGGCACGAACGTAAAGCTTATCGACGTTTAATTAAATCTCAACTCGAAATCTATATGTGTATACCGGTACGTCGTGTCGTTTAACGGTTTGGTTGCACGTGAGAGATTCAAAATTGAAAACGGATTTCAGTTTCAAGTTATAAATTTATTTCTTTTCAAAGAAAAAGTATTGAACAAAAAACGTTTGGGAAAATCAGCAAAAAGACACATCTGACGAATCGAAGTAATCATGTTGCAATATATGCGTTGTACTAACAGTAAAGGTGCTATCAATATTAAAAGACATATACATAAATGTCAGTGATATTCACAACAACTAAGTGATCTATTATTTTAAAAGTTATGACCTGAATTATTGTTAACCTAGTATCTTACATTATGCCTAACTATCAAGTATTCTAGGGAATGATCGTCATATGGAAGATAATTCTGGTGCGCTCGATAAATCCAAAACGCTGCTATCGTAGAAAGACTGTTGGCGAGAAAAGAAAATAAACCAATATCAAGCGAAATAGAGTGCACAAATTTTCTAATAAGAAGGACTGATTACTCATCTGCTTGAACACAATTGAAATTTTGCAATATCATTTTTGCGCAACACAAATCGAACTACCCATAGTACGTCATACTCTCTACTTTCAACATCTTGGTAAATACATAGGTTTGCATGCAGACTTCTTAATGCAAACGCAATAATATGCATAACAGTCAAGTCAACGTGTCGACTAATCCTCATCAGGCCGAAATAGCCGATGAAGGTCTAATTACCCCAAAACGGAAGGCACATCCTCAGGGTTTCATTGCTGTCAGTTAGATAACACGCACATATGGTTGAGTGCAGGATGCATATAATTTGTCAAATACAGTTTAAATGATATGTTTTGGTATCATTCTAAAGGTATATATGTAAGCAATAAAAAAGGCTGTTTTTGTGCACTACTTTTCTAGTGGTTCCCAGATTCATAACTTTTGGCCCATGTATTTATGCACAAAATGGCAGCCTCCATGCCCGTCAACCGGTGTGTTTTTTCTAAGGTAAATATTTTGAGTTACAACGCATAGAATTTTCTGACATGCTGTTTTTTTTTTTAAAGTTATGTCCTCACTTTTCCAACAATGTATGGTGATATATTGGGAAGTAGCTTGGTCATGGTGAAAATTGAGATCAAACTTTGAATATTTTATATGTAACAAAGAAAGAATTTATTTGTGCATGCGTAACCTGACGCGTATACATTTGGGGGCATCGATTGTTAGTGCTTCGTAGCCTGCAAAGTAAAAAGTAGGTCACGCATTCTATTTCTCGAAATCATAACTAAAGACCGTTGGTTTCCGCTAACAGTCTAAAAATCAATTCACGCCGCACGGGGTACTTGTCAAACAAATACATGGAAATTTATCTTCTCACAAAAGTTAGGTAGTAAAACTTAAAATGTCCTACTGTAACCCTTCATTATTTGACCCCCTCCCCAAATCTGGGGTATTTTACTCGTGTGTACTGGCACCCTGCTGTGGTCACAGTGTGAGTGTGGTGACCCTTATCATCTGAGATCAATACACTGATGCAGCGGTAGAGATCACACTACCACCCAAATGTGACTGTCTGCATTTACATTTGTCACCCATTTATGGTGGACCAATACACGAAGTGGAATACCTCATGGGGAGAGGCCAGCTGAGAATTTTAAGTGTTAGAAAAAGAAATGTGTTGTTTGACGATTTTGACACCCAATATGCAATAAAATTCCATGTGTTAAAATAATATCTAGTATGTATCACAACCATGTTCCAAAGCACGGTGTTTTAAACACAAATTCTAATTTTTATTTATTTTTTCAACTTAAGTGAAGAATAGCTTAAGAATGTTTATTAATATGGACCCAGTACCACCTGGTCGTGAGAAACGTCACTAACTACAGACCGCCCCTCATGGCATGATTAATAGGATTGAACTATAGGCCTGGCAGACGTAAAAACCGCAACCTGTAAACGTAAGCGGGTTGCGTAACGTCAGTTTTAGACTGGTACTTTTTGCACCATAAATCGCGAATACAAAATATTTTTACAGACTGCACACATAAACACAAAGCACAGTCCATTAATAAGAGATATTTAACATAAAACTCAAACTCGAAAATAACTACTTAAATTTGTTTCGTTCAGATTAAAGGCAGTGTTAATGTCAACGATTGTTTTCCGAAACTTAATGCTGTATTCGTTTTTTGAAAAAACTTGCAGCAAACAATATTTATATTAATGTTACTATTAATACTTTTAGGTTGGATATGTTCGTAAACCTAAAACAAAACACACACACAAACTCAGCATTACGTATTTTAACTTTTTCGAAACACATACTTATTAAACAAAAACAACTACAACGCAATAGGTTATTTTTGACTGATGGAACGTAATCTATACTTTGTTAGACCGTATACATCTCACGCCGTTTATAGCTTGCGTGTGAGCTGTATACGTTGGTTGACAACGTATACAGCTTACGGTGAACCATATGCGTTGGTTGACAACGTATACAGCTTACGTTAGCGGTATACGTTGGATATGTGCATACACTTGTGAAATAGGTCTTTCGTCTTAACGTATATAGCTCACATGGTGAGTGACTGGTATAAAACTTTATTGTGATAACCAGTACGAGATACTTGATCGAGATCACCACCATCATAATCTTTGACGTAGCAGTATAAGCAGTAGATATAGTGGCGGTAACAGTAGCAGCCGCAGAAGCAGAAGCAGTAGTAGTACTAGTAGTAGTAGTAGTAGCAGTAGTAGCAGTAGTAGTAGCAGTTGTTGTTGTTGTTGTTGTAAAATCGTTATTCAATAAAGGTACCTTTATACACACGCATGAAACTAAATATGGGGCTTTCGATGAACAAAACATAGGCCTAATTAAAATTAAAACAAAAATAATTATCATACTCTAGTAGAAAAAGCGACAGCTGTAGTATCAGCAGTATCCTCTTCGACAT
>CM051027.1:51703330-51840830 GCA_027627225.1 Congeria kusceri | reverse complement strand
CTTTTATAGTGTTTATAATAATGACATCGACTCGAGTTAGATACATCATCTTGCCATTTTTGTGTACAACAATCGATTACACGTTGTTTAAAAGTCGATATAAATATGTTTTTATCACCAAAATCCAGACTTATCCAGACATATCTAAAACCATATGTAAACAATTAATTTAAATGTTGGATGCCCAACAAGTCCACCCTGAATCATCAAGAGATTTGAGCAATAAATAGCAGTTTCTAGGAGAACGATGTGCGGACATTTGTAGCAGATCACACCAGTAACTAATACAATTTGTATAATAATTTACACATAGTGGTATCCTACCACATTCTCCAAGAACAATACAATTATTCGTGGTCTTATTTAAATTTAGAAACTTTTTACAAACCATAGTATGAACAGATTCGATAGTTTGCGTGTATTCATATCCCCATATTTGGGTTGCGTGTATTCCTATCCCCATATTTGGGTTGCGTGTATTCATAACCCCATATTTGGGTTGCGTGTATTCATATCCCCATATTTGGGTTGCGTGTATTCATAACCCCATATTTGGGATCCGTAGCAGAGAATTGGTCTTATCATAGAATCAAATATTTTAAACACTTCAAAAGGTGAGAAGTAACCAAATGGTTTTTGAAATGTGTTTATTGAAAAAATAGCCTTCTGTGCTTGAGCAGCTAACTTATTATGTGCTAACGTCCATGATAATGAGGGGGTAAAAAGAAGGCCAATATATTTATATACGGATGTTGTTTTAACTTCTTTATCACGGAAATGCCAACGCTCACCGTTTTTTAGAACTCCACCATTACGAAATACAATTATCTCTGTTATATTGAGATTCACTTCCATCTCGGTGTTTCAACAAAAAAATGCAATGAAATTGAGTTGCTGTTGTAATTGTTGTACAGTTTCCGGACAATTTGCAATATAATCAGCGAACATTAAACAAATAATTGGTTAGCTATGAAAATAGTTATGAAATTCGTATTTCTTAGTGGCAATGGCGACTGATATTAATTACGAAACCCATTTCCTCAACAGCCCGTGTATAGAAACGTGTATTTCATAACAACCATTCAAAATCAAATTTTTAAACGAAAATTAAAACAAATATATCGTTAAACGTATGTATGTTTGCCATTTCATTTGCATCAATAGTTTTGTTTAAATACAAATTTGATCTTGAATATTAATAAATTTTGATTTCGAATATAGTCAATTTATTATCAATGTGCACAAGCGTTAATTCGGATGCAAAGTATAGTAGTACGTTCTAACAGGCGATACATATTATGGTGCCAATGCCTAATTTTAAGAGTTTTTTCATTGAAAATGAATAATCCTAAGGTAGATATTTTTTATTTATAAACTAAGTCGTCACAGAATATGTGTCGATTACGCAATTGCCAAATTGTGAGTTGGGCATTCCATTTTATCAGAACTTCAAATATGTTAATTTGAATTTCACACCTGTCATTTACCTGTAACCAGCAGCAATGATTTGTTGTTCAAAGTAAAATAATAAAATTTAACTGCACGAAATGCCAAATAGAGTGTGCTAGGTAATTATTCGCCGCATATTATATGCACTTGCAACATGTTTCTGCTTGCAGTTCAGCCGCAAGCTCGTCTTCCGACAACAAGGTTTAAAAAAACTAAACACTTCATAATAGCTTTTGGAGATTCCTGTATAAAGGTTACGAGCACTACATGAATGAACTGAAACACTCGTCAGTATAATGACAACTCTAAGTGCGTTATGTGGCGTTTGACCTAGCAAAATTGAATTGAAAACATTTAATCTCCAGAATTCCCTCTTTTTTACATTGGTTTGCTTTCACCAAAATCGTGTTTGTGAATTCTGGCAATGCCATTTTTCCAAGCCGTGGATTTCTGTCTAAATACTTGAAAGTTAAATTATGCGAAGAAGTTATTGCGGCATATATGAACGTAAAACTAACAATTGTTATCAATTTAAATAAATGCAGAAAATAACAATCAACTATGTGTTTCAAATTGGTTTTCATGGTCCCGTGAATTAAACCAACAAAATCTGCGTATATTTAAACAACCCTTTGAAATTCTCCCCGGTATATGTAATACACGTGTTGGTTGCGACCATTTTCCTTGCAATTCTTGTGGACACACATCAGGTGTAATCCAGTGCTCGCATGTAAACCATTGGTTGGCCTGCGATAAGCAATTGCTATTCATTTTCGTATCTTAAACCGATGTTTTCACAGCTTTTGGCTGATTCATTTTCTAAAACTGACTTTTTCCTGGTTTATAATACATCTATTGTTAACATTTTATAGTTTGGAAAGCACATTGCTTGTGCAAAGTTAAACGTTTGACGAATATCTGTCATTTTTCGAGAAAAATGTGCCACCTTGTAGACATACCCTAGTAATTGTTTACACAAACAGGCATAATAAATATCAAAATAATTATGTTGTGCAACCAAAACAGCATCACAGACAAAATGTTTTGATAGATTCTACAAATTTCTGTTTTAAAATTCCATTTTAAAGCAATATTTTTCTAACCCCAAACTGTGAAACTGACCCTTTAAGACCAATTGTGTTCACACTAACATTCTTAAGACCGATTATGTTCCCTTAAATAATTCTCAATAAAATCTTACTATGCTCATCTTGTTCAGAAGCTGTAATTGGCGGGTAAATGTAACGTATTTACTGTATCGATAAGGCGAGAGTTTGTTTATTTCTTGGTTCTCGGATCCGCCGACCCGGTTTTTTCCAAAAAGCGAAAACAAATTTAACGGATATCGTAAAAATGACCTTGTGAAAGGGTTTCAACCTGTTACACGTGAAATTCTAGTCATTAATTTACTCTAGACTGTGTTATTTTTTTCCCTCCTCCAGCCGGACACTTTTCCAAAAATGTCCGAGAACCAATTAATTAAACAACTCTGGCCTTATGAGTGACTTGCGAACGTAGGTTGACGTGTAGGGTATAATACAGTGAATTGCACATGTTGGTTGAACCCATTTTGCCTTACAATTCTGGTGGACACACACCCAGTGTAATTAAGTACACAGCTGGGGGGGATGCCGTTGCCGCGGAAATCCAGACACATCACAGAAATGTAATTTCGTTTCCGCATCACTGCGCTTGTGTTGTCAGGAGAATACAATAATACATTAATGAATGGTATTTCTGAATATTTGCCATTCAGGGTACGACAGACGCCGGTCAATATTTGTGTCGTATAGCCGCTGAAGAATGGCATGCTAAATCTCCTTTATTAAAAGCAAAATGCACATTTAGGCTATGGTTATTTTGTATACTGCATACTTTGATTAACGAATATGTTGCTTTTGTGAGTAAAAATTATTCATTTTAAAAATTAAATAAAATGCATTTAAATGTATATTAGTTCCCTTGACGTAGAATTTAATTCCATAAATCTAGTTATCTGGTAGTATAAACTTGCACTTTTATTACTACAGGCCCAGTGACAGACATATGTGTTAATTGCTGGAATTATAAGAACCCATACGTTACCGGTATTATTTCCTGACTATTTTTTTTTAACATTTCACCAAGTTCTCACTATCTGGGTTTGTTAACTTAACTATTACAATATTATGCATTTCGGTGCATAGGTAATCCAATTAAATGAGAACTGATGTTGAGGTGGAATAACAGAAACCATCCACCGGAAATATTCATCTCATGCACTTGTACTCTCCAGACACAATTTTCCCGATTGCACTTTGAGGAAGTTTATTAAAAAAATTTAAGTGTGTATGTATCATCTTTCATATCAATTATTTTCAAAATAAGCAGATCAAAGTGACAATATAACTTCAAATCAGACATATTAACGTAAACACTGAACACTAAATGCCGAATAAATCAACAAATACGTGTCTACTTTTCCATCGTTTATTTGTGTTGTGTAACCTAAAACAACTGTCGAGTAAATGAATATACATGTATCGGAGTTTCCGGCTGTACATTTGTTTGTGATTTAAATGAAGCAAATTTTGCGTTTTACAACAATGGTTCTTTTTTACTTTTCTTGCATTTTATATCAAAGTATATGGTAATTAATGTTATCGGGTTGTTTTAATTTATGTCACAAGGACTGTTGTAAGATCGTGCATACACTCTTTAAACAATGCCATTAGCTGATTTAATCTGCAAACAAAAAACCACACAGATTATTAGTTCAATTTAAAGTAATATAGACCAAACCAAAATATAATTTGTCCGTTTATCAAACTCATCGGCAGCTCCACGATTTGTATACCTGGAATTGTGTTTTTAAAGCAGCAGTCCTGGGCTCGTACCCACTAAGCTCCTTAGGGAAAACTTAAGTAAATTTCTTAAAAGTATACAATTCCTTAAGAATGTGGCCATTTCTTTTAAAGTTTCTTTTCTGTTAAACTGTTTCATTCTGGTTAAGAATCAACAAATGCTTCTAATGGTACCATATTTAAATAATAAAATAATGATTTTTACATAGAAAATGGTATTTGAAATTTTGACTTAAGTATAAGTTAAGTTAAGATTTTCCTTAGGAGCTTTGTGGATATGGGCCCTGGAATATGTTAATAAAAATAAAACTTTACAGAAATCGTTTCTAATGGACATCTTACCGATCCCCCCAAAAAACTGCATTGAAATCGGTAAAATAATAACATTTTGGTAACCTTTTTTCGTATAAGTAATTTGTATGCGATAGGTGGTGATGGCTGTGGAGTAAATCAGCGTATGTTATTAGTGTATATTCCGTGCGTACCAAGCGTATTCCAACCTAGACATTATAAAATGCTTTTCGCAACTAAGAAACAGTTGTCAGTCGAATAAAGGTCATTAACGTTCGTTAGAACTAATGCCAATTTAAGATGTAATGAATTATATTCTATGGATCTCAGCTTTAACTTTAAATTGGCTTCCTGTTGCGCTATAAATGATATTATATGATAGCAATGCGCTTAACTACGACATTAAATATATAAAATTAATATAATACACAATGATATATTTGATAAAAACAAAGAAGCAAAAAAGTCCGAAAAATTAAAAACCCGAGCGGGTATCGAACTCACGACTAAGGAGTTAGACGAAGAAATGACAGCGCTTTAACCAACTGCGCTTTCATACTTGGTAAGGATTCGTGTTTAAACTACGGTTATACAAAATATTCACAATTCTGACGTCAAAATGTAAACATGAAAATGTCAAAACAAACACGACCCGTATCATAAATGGTTTTATGTCAGAATACGTACACTCTTTTCCTATTATATATACCCTGTTTTAATCATTATTATATGCCAGTATTAATAAATGAATTTCATATATTTTTTTAAGAAATTGCCCCCTGGAGACCCTTTTCGATGACATAGTCCCGTTAATCATTCATATTACAAATACTATTCGTTCATGCGTATTCATAAATAACCGTTATGCGGATAATATGTATGTACGGATCATATTTTGTGTATACGAATAGACGTATGCAGTTACTTATTTGCATTGCATCTGTCTTTCATGTCATATCAAATAACTAATCCCACCATCTGCCTATTAGTCTTCCACTGCATATGGCTGTCTTGCATATTAGCTTATAAAGAGTCGATGTTTTGGCCTGAAAACACTGTTCCACCGGCTGTGGACTCGTACACTGGCGGCTACTTTGCCAGCGGTTTGTGATTTAGCATGCACTGTTTGAATATGTATGCAGAAATATATGTATGTTGTGTACGAAAGCAGTCCATGACTTGTTTATAATTAAGTTAAACGTGCTGGTATTTATAATTTGAATATAATAATGTTACTTACTTCTGTTGACGTTATAAACTATTAGACATAATTATAAGAACAACTTCATTGATTTTTTGTTCTAATTAACTGCCTAGAATAGATGAATCGCATTGCAGTTGCTAAATAAAGATTTACGTATATATACATTACAATGCTATTGCAAAGTTGGATTCATTGAAATTATTTTCGAATTAATTTGTTAAACATGGTTCTCCATTATATTTAATCCTAAACCCGCTCAAAATATTAACATGTTATTGGTGTACTCGTTTTTGAATATGCAAGGGTTAAGGACAAGAAAAGATGAATTATTGGTAATTAATAAGACAAATTAAGTACGGTAGTGTTGTCTTTCTGTCTATGACCTTATAAAAGTCTTATAGTATATTTCTGCTTTTGTTAATTTCATGCAAATTTTCAACACGTTATCAGACAGAGGGATATCCAATGAAATACGGCCATGTCATCTTTTGTTAACATAAGATACTTCGCACTATAAATGGAAATGCAAATGTTTGGTATTTCATAGAATAATATTGTCTGGCTCGCAAATGTTAAGCATATTTATGAAAGGTTAATGTGTCAAATAATGCAACAAAACATTCATAATAACACCAAAACTGAAGGTGATTCATGTGTGGTGACCATAGAAACATACCAATCTGACATCTAAATACATCTCGTACACATTTAAATCTAAATATACATTTGTTTAATTGTTCAACTACATTTACGTTAATCACAAAGCGCAGTTAAATTAACAGGATATGTATGAATTACATATTAAACAGTGTTTATTTAACTAGGTTTCACAATGGAGCGATGAATTATCACTAGTGTATAATTCCCATTACATACAAGTATCTTGCAAACATTAACATCCGAAATACGGCACGGACAATTTCACGGAATATTCAAATGATAGCCCATGTTGTTGTTTTTCATTCTAAAATAATAAGAGATTTTTCGTGTCGGGGTTCAATTACTTTTTAAATAAACAGAACGTATTGAATTGTCGGATGAGTGTTTCTTTGTGCACACTCATTTACCATTCTCGCAATCAACGTTCTTCAAGCCCTTTCGTTTAATTTCTCAGTGTGCAAATAGTGGTCAGCAATTGGTTGTTCATATTTCCATATGTCACTAGGGTTGAACAGTTTTTCAATAGCAAGTAAATAAATCGTACAAAACTAGCTGACGATTTCAGTGAAAGTGTATAGCGTTTCAATCGTTACCAATTGATGCGGCAAAATCTTCACAGCAATTAAATATCTGCATTTTATTCATCAAATGTAATAAAAAGTTTAAAGCACAATCAGTCCCTGTTCTCAAAGCAATAAACGTCAGTTGTATATATATATACATGCAACATCCAAACCTTATAAAACGAACTCCAACTGAGGTTTCTGGCAGCAAATTTGGCATCTGTTTACACAAGCGTGATTTTGAAATTGGCCAGCAAACCAATGGATAAACATTTTTCAGATTGAATAATAAACATCACGAAAACATCAGTTGAACGTGTGTGGTGTGTGTGTAATTTCGACAGAATGCAGATAATCTCCTCTCGTTCATATCGTTTAAAGTAGAGGTCATTTGCTTCTTGATCACATTCTGTCTAATTCATTAAGTAATAGCTTTCAAAACAGGGTTCAGCGATTTTATAATCAAATCTGTGATCACGTCTTATCTTAAAATTGAAAAAACAATGTCAATTTCATGGATATTTAAAGGATAAAATTAAGATGTTAACTGTATGAAACGCAACTTTGTGTAAATCAGAATTGGTAGCTAAAATCATCGTAAACTTTATAGTTAAAGCATAAACAACTGTTTATATGGCACTTTTGTTTATGTTATATTTACACTTATATTATAACGGTGTTATATAAACAAATAACTGAACCTACAAATAGTTAATGATTGTTATAAAACTATAATAAATTAAAACATTGATAAATACAAACATAGCGAAGTTTAATTAAAGAAATACAATTTTAATTTGTGTTAATAAACGGCATTAAGTAAGGATTAACGCATTAGGTTTTATATGCATTCTTTCATTCAGTTCACCTAAGTCATTAATTATATAGCTGAATATTATCAATGAAAACCTACCACTTTCAAAACTAATTAACAATAAATATTTAAATATTTTCGGCAGTTAATGATTATTATAAATCTTCTTGATGTTTCTTCATAATTCCGGTTATTTATAAAACAGCAATGACATTTATATTGCATCTGTTATGCAAGTTCCATATCTAAGCTTCAATTTGAGGCAAATCTTGCGCAATAATGCAATCAAAGTGTTTAATGGGAACTCGACATCTGTTTTGATTTGCATTGCAGATGCATATTACCTTGATTGGATCGACATCAGAGAAAGTCGAGCTGGTCAGTCGAAATAAATGAATAAATTGTTATGTTTCTTGTAAACGCTAATAGGGCCCATTCTTAGACTTAAGAATAAAGAATATGCATAAACTCACTCCGTAAAAACAATTGTGTTTGTGCAACCATGCTGAGTACGAATGTTGCTTATGTCATTAACAAACCATTCTAAATAAAGAATGCTAAAATTTGCGTAGGTTAATACAAAGCAAGATTCTAATTAAAAGCATTTTAAGAGTAGACCAGCTTCAAGAAAATTCTTTATTCTTACGTCGTAAGCCTAAGAATAGGTTGGCAAATACGGGTCCTGGCCAAAGAAAATTATATCTGGACTTGACTGACATTGAATTAAGAAAGCTTTTCATGATCACTTTAACTTAAGTCATGGCATAAATAAGTGAAATGTTCAAATCAAAAATTTTATGCAAAATGCAGTGGTTTATGTTCACAAAAGTGTAAAATATAAATGATCTGGGGCCATATCCACAAAGATCCTGAGACAATTCTTAACTAAAGTTACATTGAAGGGAAAAATCAAATACAATTTTTCTTGTGAAAAGCAATATAATATATACGAAATATGATAAAATACGAAGCATATGTTGATTCTTTGCCAGATTAAAACTATTTAAGACAAAAGAATCTTTAAATGAAGCAGCCCCAGACTTAAGGAATTTGATGATTTTGAGATATTTACTTAAGCCTCGGTCACAACCCACTGCGGTGGCCGCTGACCGCAGACCAAACGCACGATTTTGATATCGCAAGGCAAACGCATGCGTTTCGTAAGAACTTGTGGAATTCGTACGGGCATCGTGCGGCCAACTTACGGGCGACGTGCGTTCGCCGCACGTCTGTCGGGCGTTTTCACTTTAAGCTGACAGCAGCTGTGTCTGCGAATCGTGCGATTGACGTGCGTCTGTCCTACGGCGACCTTACGGTCACCTTGCGACTTCTTATGACGCCGCACGACCAGCGCATACTAATCGCACGATCACCGCAAGTTGTACGCACGGTCGCCGCAATGGTATTTTGGCAAAAACACGAATATTAATATTTTTTCACAAATATCCTGCATGAATTGGAGCTATTTACGACTTTTAATTTGATATGTATATCAGAAGATGCTATGGTTAAGTTTTCATATTTGTTAAAAAAATTAGTATCATTTTTTCAAGTAGCAGTATGATTGTAACACAAGTGAAATAAAGAGATAATATGGAAAATGTGTTTAAAGCATGCAAATAATCGAGGTTATTTATACGATGCACATAGCTCCTTGCGGTCACCGTGCGATAATCGCACGTGTCTTGCGGCGAGCGTGAGTTGTCAGTTTCTTTCCCGCGTCGCCGGTTTCGTTTATCGTAAGGAAGCCGTACGATGTTCGCACGGTGCCCTTACGGTGATCGACGCAAAGCAGACGCATCAACTAAAGCGCTTGCAATAATGTCTGTTGCGGTTGTTGCGGCGACCGTGCGATCGAGGAAAACACGCACGGGCGCCGTAGGTCCAAAGCACGTTTTTGACAAAAACCTCGACGCAAGCTCGACGTAAGGTCGACGCAAGCCGGTTGTGACCGAGGCTTATTACGTTTTCACTAAGGAGCTTTGGGTATTAACAAGATTTAAAAAATATTTTATGAAGACATACGCATAAAAAGGCCACACATTTAATGAATATTAGAATTTCAGACATTTATTTTAGTTTTGATTACGGGAATTTGTGGATAAAAACCCTGGCTCTGGTTAATATAAATATATAGCAAGATAATACACAGGTTTTCATATTTGATTATCAGAACCTGTATAGTTTTACAAGTTTTCATATATTAGGAACCTGTATAGTGACATAATGGTACTTTAATATAGGAACAGTACCCTTCAAAATAATAAAGCAATTACAAAATAAATGAATGTATACTAATTGCCAAGCATTGATACACTTTTATGATAATGTATAAAATGGCAAACCAAATAGATACAAACTTTGCTTTACATGTAGATATTGTATACACTATGTCCAAGTTATATATATGTTCAATATTAGTAGTTTTAACTATATTTTCTGATTATTGTAAGTTGATTTCGTTAATTGTATGATGAGTTAGAAGGTTAGTGTCCATTTATCAGGAATAAAACAGAATGCGTGCAAATTGCGTGTATCAGTTGTGGAACCTCATAGTGCGCATGACATATAAACGATGCTTTCACAATATATTTGTCGCCTGACATCGACAGGTGAGTCATCACTTCAAATATTTAAGAGAGATTACAGAGCGTTTGTTATTGCACTTTTAAAAGAAAATATAATTTACATAAACCGGTTGGTTTTATAATTTGTTTCAATTATTCCTGGCTGGGAAATGCACAAATATTATAAACGTTTACAATAGATTTAATGTAATACCTATAAACCAGACAATAATACACAATATGTTATTGTTCTTGTGCAGGTATGTTAGAAAGGTTCGAAAGTAAAGACAACCAGTTCAAAATCATTGACATATGTTAAATTGAAATAAGGCGTTTTACTTCTTCATAAAAGATTTTAAGTTAGTCAAAATGTGAGCATATTTGTGTTCGTGACCCTTAGCAATTGTGTTCATATTTTGATTCAGAACGAACATCTTTTCATATAAGTTTAAGCTTGGTACATTAGACAAATGACAAGAAGGATGCAAACACGTTCAGGTACTCTGTCCTCAATGACAATGTTGCGATTGAAGTTCTTCGTTGCATATATTGTGAACATTGGAAACAAAGCGACCTTTAGAGGCTAACAGATGGGAAAGAAAAGGAAATGTGAGGACCAGTTCTATATAAACATGTACCCTTTGTAGGAAAGACACCATTTTATTACTGTAACCAAATGACCATGCCAAAACAGAAACACAAACACAAAAAATAATGCATCGTCATTGTTATTTTTTTACAAGCAAATACTATTACATCTTTGAGGTTGTTTATTCTTTCCTTTACGAATATATTATTATCGATTAATTTTTAATTTTTTTCGTTTACATTTAAACAACGAGAATGACATACCTTATAAGAAAATGACCTACCTTTAAACTCTCGCCGGGTTTCGGCTTTCCCCATCGTTTCTTTTTCACTTTCGGAACTCTCAAAGAAATAGACTCGACGGACATGTTTGTGGTGCAACAACTGGCTTTGAAACAGTAGGCTTTTTAAGTCTTCCTTTTCATAATATTTGGAAAATCAATATAGTTCAACACTAAAATCGCTTGAAATACGCACTAAATATCCAATACTCAAATGTTTTAACCATTTCTAGACGGATAAGGTTAACATTTCATTACAGCGTTTTTTCGCAAACTTATATTAAAATGTACACATTATCTCCAAGTCATCTTTTTTATATATGCTATTTACCTGAAAAAATAATGAAATTACAATTTTGATGATTTTGTACAGTTGTTGATTTTATTTCAACATATAAACATTATTTTTATTCTTTTTTTCATTTTCAGTCAATCCGCACTTATGTTTATAGTGTCTTAATTGCTTTGTCTTGACGTGTACATGTAGATCGATTCTAGATTTCATTGACATTAAAATATGCGCTTCCTTTATATCGTAATGCAATTTCCATAATTAACTAAGTCCTCAAGAAATCATGTTAGGCGCGATCTATGTCCAATCGAATTATGTCCATGACACGGTCATGCAAATCTGTTTGCGCATGAAATCTTGCCCTGGCATTAATTGCCAATATTCGGATTTCACAATACACGAGTGCTCCTGCTCTCTTATTGGTTTTCTGTAGCAGTGATGACAATCAAAGTCTGGCATGTTGCATTTTCTAGAGAGGTGAGTCCTTTTGATCTTTCCAAATTAATTGAATTCTCTGCGACGCTGTTGTAAGCATTCCTGTTCGACTTGTCTCTTCGATAGATTTTCACCACTTCCGGTGAGGGTGCTGTTGTTATCGGATAATAAGGAATCCAGCCGGAAATCTATGCAACTGCCTAAATGAAATCTATGGACCATGACATTTTAATAATCCTTTGTCTTAGAATATTTTACAGTTCATCGAAATATATTTTTTAAAAACTTACAATATTTACATGGCTACATTGTGAAATCTATGGACCGTGGTATTTCAATTGTCCTTTGTCTTCAAATATTTCCAGTTATTTTATTATTATTTGTATATGGTTAAATCAAAGAAATCTATTAACCATGTCATTTCAAAATTGCAATGTCTTCAAATAGGTTCCAGTGCATCGAAATTGAATAATTACTTAGTTATATTTATATAGTTACATGAATGAAATGTTCACACCGTATCATTCCAATAGTTTCTGTCTGCAAGTATTTTCAATGTCATCAAAAATGAATAAATTGTACGTAGTTATATTTATAACAAAACAATGTAAATACGTAAAACCAGAGGTACTTTAAAATTCAAAATTAAGTAATGCGCAAAATGTGTTGTTTTTTTCTCGTTTGTGTTATTATTTAATTTTAATATAATTTCCAACAAGTATTTGTTTAAGTCTCTAAAATGCCGAATCAGATGTTATAGTATTATAACAGCTCTGTGTTATATTTTTAACATAGTTCATAAGCATTACATTTAACTTAATCGTCATTATGACGCGCTTATATCAACTATAAATGTATTATTAAGCTATGGCTCTCAGCATTGATTTAATATTTAGACAATAATATACGGCAGAGCTGGGCCGGGCATCTATAATCGGCCCGCTGCCGATATAACGGCCCGAGGGCCGTTATACGGCTAGGGCCGATTATAGACGCCCGGCCCAGCTCTGCCGTATATTATCGTTTATAATACATAGTATCCTGTCACAAGAAAAGAATCATGTTACTTTCTTTATTACACAAAATGTTAACAAAAACACTAAACAAACTTTCCGTACTTTTATTCAACTAATTACGCAATACGTGACGCAATACGTGACGCAATTCTAACGAATGACGTAATTTATAAAAAGAAAAACAATGACGAAACAAACCAGTTTTAGCTGGACTCTCAGTTTTTTTGTGACGACGATTATGTCGTGTTTGCTTTTATTTTTTAGTAAAATACATTACAATTAGTTTAATAAATCGTGCATGGACGAATTCTGAATGATGAATGTGTCAGTTGAATAAATAATATATTTTGAGACTTTGAATCGGAATGAAATCAAACGTTCTGACCAGTCATTGCGATTTCGTAAATCGTGTTTCTGGTCAGAATGGGTCACATGCAATTAATATCATGATTGTTAAAAATTAAGGCTTATGGATACAAGAAAATGAAATTGAAGTACTTACATTATTGTTGGAGTTTTATTGTTGGAAGCAATGGATTGAAATTGAGGTACAGTAAAATTTTCTGATCTGTTCAAGTTTGTTCAGTATTCTTTTTCTCAAACTCAAAGATGCATAGGCTATATAGATCCTCTATATATTTAATCAATTTAACTACAAACTTCCGTTAATATTCTGTATTTGCATTTTCGGATTTAACCGTTTGATTTTGACTAAATACGCCATTCGTTGTCGGTGACGTCGCGCGATCGGATTCTCTTCGATTATCGAAAAATCGGCAGCGGGCCGATTGTAGATGCCCGGCCCAGCTCTGCCATATATTATTGTCTAATTATTAATATTCCTATTTGACACTTCTTACAACGAATGATTACATTGTAACAAGGGACTAGATGTATGTTATTATCCGATATGAACTTTGCATTACACTACTATATCAAATTCTGACATGATACTCGCTATTTTTTCTGTAGACAAAGAACAAAATTAGCGTTGTTAAACTACCTCATAAACAACTCAAAAAGTAGTCCCGATTCTGAGCGGAGCATAGCAAAATGTAGTTCTCATTACAATCGCAAAAATATGTCAAATTATGTTGGGATTGAAATAATTTTCGCATTATCGTGGTTTATCGGTCAATAAATAACTCTTTATATTTCTGATGCGTGGTTATTAAACCACTCGGACTAACTTCACCGTGGATTAATAACTACGCATCAGAAATCTAAATCGTTGTTAAATGGCCGATAAACAACGATTAATCTAAAATTATTTCTCAACTATAAAATAATTATTGCCCAGAAATAACCAGGTTTTTGTTATTTGTTTTATTATAAGCAAATGTTAAATGCTTTAAAATTTTAATGCAATTTAACCACACTGCGTATTTTCCAAGACATGCACAAATACACTATTTTTCGTAGCACTGAGTCTCTATTGAGTCCCAATCGACTTTAAAAAAAAGCCAAGTACAATCCAGTTTACTCCAAATGACACACATTGTGGAACACTATGCAATCACAAATGCGGCAAGAACATTTACAGGCATGTTGTCCTAGGCTACGATGTAATCAGACTGAAGTCTTCATCATTTGCCGTTAATATTATTGCTTTGCTACCGACGTGGGACAAGGCACGGGGGAAGCCATAGTTTACGATCAGCCATTATTGCTCTCGATTCCGCAATAAAAGCAAATCTATTGCCAAATCACATTTTCACCCAAAGCATTTTTCTTCTTGCCTATATGTTATTGAAAGCCTATATAGTAAACAAGCTGAGTTCCACGTATGCGCTGAACACTGTTGGTCTGCCAAGCCCAACAGAGGTGTGTGTATCGATGGATACTATGGTGCACTGTTCGGTCATTTGAAACACCGATTTTTATGATTTTTTTTTCGCTCCACTTCTCATAGTTTCTTACATGATATAATGAATAAAATAATTTTACTGTGAAGTTTGAACAATGATTTGAAAATCATGTTCATTGTTAAAATGATCTGCAATATTCTTTCTTAAAATGTACAATTTCTATAGTTTTTGTTGTTTTTCGTGTGTTTGATTCTTTTGGTTTTTGTGCGTGTGTTTTTCACTGCGGTGTTATGTTGTTGTTTTTGCGTGCGATTTTATAATGACTTAAAAATACAAAATGAAGATAGTCTAATATCGGTCACTGAGAACACTTGCACATATTGCGAAACATACATAAGTATCAATTCCATTTTGTTAATTCATTCGTAATGTAATAAATTTAATTACCAATTGACAATAGATGGATGGAAATGATTTGATTTAGAAAGTTTCGGATTTAAATGTTATCGATAGTGATCAAAAATACTGTATACGACATGTGTTTTCAATTCCTTAAATCAATTGAATATGATTTACGCATTAAATTTGCTGTATTTAAAACATGAAAATCTGGCAGATCAACTTCAATATATATACATTAAAGTTAAGATTAATACTGAATTCAGCAGTTGCTTAACACATCTCATGCTAAAAATAAGCGTTTGCATGTTAACTTACAAACATTCAAATAAATACAGTGAACACTAATGTCCGTAATGGTGCTCCGTAGAACCATTGGAGACGCAACTTATCATGTGCCTCAAAATGCAGTGGGCACGTTTTGCTGGCGGCTGTTATCGAGCAATAGATCATTCACTAATAATATACGCACGCATTGACGATCATGATGGTAACTGATATCAAATTAATTACTAAGTAAATAGATTGTGCTATAGGTTCTAAAACGCTGGAACTCCCCAGTTCAAACCTAATTTACCTATCATTTATTGAGATTATGTGCAGACAAAAGCCTAACATACGGTGTAGCGTAGACAAAACATTTCCTAAAGCCTCAGTCACACATTCCCGATTTTTCCTGCCGTTCTTGAGCTGACAGCGTCCCGAATCAAATATGTCAATAGTTGGGACAATTATTTGAGATTCGGGGCTCGAAATTCAATTTTTGATCCAAAGATCGAATATGGTCACGACAGCGTCTCGAATGAGTCCCGATTTTCCCCACTGCGATCCGACAGTGCCCGATAGCTCCCCACAGCGTCCCGACAGCATCCCGGCATTCCTGACTTTTTTTTTTTATTTGCATCGTAGCTCTGTCTGTGCGCTGTCAAGAGCCATAATCGGGAAGCATTAATGGTGGTCGGTCAAAGCTCTGTCGATGAATGACAAACGCACACAAACACGGACAACACACACGAAATATTCACCAGACGTGATATATGTATGTTTAGAGGATATTTGTTTGTTTTTGGTATGATAACGCGTGATATCGTCACCGGAAAGGGGGACAATTAATATTTTCACGAGCGCTAATTTAGGGGATTTTCAACACGATATTTACAATATTACGTCCGCACTAATTTCTCTATAATGCGTAGTAATCGGGATTAGTAATAAACATTCCAGCGCCATCTTGTATTACGATCAAATGTGCCGTGGATTATGTCTAGTTAAGCAACTTAAATCGCAAATTTTTTTACTCAAGGCATTATCATGGCAGCGTGTTTACAGTACGACAGTAAATGTTTTTAAGTTTAAATACAATTGGATACACGTGCTAGTAGTCGTTGAATAATGGTCAGCTTTTAAATCAAGAAGTTAACACACACTGCTAGCTTTAAATATATTTATGATAAAAGTACATATTGAAAGTGAAACAGCGTTCAGTTCTCCGAAATTCAGTTTTCTAAAAATAGCGTGTGCATATGTGTTATTATGTAAAATAGTTAACACAGTCACAACATTCCAACGCACATGTGTTTTCGCAAGCAATTTAAGCTGATTAAACTCGTGGATGCGCGTTAAAATGTAAAACATCAAAAGATATACTGTTAGGAGTGTTCTGAAATTGAATACTTATACGTATAAAGTGTTTTCTATATTAATTATTCGGACTTAACAACACAATTGAATTAAAAGTCGGTCAGGAATTTGAAGAAAACAAGATGGCGGAGAATTAAACGCTGAACACTACTAACAAGAACACACATTGGATACTTAAATACTTAAGAGTGGTTACTGGATATAAAAACTTAATACACACAAAACAATATAATTATGTGCTTAATAAACACAAGTTATTTCTTATGGGTACACTGGATTCTTGTTATATTTTGGAATTGGAGAACGGGTAATGCAACAATTATGTAAACAAAGGGAGACTACTGTTCATAGCAACAGTAAACAACAAGTGCAAGTGTAATACGCTGGGATTAATAAAGTGCAAAGGATAAAATAAATACTTTGAATGCTAAAATTAAATTTGGACCAAGATGACGAGCTCCAATGCCTTGTGGGTAAAACTTGTACCCGCAAGGCAATGTCTGTTCTAGTCTCCTAGTCTCAATACGACTGAGGAAAATCAAAGAGAAAATAAGAGGAAAGACACTTCAATATATCAGAGAGGTATTTTTAACGTTTGGTGTTATTAATCTTTACTACTTTTCTTTTTTGGTAATTCTGTATGATAAATGGTGGAAACACATACAATTAAATATTGTTCTAACTAGAATTGTCACATTAGTGACGGATATACCCCCACAATATGGCCTTGTCACAAAACTATGGCATCCATTCGAAAGTAATGGACATAGAGAGAATGCTTTAATTTGTGAATGGTCAACAGTGTATTTAGAAAAAAATTATTTCAATAGGAGCCATAACTCTGTCAACATTTAGTGGTTTGTAACCAAAATTGAATTTGATCTGACTGTGTATGATGTTACACCTATGTACTAAAAATAATTTAAATATGTGAAGCCTTTAATGAGTTATTGTCCATGTTTTTCGGGAATTTTAGTCGAAAAGGGGGCCCATAACTGTGTCAAAATTTAGTGGTTTGTAACCAAAGTCAAACTTGACCAGTTTTTGATAAGGCTACACATGTGTACCAGTAAGTATATAAATATGTCAAGCCATTGTTGAGTTATCGCAAGGAGACCATATTTTTAGGGAATTTATGTAAAATAAAGGGCCATAACTCTGTCAAAATTTAGTGGTTTGTAACCAAAGTTGAACTTGACCCGTATTTTATGATGCTAGACATGTATACCAAGAATTATTTGAATATGTCAAGCCATTCTTGAGTTATCGTCTGGAAATCATGTTTTTAGGGAATTTTAAGTCGAAAAGGGGCCATAACTCGGTCAAAATTTAGTGGTTTGTAACCAACATCGAACTTGACCTGTATTCTATAATGTTACTCATGTGTTCCAAAAATTATTTCAATTTGTCAAGCCTTTCTTGAGTTATCATCCGGAAACTTCGTTTGTGCGGGTATAGTGAAATTAAATTAAAAAAAAGTAGTCAATCACTGTGAGTGATCAAGGGCTATATCTCACTGCTATTTTTCTATATTTCACTACTTTGCATTAAATAAATATGTTTATGCAATATATTGCAATATATTTCCCGTTCTACCGATTATTGTCCCGACAACGTCCCGACACCGTCCCGATTTTGATCCGATACAGCCGAATCTATCCCGACAGAGTTCCGTCTATACAAATTCGGCTGAGTCTCCCGAATGTTAAGGGAAAACCTTAACCGTCGGAGATGCTTGGCCGATCACGCCGAACGTGTCCCGATGATTCCCAAGTGTCAGGACAGCGTTGTTAAAGAGTCCAGACAGCTTCCGACACCGTTTCGACACCGTCCCGATATTCCCGACTTTTTTATTATTTGGATTGTAATACTGTTGGGACGCTGTCGGGAGCAATAATCGGGAATATGTGACTGAGGCTTAAAGTACGATTAGTCAAATGAATAACAAATACGAATAACATCTGGAATAAAACGTCGATGATTATTTACATTTTTTATCTTATATAGGTTAGATTGGTAAAAATTGGAATAGGTTACATGACATTTCCCTGCACAATTATTTTGCAATCACGAAATAAATGCACAGTTAGACGAAAATATAGTTCAGACTACTTTCATTGAGAAGAAAAGTAAATTATAAGCTGATATAACACATATAATATATGTAGTACATTGTATGTTTCTGGGATTTTATTCATCTTAAGCAGCTATTTCACAGATTATTAGATATATATAACTGATGCAACAAAAAGTTGTTTGTATTATAAACAATACAGTACTCATAAAATGCAGTCAATAAAGCATCACTTTATAGTATAATAACAATACAAATAATAGCGGGCTAAACGACTCTTTTGGGAAAGCCCTTCTAAAAATAGACTAGTAATATTCGGTGTGTGATATTGAGTAATTGTAATTTCGGGCCGTTTATGAACATGCCAGATGCGATTCAAATAGCTTATTAAACCGAGAGATTATATAGTATTTTTAATGATTCTATTAATTAACGTTTATTGATATATTTATGTATACATGAAATATATTGGAAAAAATGTCATGCAAAAAAGATTACTTATATCACCATTGACATGAACAATTATCAATACTTGCGGGGAATGAACGCGGGTCCTCGGCTTCTTGTAATTTCTGATATATGTTTTGTAAACAACGGGACTCCGGTAGTGAAATTGATTGGCTGTTTGGACCACGTGGTAATTTCACAACAACAACCTAAGAGTTATAAATAGATGAAAAGCGTCTACAGACGCTTTTTAAATCGGGTTGAAATAATCAATGCGTTGTAATTATTAAACCAGGTTGTTTAGCACTTTTGTGAATGTGTCAGCAATGTTATTTAAGTCCGTTCTGTTTAATAATATCTTATTTCACTAGATGTGAACCTTTTTTTTTCATTTTCATAATCCGTGACGTAGCAGCTTTAAATGAATAAATTATATGCAAATTTAAATTTAAATACTTATTAAAGTATTGAGACCTGTTTAACGGTTTATTTGTTGACATTTGTATAAAATTAAAACAACCGTGTGTGTGGCATATCTAAGTCATGTCAATGTATTATTTGGAGTTAATATACTTCACCTTGATAGTTTTAACGCTATTTGTTAATTACTAGCATGTATTTTATTGTAATTTAATATGGTTTATATAAGGTTATGCCCATTGAATAGCAAGTAGCCGTGGCATATACAGTTATACAAAATATACGCTGCCACTACAAAGTTTAGAATATTATATCTATGCAATTTGAATTTCACCTACAATTAATTCCCTTTTAAATTCAGACACATGGTTTCTTTAACATATTAATATTCAAGAGTTATACACAATATACGCTGCCTCTACAAAGAACTCGCACAATAAAGTCTATGCAATTAAAATTTCTTACACAATTACCCTTTGAATTCAGAAGAAAAGGTTTCTAAACAAATATGTATTTAGAAGTTATACAAAATATACGCTAAGAGTGTAAAGTAGTTTTATATTCAATTTAAATTTATCCCACAATTCCCTTTGAAATTCAAACAAAAGTGCTTCTTTAACAGATTAATAATTTAGAGTTTTACAAAATATACGCTGCCACTACAAATTAGTTGGAAAATAATGTCTAAGCAATTTAAATTTCTCACACAATTCCCTTTTTAATCCAGAAAAATGGTTATAACAATATACGCTACCAGTACAAAGTAGTTAGAAAATATTGTATATGCACATTTGCCCTTTGAAATTCAGACAAATTGTTTCGGAAACAGATAAATATTTATTTATTTTTTAAGTCGAGTTTGCAATCTAATTTCGACATGGACGTCCTATCGGCGTATCAGACAGAATTACCCATACATTTGCCTTGGCAAATTTAATCAGCTGTAATATGTTTTACGTGTGCGCATGATTACTTAATGCCTCTGCTATAATCCAAAGATGCGTCGAGTATTTAAGACGACGTAGGTCATTTGCCTTAATTAAATGTCTCTGGCTTTTGGAATATGTATCTCACTACACTGCTTACGAAACGAAACTTTCTTTAAAGACGATTCCGGTAGTGTTTTTTTTCTGCGGATACCTTCACGCATCAGTGAAGCTGACATAACTCGTCAAAAGCCATGAGTGTTTTTACAGATAATATATAATAAATGTTGTGTACACTGTTATTATCAAATAGTGTTAATTAAATAATAAAAAACAAATATGTTCATAATAACAATAGACGTATAGTGGTAGTGTATATTGCGACTCAATGTTTTATGAAGTTTATTGAAAGTCTGAAAACGAAAGTACACGAACACCAGCTTGAACTCGCATAGCGATGCACTTGCTAGCTATAAATGTTGAAGTGTTTTGGCTGTAATAATTATTGATTCACAGTAATTATCAGCTGTTGTATAATACAATTAAATATATATATAATATATTCATTAACTTGTTAGTACTGTATTGTTAGAAATAATGATTGTCATTTCACTCTGTTTTAAAACAAAAAAAAAATACCGATACGCACATGTAAACTATCTAATTTTTCTCGAAAACAAGCACGGTCAACTCACCCCTTGCTTTCTTTTTTCCGGTGTATTATGCATACAGTTTTGCATACAATATTGAAACATTTTTATTGAACAGATTTTTTCATAAGTAAATAAAAGTACTTTATAAATTAAAAAAGCATATGTTTTTTCTACAAAACATTGAAGATCAAACCAATTTTGCCAAATAAATATATTTATCCACCATTTAACGTGTTGTTTATTACAATAAGCCATTTCAACCAATAAAATGCAGTCATTGTTTGATCAAGCAATGGGTAATACTACACGTAGCTGAAAGAAAAACACCAACATGTTTTAAACAAAGCATTAAGACTAAACAAAATTAATGAATTGTTTCTCAAGAAGCGCCGCGACGAATTTGATTTAATGACAAAATGATTTCATTTACTATGTTTGGTCGATCGTGCCCAGGTTTTTAAGTAGCAGTCCAGAAATATGTTAAGAAAAATAAAACTTTGCAGATTTTTTTTTGTAATGGTAATGTAACCAATCAAAATAAAAATCGCATTGAAATCGGTGCAATCATACAGTTTTGGTAATTTTTTTATCAACCATGTTCTATACTCTGCGATTACTGGTGATAACTATGAAGTAAATTATAATTGTATATTCCGTTCGTAGCAAGTACTTCTCAACAAAGAAAGTATTAATGCCTTTCGTAAATGAGAAACATATTTCATACTAATAAATACCAAAAATGTTCACAAGGGCTATTTCTAAATTACGATGTTTTAAATTAGATTTCATTGACAGCGGCTTTACACGAATACGCATTTAAACATTGAAGAACAAGCGTAACCATGTATAGGTAAATTTCGGTATTTCAAGTAACTTCCTTCCTGTCTGATTTAATATTATCGGATATACATACATTCGGAAATAATCTGTAAATCTCAACTTTGAAACATGTCATATCCGAATCGGAACCTTTGTAAATATGGCATATTTGTTGAATTCAACTTTTGTTCGTAGATGCTTTTGCTTGTTTAAAGTCCTATGCAAACGAAATTGCCAGCCGCACTGACAAGTGTTGCAGTATACTAGTATTTTCCTTTCCAAGAATTATTGGTGATTTATTGCACAAATAATTCCTATTTTTGACAGTTATTAAAATTACGAAAAGTTAAATTCTAATAGAAGTATGTTTATGCAGATGGTGTATTAATGTGAAGGCACTTATGTTAAATATGAACATTCAAATTGCTTAAATGACATTTTGTAACATGAGTAGTTAATAAATCTATATTTAGAATTTTATAAAAAGGGACACTTCTGTTGTTATTACAACTATAAATTGTCTTAAATCTGTACTTATTTACATGTAACCCCCATTTTTTATGGTTTTATTGTATTAGGAAAGAAAAGATCTGCGAAATTTGTGAACATGAAAAAAAGTATGCAAGGACAAAATGTATAAATCGTCTTTAATTTAATATTATATTAAAGGTGAAATTATGAACAGTTTAAACACATCTTAAAGCGATTTTAGCCACTTAAATGGTATAGCTAAACAGTTTTCTTTTTCTAATAAATGGTGTTGTTAGTTGTGGTGCTAGTCTTCGAAGTAGTGATAGTTTTATTAAGCTAATAATTCGTATTCGTCCGGTATCATCATTATTATATTATTATGTACAGAGTTTGACCTTAAGCCCAAAACACAATGCCAACTGTTCGATGCTTTTGTTGGGTCTATTCTGAATTACGCATGTGAGGTATGGGGTAATACAAAGTCAAAAGAATTGGAAAGGGTGCACTTAAAGTTCTGTAAACGACTATTAAACGTTAAACAAAATGTTTGTAATGCTACAGTCTATGGCGAATTAGGTAGATACCCACTTTTTGTTTATCGATACGTAAGGATTGTTAAATACTGGTTTAAAATTACCCAAACTGAAAATATTATTATAAAATCCATATATTTGCAAGCTTTACACGATTGCCACAACGGACGTTCAAACTGGCTTTTAAATCTTAAAAAGCTGTTAGACAATTACGGTTTGTCTTACGTGTTTAATAATCCAAGCTCTGTTGATGTTAATACATTTATAACGCACTTTAAAAATGTTGTAATTGATACATATAAACAAGAGTGGTTTAGATCTGTTGCTAATAGTTCTGTTTTAGATATGTATCGTGTGTTTAAGCCTATTTTCAATTATGAATACTATTTAGATTTGCTACCTAAAAAACTAAGACATTATGTCACAAAGCTTAGAACTTCGGCTCTGCCACTGAGAATTCAAACTGGAAGATATGCTGGTCAGAATATCCCAAGAAACGAACGCTATTGTCTTTGTTGCAATGAATTAGATGTGGAAGATGAGTTTCACTTTGTCTGTAAATGTTCTTCATACTCTGTTCTTAGGCGAAACTATTTAAAGCAATGTTATTACAATAGACCTTCTGTTTACAAATTCCAGCAATTGTTAAATACAACTAATACATGCGAACTTATTAAGTTAGCAAAATTTGTAAAAGAAGCACTAATTATAAGAAATAATTGTCTTAATGTTGTGACATAACTATAAGTAGTTATCTCCCATAGAAATTACGAATGTACATTATACTTATTTATATTAAGCTTTTACCAAAAAATATATACGTACATGATAGTTAATTTGATTGTATTTGTTATTATTGTATTCATTATAACGTGACCAAAATGTATGTATGTAAAACATTTTAGTGTTTAGACGATGTACACTGTACAAGTCTTAATAAATATTTGTCTTGTCTTGTCTTGTCTATTATACTCCCACAAACGAAGTTTAGTGTGGGGGGGTGGGGGGGGGTTTATATGAGTGAGCTTGTCGGTCTGTCGGTCCGTCGGTGTGTTGGTTTTTGGTTTCCGGTTGATAACTCAAGAAAGACTTGACATATTCAAATAATTTTGGTACACATGTGTAACATCATAGAATACAGGTCAAGTTCGATATTGGTTACAAACCATTAAATTTTGACAGAGTAATGGCCCCTCTTCGACTTAAAATTTCCTAAAAACATGGTTTCCGGATGATAACTAAAGAAAGGCTTGACATATTCAAATAATTATTGGTATACACGTGTAACATAATGGAATACAGGTCAAGTTCGATGGTGGTTACAAACCACTAAATTTTGACAGAGTTATGGCCCCTTTTCCACTTAAAATTCCCTAAAAACATGATTTCCGGACGATAACTCAAGAATGGCTTGGCATATTCAAATAATTCTTGGTATACATGTGTAGCATCATAAAAGCGTGTCAAGTTCGACTTTGGTTACAAACCACTAATTTTGACACAGCTGTGGCCCCTTTTTGACTTAAATTCCCGAAAAACATGGACAATAACTCATTAAAGGATTCGTATATTTAAATTATTTTTGGTACATAGGTGTACCATCATAAAATACAGATCACGTTTAACTTTGGTTACAAACCACTAAATGTTGACAGAGTTATGGCCCCTATTGAAATTACATTTTTCCAAATACACGGTTGACCATTCACAAATTAAAGCATTCTCTCTCTGTCCATTTCTTTCGAATGGATGCCATAGTTTTGTGACAATGCCATCTTGTGGGGGTATATCCGTCACTCATGTGACAATTCTAGTTATCAATGTTTTGATACTTTATTGTGTTCAAAACTATATTAAATTGTTATATTTCAGTATGAATGATTTGAAGGATTTAATTGTCCTTAATTTCACCTTTATCGTAATACTAACAAATACTAACCATTTTTGCTCCAGGTTTCCACTTCTTTCAAAACAGTTACCCACATATTGTGACCTCACAACACTATTTCTCATTCTGCGAGGCTATTTCTCATATTCGCACCTATAGACGGTCAGTCAGTCAACACAGCATTCGTTCTCGCGGGCGAACAAGCAGACTGACATGCCCTATCTGTCTATCAAGCATCGTTCATAGGCATCAAATGTTGTGTGTTGAGTCTCCCGGTGCCGTTCATTAATTCACGAAACGATAGCTTTACTTGGCAATACCCGAGGGCAGGAGGTTCGTTTGTTGCCAGATCAAATTTCTCGTGCGCTTCCAGAGAAAAAATTAGAGTTGTGGTCGAATATGAGTTCGCTACGTAGAGCCGTCTATTCGACTCATCATATCCCAGTAAAGCTTGTTTCCTGTTAATGAAGCGTGCCGTGTGAAACAGGAATTAATTGTTGTGTTGGAATTCTTTGCAAACCTGTTGAATTAAATCGAACGATGTACATCGCCGCTCGTATAATAGCAAATTGCATATGTATAATATTATATAATTATATGTACAATTTGATATACTTGCATTAACTTTATATTCACGTATTTACACGTGCGTGTACAAATTATTAACTTACAATTCTGTCCATTCTGCTTGATGGTGAAATTCTGCAAATGTTTTGTACTGACTCAAAACATGTTTAATCACATTACCTTTATATTTTATAGTTATGAAAAAATGACTTAGTAAATGTCCTAATACCATAATTTAGTGTTCAATTATCACAAAACATTTAAACAAAAATCTCTTTTTTTTTTAATGCTGTTGTCTGCGTCTGTTGTTATTCCTTTACAATGACATCATGTGTGTCAAATAATTACTTATATCATTTCTGTCAATATAGTACTGTACAGTAGGTTTGGTGTTGCTCTGTCAATATAGTACTGTACAGTAGGTTTGGTGTTGCTCTGTCAATATAGTACTGTACAGTAGGTTTGGTGTTGCTCTGTCAATATAGTACTGTACAGTAGGTTTGGTGTTGCTCTGTCAATATAGTACTGTACAGTAGGTTTGGTGTTGCTCTGTCAATATAGTACTGTACAGTAGGTTTGGTGTTGCTCTGTCAATATAGTACTGTACAGTAGGTTTGGTGTTGCTCTGTCAATATAGTACTGTACAGTAGGTTTGGTGTTGCTCTGTCAATATAGTACTGTACAGTAGGTTTGGTGTTGCTCTTAATTTATTCTTATGTCAATACTATTTTTGTTTATGTTTTTCACTGTTTTCGTTCACGCGATTGTTCAATCGTAAATTAAAAACACGTATTTTAAACAGTTTATTAAAAAACTATGCATGAAAATTGTACAATATATCACTGTGCAAAAATATGTTGTTTTTGTTTTTCGTAAAAAATACATCGATTTAGATTTATATATTAACGCACTTCGTATGCATAGGTACTTGCTTTTGTAATTTGACCACTCTGCGATGTTAACTAATTGACAAAATAATTAATTTACTGGAACATACACAACTGAAAATATGAACGCTGCACGGTATGTCTTTCAGATTTGTTTGCAATTCAACATATATTATGCAACATGCATTTACATGATAAAAAACATTTAAATATTGCACTATCAACGATCAATCTTGTTATTTAAGTTGGACTCAGTAAAGCATTATTATTTATTTATTTATTTTTTTATTATTTTTTTATTATTTTTTAATTTTATTGGTTTGATAACGTGATCTCTTTGTGCCGACTTCTTTTTGTGACTGGATTCTTATTCTGCTCGTATTATTTAATAGTATATTACGGCCCTCGGACCAGTCTAGTACAGTGCTCGCAGCTGTTCTGTCAAATTCGCTAAATAAAGAACAATCTTAGAAAAGATAACAGACCCATAACATTCTAACACGCACATACATATCCATTTAACATTTTTCGATGTTGTAATCGGAAACCACTACTTTTCGCATCTAAATTAGATATGAACAGGGAGACGTTAGACAATTTGAACAGAAAATGATTTGTCATTTAAAAAGAGATATTAACATTATCACTTTCAATTTCCCTAAGGAATAAAGTCTTGTTTTTTTCTATTTTAAAGGCATTTATTTCTGAAATCTTTTACATAATAGCGTTTTTCAAATCAATTTCAATCATCTATGGTAAACAGTTTAAAGTTTCCCAACTTTGTTTACATATATTTGTCAAGAAAATTTCTCCATATGCGATGGCGCCGTTATGCGACACATGGTCGGGTTGAACACCACACCTCCGACTGTTTTATGTTAGTGCAATGCTTCAAGTTCCCGGACGGGCGGATGGTCCGGACTTCAATTCCTGTGAGTGCTGACACTTCTGTGACCAGGCCAAGCTCAGGTGTCTACCCGCAGATGCTGTGGCCTGTCCACATGCTAAAATATAACCTTCCTTATCAGTATTACCTCTATTATGTCCATATAATTATCAAATGATTCCACCTCTAGACTCCCTTCTCATTTTCATCATCATAATCACCACCACAAAGATCATCATAAGAGATATTTATAATACCACCACTACCATCGCCACTGCCACCATCATCTTTATCAAGGCCATCATAGTTTAGTTTAAACATATTTTATTTACATCGTATAAGTATATTTTACATCAACCACGATACAAATGAACAAATACATCATACACGGGAAAAAGGGTTGAACCAAAAGTTCTAACAACATTACTGGCGGTTCGTCCCTAAATATATAGAATTACACAAATACATACATACGGTTGGTTGGTTGGTTGGTTAAACATACTGAATAATAAATTAAGGAAATAAAGGTATTTTAGGAAGCTGAATACAAACGTTTGGAATACATAAAACAAATAGATCATGCCAATTAAAAACAAAGAAGAGACTTAAAGAACTTCAATGTAATATCCTCAACACATTTAAATATATGAAAAAAAAATGTTTATGTTGTATTGTCTTGTCCGTAATAAACCAGAATTGATAAACTGGTAATATAGTACGAATGATCACAAATTGGATTCTGTGTGTTTGAAGCGTTTTGTCGTCTGTATGTATTTATGGACCGCTGTAAATATAGTTATATTGTCTTCAGAACGTAATTCAGGATTGCCATAAAGAAGCAGATCGCAGTTAAGTATGGGAAATGCGTGTAACTCTTGGAATAAGTGTAGTCGTTGGTTTCTGAAAAGAGGACAATTACAAAAATAATGAGTGACATCTTTTGAATTATAGCCGCATGCACATTTTGGTGATGCTAACAGATGGTTTTGATATTAATGGAAATTCAAATGGCTACAATTATTTCCGAGTCGTGAGTGCATAACTGATTCAAACCTTTTCCCAACCTGGTAATAATCGGGAACTTTATTACATTTGAATAACAAGTTTTGTATAGAACTTTTGAATTTGAATAAAAGACTGTGAGTAAAGTTGAGTTCTCCTTCTTACAGTTATATAATCTGAGGAATTCGTTAAGTTGTACGAGGACACTTTATTTACAGTATTAGGTAAGAGGAATTCGTTAAGTTGTACGAGGACACTTTATTTACAGTATTAGGTAAGTTTTCTGAGAAAATCAGGACAATCGTTGTGATACATTTTGTATATCGTGACAAGTTTGATATAACGCCTTCGATCTTCTAAACTTAACCAGTTAATTTCTGTATACAATTCTCTTAATGAAACCGATCTAGTTAGGCCAGAAACTATTCTTGCAGCTTCATTTTGAATTGTATCTAACGTTTGCTTTGCATATAAGCTGCAACCATCCCAAACCACACAAGAGTATTCTAATATTGGTCTTAGATAGGAAATATATAAATGATTAAGGGTTTTTCTGGATACTGCGAATTTAAGTCTTCTGATATGACCCACGATTTTTGAAGCAGTAGTCGTAATATTTTTTATGTGAGCGTGCCACTTACCATCATTGATAAAAGTAATTCCAAGGTGTTTATGTGTCTGTACAAATTTGATGGGGGTGTTTTCAAATATCAAACATGGATTATTAATATTGGGTTGTAATGAAAATAAAATGGCCTCAGTTTTAATTGGTCTATAATTTGAAGAGAGATTAGCATCGCCCTTTTTAAAAAGAGGCATTACAGTAGTTGATTTCCATACTGAGGGAAACTGACATTCGCTGAGCGACTTATTGAATAATAAACACAAAGGTTTAGAAATAGTATCACATGTGCGCTTAAGTACTAGATTACTAATTAAATCAGAACCTACTGCTTTTTTGGATACAAGTGTTTTTATAATATCTTTAATTTCCGATTCTTCAATAGAAAGATGGTCAAGTTTTGTTTTGGAAAGTTCACGAAAAACAGGCAGATTAACAGATGTGTCATCTAGACTAGAAATTGAAGTAAAATGATTGTTTAGACAGTTGGCTTTATCACAATCAGTCATATGAAACTCCTCAATCCCATTGTTATCGTCACATTTTAGCGGTGGGATAGTTTCAGAGTAAGTTTTAGACTTCATAAATTGTTTAATTAACTCCAATACTGCTTAGGATTAGTAGTGTTCAACTCGTTAATGTTCAGTTCTAGGTTCGCATAAAAATGTTCTTTTGCATGTACTATCATATCATTGACTTTGTTTCGAATTTGCTTGTATTTATGCCAGTTAGCAGGTGATGGTTTTTTTTTAATAGCATTTAATTTAGACGATCGCGTTTCCGTGAATGTGTTCTTATTGCTGAGTCGTACCAAGGTTTATCGTTAGGGCGGATTGTAACTAATTTGTTTGGAATACAAACCTTCATCAATTCCAACAGTTTATTGGTAAATAGTTCAGTGGCATCATCAATATGTGTTGAATTAATGAAGTCCCAGTTTTCAATAACAATTAGATCATTTAGCCTATTAAAGTCGCCTTTTGAATTTTCCAAACATGTCGTTTTGTAGGTTTCGCAGTGTGAACAGGGATATGTATATATGCTAGAGTTGCTATATGGTCACTAATTACGTTTGGAACATGTATAACATCAGTGTGTAGTGAATAAAGCGTATTAGAAATAATAATAGGATCTATTAGAGTAGATGATGTGTGACTGACTCGTGTTGGTTGAGTAATTATGTTTTGCATATTAAATATAAGTATGATTTGAGAAAGTCTTGTGTTATTGTTAAACTGGTTTTCAGTAATATCGCCTAAAATAACAACGTTCGAGTTAGCGTCTAATGCCCTTTCAATCATTAGTTCAAAGTGGTTCCAGAAATTAGAGTCAGTGTTTGGAGGTCGATAAACGCAGCATAATAAAATTTGCCAGTGTTAACTTTGAGCCACATAGAGTGTATTGAATTGTGTTCAAGTTCTTGCATTCTTCGGGAGATAAAGGAGTTGGAAATGTAAATTAAGATACCGCTGGAGTGAGCGGATATATCCATTCGGAATATGGAGTTGTTATATCCCTCAAGGAGGAGACAAGAGTTATCGACATCGCCAGATAAATGTGTTTCAGTGAAACATAAAATATCAAAGTCAAGAAAATGGTCTGTAATGAATTCCATTTTGTTACGGATAGAACGAATATTGAGATGAAGGCAAGATAGCGCATCATTTTCAGATGGACCTGGATTCAGTTCAACATCTCCTGACAGGATCAGTAGCAATTGTACTACATAACATGAACTAACAAGTAAGCACATATTGTATATAACAGTCAGATCTAGAAAGGTAATTTGAAATTATCAACAGCAACTTGAGGATATATGTAAGCGGTTGCACGGACAAGATATGTTTCTGACGACAAACATAATTTCTTGAAACAAATAACCCAACAGCCACTCTGTATGCAACTATGTCGTTACCTATTTGGAAACATTACAGGGACCCTTGTACGAACAGAAACAGGTGGCTGGGTATTGTGATACACACTGAATAGGTAATGGGAAAGTAAAGTATTGGAGGTGGACAAGACTAATACAATGCGATGACATAAAATAAGTAAAATCAGAAAAATGTTAGTTAGGTCAACAAGTAGAAAAAAACATTCTCAACGACGAGGTCAATGTCCTAACAAGTACCGTATTTAAAAACGTATCATACATTTTTTAGAATCCAGTAGGCATATAACTGCAAACAAACAGATATTGTGTAGCATTTTTACAAAACAAAAAAAGTCGTACAATTAAGCCAACATATTTCAACTCTAAACTGCAGAAATTATACCCTTGAAAATAAAACAAAATGCGAAGAAATTAAACTAATATGTAGTTATATTAGTAAAATGCACAGTTCAAGGGTGCCATAATCAAAACGGATCACACAGATCTATTAGATAATGATATTGTTACATATTGTATACATGCAGACAATTATCAGAAAAAAGATGCACAGCATGAACAAGATTGTATCGCTTTTTAAAAACTGAAGATAATGATGAAAATATATGAACTAGATTGTAAAAAGATTTATATATGGATATAAATATCAATATATGAATATATGGATATCAATGATGAACAAAATTCGGTCGCTTTTTAAATACTGGAGAAATTGAAGAAAATACTTGTGCAAGATTGTAAAGAACATACATTTTATAAATTGTCAATGTACGATTATAAAACGTACACTTTATATATCGATATCAACAATGAACAAGATTGTATCGCTTTTTTAAATACTGAAGAAATTGAAGAAAAGATATGTACAAGATTGTCTAAAAGCATACACTTTATAAATGGATATCAATAATGAACAATATTGTATCGTTTTTTAAATACTGAAGGTAATGAAGAAAAGACATGTACAAGATTGTAAAAACCATACACTTTATATAAGGATAACGATAATGAACAAGTTTATATAACTTTATAAGTACTGAAAATAATCCTAATCACCACCACAATCACCATCATCATCTTTATCATCATCATCATCATCGTCGTCGTCATCATCACCACTGTCATCACCATCATCATAACCATCATCATCATCATAACCATCATTAACAACAACAACATTATCAGCATTATCATCAACATCATCATCACCACCATCATCACCAACATCATCTTCTTCATCATCATCACCATCATCGTCATCACCATCATTATCATCATCATCAACAACAAAATTATCATCATCATTATCATCATCACCTTTATTACCATTTTCGTTATCAGGATAGGCGTCAGCTTGTATATGCGTCATCAACTAATGGTGGTAATCGATGTGCGCGCATTCCAAAGTTAGCATTCTGCGTTGTATCAGTTACTTATGATTTCATGGACTATCTTAAAAAATGGACACGTGCTAGTTTTATAGCACAAAGCACTAACGAATATCCCCTCTGTTCAAAGAGCGTAGTGATGTTCTCGTCGTTCATTCTTGAAACCGTGACAAATTGAGCTTAAGTTGAAAGTTGCACTTTTGACACATTAAGCAAAAAAAAAGAGCGGAACTTCTTAAGTTGTTGCTATGATCATCATCACAAAGCAATGATCATCATCACAAAGGGGAAATACCTTAGAGTTTGTATTTTGAGCTATAAAACTATTTCATGTCATCTATTTCCAAATAATCCTCGGAAAGCATAATTAATGTATACATCGCATTGACTGCCACGCTTGATTTCATACCATATCATATCGATCTAAACATATTGTCAATACATACATCAATACATCGTACGAAAGCACCAGTATCAGCATCACCTCCATAATCTTAGTATTTAGGCATCTTTTTCCATTATTTATCCTTCTTGTATACAATAGTGTACAGTTATAAATTTCCTTCATCATCCCTAAGATATGTTGATTATGTAATAAAACTGCTTCTCAAAATTCCGTCCGAACACGACATTTAGGACATGTAGGCCGTCGTTGTAAACATCAGCAATTGTCAAACATTACATCCGATTGCCTCTCCCCAGCTCTGCAAACAAATCTGGTCATGTCATCTTGAAGCGCGTCGCATCTTACATGGGCACTGGGTCGTGGAAAGCTCATTGATTATTTTATTTCGCGTTTGGCTTAGCACTTACACGCCATTACGCGTCGACCACTGGTCATTGGAAGAAATAATTATTGGTTGCTGCTGTCTGTACCTCCAGTCTTTGAAGCATTGTGGCAATTTGTTGCTTTTCCACCGACCGTAAATGAGTTTTCGAAGAACAATACGTTTCAATCTATACAAGCGTACTTTAGGGTGTTTTTATTTGATGTACGCAAATGTTCTAGTTCTGTTATTTTATATAAGCAAACGTTTTCCTGATGTGTTACTTGTTACCAATCTCAAACTGACGCTGATATGTCTGACAATGCATTCAACACTAGTTTCTTCCTTTCAATGTTAATACAGCAAACTGTAGAACTTGCAAACCAATCCATGTGCAAATTTAATACATCGGAACATGACACTAAATTAAATAGTGTACAGTCTTAAGGCGACCATGTCTATGTTTATGCGTGCTTCCATTTAGCCATCAAGACGGTAAAACTACAATATTGATTCCATTTACAACAAAATATTAGCTTGCGAATTTTCCCGTTCTCAGACAAATACAAGACGGGTGTGACGTTCAACATTCACTCGGACCGGAACCAGTACGGGGCCTACCGGAAGTGCCTCAACGGCAAGGCGTTCGGCTGGTGCTGTCCCGACGAAGGGTTGCATACCAAGCGCCTCGTGCACGGAGATGTATCCGCTTAAGGACCGTGTTCAAGATTAATACCCGGATCTTAATTTAATTAAGTGAATCTTAAATTCAAATTTCCTAGGAGCTTTATGCATATATTTATATTGTTTCATTTACCTGTATAAAAGTTAGCATTGCATATTACATTATTGCATTAACTACATATTTTTGTTTGATATATTTTGTGTGTTGCATATTATAATCTGAAAAATGAAAAATTATGTAACTTAATACACACCAAACTCCAGAAAATGATACAGGTACTTTAAACTTGGACACTAGTCACATACACGTGATTGAAGTAAATGTTTATGATCAAAGTTATCATTATAACGTGACTTTTTCATACCATATATTCATTTGTTCCATATCATCCGCATTAAAATTGTTTTACATGATGTTTTTGTGTAATATTTCACCATTGAAGTCATATTAAGAAATGTTAAACAATTTATGTTTTACCAAAAACTGACATATTGTGACGTCACGGCACCTATCCTAGGCCTGCGAGGGTATTTCTCCGATTCTCACATATAGAAGGTCAGTAAACACAGCATGCCTTCTCGCGGGCGAAATTACGCATGCATTTTACAGCTAACAAGAGGCTGATAGCTTCGCATGGTATAACTGTATTCGATTCAGCGTTTGACACTAACATTCCAATTGTGTTCGTTTCTGTTAATGAAGTCGTATTGTTTATTTCGTTTTAAACAAGTTAAAGAGAGGAATGCAGTGTTTGTGTATTAAGGGTTGAGTGTGAAACTATTGCATCTAATTTAGAAATGATAAACAGATACAACAGTTTCACGCTCAGCCCTTGGTATATAGACAGAAGTTTCAAATCCAACTTAATATATATTTCATAGTTTACCTTTTATACTTTCGAATGTACTCAATGGTGGCATCGTTAACACGTTGTGATTAAACAAGTCTATTCTCATATATTAGTACTTTATTGTATATATTCTAAAAATAAAGAAATGTCCTTAGTTCTATATAAAATACATAATTCTCTATTATTAATTCCATCCTTCTGCCCAGCAGGCATGGACCAAATACTGTATAAACAATTGAACCAATCGTTTGCTTTGAGACTGACATAAATTGGAATGTGGTGAGGGGCAGTCTGAGGGGGCGTACATATTTATGTTGTTGCTGATGTTACTAATACAGTTGATGTTTAATTTTATGTTATTTAATTTATGAAATTGGTGAGCATATAAAGGCATGATATAGATGATATTGAATTTTCTTGATTTCAGTATAAGATCGTATTTTATTTTGTCAGTGGACATAGAACACATGTTTGCTTATTTCCTATGACAATGAATATTGTTTCTGGACATTTTTCAGGAAAATTTCTACATCGAATAGTCTATGTTTATACCAGTGTACAAACGTTCTGTCTGTTACGTCTTTGTCGGTTAAAACCCATACATTAGTGAATTAGATATGAAAATCTGAAGATGTCAAAACGGTTTATTTAACAAAAATTTATTAACATTGTACAATTTATCACTTTGCATTCTATATTATTTTTGTCAGCAACATAATTAATGAACCTAAAATATACAACTATGTTGTGGGTGTTGGCATATGACATAAATGTCCGTTTCGTAAGAATAATTTCATCGATTATATGGTAAAACACAAATATAACACAAATCGGTATGTTAACAATAACCGTGCACGACAAAATAAACAATTAAGTGATAGACACACATATTAAACTATTCAGCATAATATCTTTGTTAAATTTGTTTCAAACTTAAACGCAAATAATTTGCAACAAGAAAACACGAAACAAAGAGTTTTCCATCAAGATACATTTCTGCATTGTTACGAAACCAAGCAAATTCGCAAAAATGTGTCACGAACTGTTTCACTATGTTTTCCTATTATTAAACTACCGTTCGAATGCAAATTATTTCTTTGACCAATACTTAACCATGTATGATGTAATGCATTTTGTAATCTGTAAAGTCAGTTGTAACATTATTGTTCATCATAAATTACGAAAAGAAAACAAACATTGAACCAGCCATCGACACACAAATACACTACAAAACAACACAAAACCAACAAGCATTCGGTCTAAAATAACATGTTAGGGACAGACTATAAATATTAACAAATACCAATAATGGTTCTTAAAGAATAGCTGGGAAGTGTGAGCTGCCTCTTAGCGGAGAATTCAGTTACTCAATAGTGCTATCATTTTCTCAGTCAATTTATATTTTATTTAGAAATGCATTTAAACGCCATTGGGTTGCACACTTCGCTTGCCATTTTCATTCCAAACAAACAACGAATGGAAAGAAAGTTAACACAAAAGTATATTCCTCGAGCCAATAATATTTTTAAGATATATTATAGATATTTTACTACTCCCTGTGGATCTAGATTGAAGACACGTTACAAATACACCACACCAGGATGACGGCAAAAGCGTCGTTGAGAAAGGAAGATTTACGCGAAGACCTTCAAGTGGTTTGTAGACGTGCAAAACGTTTGACAGAATTGGCATGGAATTTCAGTTGATGAAGACGAGCATCATTCCGAAATAGTAAGTCTTCAATATTATCCGGGAAACAAGAACAGCCTAACTTTTATTGAGTATAAAGTTGTTCCAGAATATGTAAGTTTCGAGTTAAAGTGTGAATATAACGTTTTTCAGAAAATTACACTTCAATGCAGAAGAGTTCATGTATTTTTCTAATCACCTTTATGCTCACTTTTTATTAAAAATATTTACCGAGACGAGTTATTTTATAGTAAATATAAGTATTCGGATGTTATAATTTTGTACATTTTACGGGAATTTCATCTCGATTTTAATTACAGGGGTGTATAAGGTAAATTATTTAAATCCCTAGCCAATTTAACTTATTTGTATGGCATTCGCTATACACAGATCGGTATTCTGGAAAACATTTAACTCAAAAGAAGTCCCAAACTACGGGAAGCACAAGGGTAGACAGACATGAAACATGTCAGGTATAAAAGCACTTCTGCCTACAAACACGAATTCCATGTTTGGACAAAACTGCAAAATTAAAACTGGCCTCTATTTCTATATACATTAAAGTTTACAGATGGAATCAAAAACAACTGTACAACGTTAACGCACATGCGTATTTTCTTACACGCGCTCTTCGTGTATTCGGATAACAAGGCCAGAAACGGTCACGATATTTAAAAAATAATAATAATAAAATATGTAGACACGTGCGCCGACACCAACAAGCCCCTCATCCTTAGTAAGCATTTCTTTTAAACCAGAGACTTGCATCTCTAGATGAAGATCTGGAAAGAGAACGAGAATGAAATAGGCCGTAATTTTGTTGCACATCATCCCGGTAAGTGTCAGAACATAAATTAGCGCTGCCTGGATACCGTTATAGCGTTGAACCTTAATGCTACGAGATGGAATGTTTACGAAAACACTGTAACAACTGGTGTTAGGCCAGCATCATCATGTGCGTGTGACGTTACTTGATGGATAATGAGAACTTCAATTTGGATTATAAACCACAATTTATATGGGCTCGTGTACTTTTAATGTTTCAGAATTCGGTGTTAGTTGCGTATACAAATGTACCTTCTATTTGCAAATTTTACTTATTTTCAAGATTACAAACTTTCAAATAATTAAATAATATTATATTGATTTTAATGATTATTCTCGTACATGACCTCTAATTTCAAATGTCTAAGGAATCCCAAATGAATAATAACGTCGACTGGTTCAGATGTTGTATTATGCAATACATCTTGTGGTATTAATGAGAACGCCAGACCGTCCCAAATGAAAACCTTTCGACTTTGGGAATACCGGTATTCAATGTTCAATTCATTTGTCCTATTCAATGTCGAACTCAATGTTGAATTCATTTGTCCTAAATGTTTTATTATCGGAGTAAGGTATCGAATGCTAGTCAATTAATTTGATTACGCAATTTAAACAACTGGTAACCCACCGAGCTACAAACCTAAGTTACCGTAATTGCAAATTACCAGGCCAGTCAGTATTGTGCGATAACACTTAATTATCTTTTTTATCACATGCTTTTAAACGAAACAAAAAACATTTTTATAAATCCAAAAAGTTGTGTACTGACGTGACGTCATTTCATGTTGACGACGTCATTTCACCAAAATAACGTCATCCGATTGGTCAGTCAAAGAATATGTAGACAATCAAAACGCTCAAAATGTTATCTTACACATGTGTAGGATAGAATATTCGTAATGGTTGTATTACACGGGAAACAATGAATAGCATGTGATAAAACTATGTATTGTCTATCAAACTATATATGTTACCAGACTTTATCCATCTTGTCGAAATACAGGCGTACCTATCTCATCCAGAAGTCCAACGTAACCCCTGTAAGGTGTGATATCCATGGCTCGAAACTGGAACCCGCAACATAAATTGCCCTCCAGTTTCACGTGTTATGGATGCAAATGATCTCCTTCCTAGCTTCTCCTGAAAACAAAGTAATGTCTCCTAATATTCACCTAAGAAACTGATGATTAACAGGAATGAAAAGTCACCTTCTATTTGCATTTAACAAAGCAAGACATTATTAACAGGACAACATGGAGTGTTAATTAGGTGTTTGAATTAAATATTTGAGAGACATCAGTTTTTGTAAAACTTTAATATTATCAAATGGTTAAAACATTGTTATACAGGACTTACGTAGCAACCTTTTATTTTAAAAAAATATAGCGCCATTCACTACAGATTACTTGGAAAATTGAGGCTAAGTGTGCCTCTGATTTCCTTTGACGAACGAAGGTGTTGGATTTTTTTTATCCAAACATTTATATTTTTATATAAATTTTGGAGTAAATAAATACATTCCTTAATGCTAATTAATAAACAAACACCGTTAATATACTAATCGTCCATGAGAAAAATCAATAAAGGTTCTTATTCGATAATAGACATACAAGAGTTTAATAGACATTGCCACAATTATTTAGTTTTTATCACATAATTATGTGAACAATATTATGTTGTGCACTAACGCGTGTATATTTTCGTTAAGCAAGTGAAAATTTGTCATATTTATATTGTATAATGCTAAATTTCCGATCATATCTGCATCAACAACTTCAAAGAAGATTCAAATATCATTGCATTTCATATTTAGAGAGCACTAGTAATCGGCTCTGGCCAGTACATCGGCTTCCAGGTAGGCAGTACATCGGCTTCCAGATAGGCAGTACATCGGCTTCCAGATAGGCAGATACCGATGTCCGTCTATTGTTGGTACTTCGTCTGAGTATTGGGAACTGGCCGTCCGCATCTCTCGGTTTGTAACCGGTTTGTGCTATCGTCTTACGAGTTATTCTACCCTTGCGCTGAGGGTTCAGTATAACAGATAACAGAAATATATTGAAAGGCCCTTGGAAAAAGGCATATCTTTTGTTTTTAGATTAGTTGTGACGTTTTTATACGTAATGTAAGTTAAGCTGAAGTGGAAGTTGACAGAAAAATCCTCAACATATAGGCATCCAGTATGCGCCCAATAACTGTGTATTTATAGCACACTAAACTTGTTATTGTTCTGTCATTTTAAACTACGTACAACCGTCTGAAGTATAAATGCGGCTCATGCTTCGATCTATACTTCTGTCTCGCAATATAACGAGTTGTGTATTGGTTTCTTTGTAGTTTTCAGGTATCGTTTGACAGCATCATCCCAAGCGCACATAATTTGTGCCAACAGCCTGATTGCAATTCCTGATAAATGTCGGACATGTATTGACGAAAAACAGGGGTCACTAAATTAATCGGACGTTCTTGAATCGTCCGGCAAATAATAATGTGTGGATATTCCGTTTGATAAAATAAATTTTTGGTCAGTATGGTAGATTGAACAACTTTAAGTTCATGGTGTAATATTATTGTTAATCTTCTGAAACCGACAAATGAGTGCCTTCCAGGTTGTCATATTGACAGCGACATATATTATAATGCAAACGTGGTTTTCTCTTTTCTCCGAGGTTCATAAAAATGGTAATTAAAATGTGAATATGTAACAAGGTATTAAACATTTTAACTATGATACATAAGTAATTTATTAAATAAATTAGAACACATAATTATGATATACACTAGTAACATTGCTTCCGTTGTGATTTGTCGGATTACTTCTAATGAAAATCTTTCTTTCTGAAATGCTCTCTCTACACGTGACAGCAATCTAGTCGTCCCGGATTCGACTTTCGTCCTTCACATATGAGTTTGGTCGGTGGACTTGTGGTGTACCGTAGGGTATCCCCCACACAAAAGATCACACAACAGTAAAATCCTTCGGTTAAACGTTAAACGATGAATATCTGAAAAGTGCTGAAAATCATCAATGAAGTCACGGTAATGCGACACAAGTTCAGCAGATAATGCAATTTTGGTGCGGATGGACCTCATTAATTACACAATACGAAATGCTTACACTGATTAACACGTCATCATTGTATCTACCAGGAACGCGGTCATCGAGCGGACACATTTCGGAGCACAAGGCGCTAGGAATGCAGCCCTTCCTCTGGTGGTTGCCCTCGCCGTCGGTACGCACCGGCCGTACGCCTTGCTGTCGTGGCACTCCAAGTAGGCACCGCACTGGTTCCGGTACGAGCGTATAAAAGACTTGACACCCGTCTTGTTATTTGAATAAAAGCAGTAGAATTCACAAACTTATTTATATATTGTTGTAAATGGATTCCATAGTTTGCAATTACCGTTTGGAGAGCTAAATGGACGCATGCGCAAACAAAGAAGTGGTAGCATTAAGACTGTACATAAGTGTTATGTTCGGTTTTATTATATATGCACATGAATCGTCTGGATTTGTTAATAAATAAACTACGAACTAAACCTTAATCAGGATTTAAATAGTGTTGAATGCATAGTATTTGGAGAGATCAATGTCATTTTATAATGACATATAAGTAAACAGTTTGATTATGAATCACATATAATATCCAATTGAAATGACCGATGGTCGGAGCGTTATGACGTTTAAGTGGCCAGCCAAACGCGAAATTAAATAATCATGAGATTTCGAGACCCAGCACTCACTTGAGGTGCGGAGCGTCGCGATATGACATGTTCATTGATTACAGGGCTTTGAAGACGATCTCGGATGAATTGTTTGACAATTGCTTATATCTACAACGACGGCCTTTATAGGCAAAGTATTCGGACGGAATAGAAGAAGTTTGACTTCATCGTCACTAATTATTAATAAAATATGAATTTTGATGGAACTAACCACGTACACGATTTTTTAAGAGTTAATGGTGATGGTGGCATGGATGATGGCGAATATTAAACCATGATTAATATTATCCTGGAACTCAAAGCACTGCACAAACTTTGAGCAGTCCGTCGGGTTGGAATTGAACCCGACGCTGCGTCTCATCAAAGCGCTATCACACGCGCCCTGGAAAACAGCCAAATGAGCATGCTAAACATCGTAAAACAAGTTGCAAGAGTTTTTTGGGGAAAATGGCATCAAAAAGGGCCCCAAAGGGCACTTTTGTAAAAAAAAAATCTGAAATAAAATATTAATACAGGCACATGATGAAGTTAAAACAAAATATATATGATGGGAAAATAGTGTACGCATTTTTAGATAAAAAATCAATTTATAAGGTCGCGTTTGTTTGGCCCTTTTCATGTTTAAATTTTGACATCAGAATTGTGAGTATTTGGGATAAACATAGTTTACACCCGTTTCATTACCAAGTAAAATATCGCAGTTGATTAAAGCGCTGCCCACTGTTATTTCTTCGTATGGCTCCAAGTCGTGAGTTCGATACCCACTTGGGGTTTGTTGGTTTTTTTTCAAATATTTTTAATAATTTGTTTTTATCAAATATCTCATTGTGTATTATATTGTTTATTATTTATTTAATGCAAATGTCTTAGTATAGCTAATTTCTATTAACTAATATCATTTATAGTGCAAAAGAAAGCCAATTTTGCGTTGACAGGTCCCTTTATCTAAGAAACATGGAAACAATTTCAACATTAATGTTAATGAAACATTCCAGAGACATCGGCTTCTAAAATATGGGACAACACCAATACGTCATATTTTGAGGAAATTGAAATTGATAATAGTAATATTTTTTTGTTAGTCGGTAAGATCTAGACTCTATGTAAATGTACATTGCCAAAATGTCTTAAATGACGAACCATTCCCGAGGGATTATGTGCGGTTTTACAGACGTTAAAATCAATGATCCGGTAACATCATTTTCACAGTGTTCTACAACAGTATCACGCCATGTTGAATAACTAAAGTTTAGATTATGTAATTCTTATGTTCAAAACAAACCTCGAATGCATTTAGGAGTAAATATTAATAGCGTAGTTTCCATTACATACTTACAACATTAAAATTATATTTGTTCTATATACATATAGACTGTGAACAATTTATGACAAAGAAAAACCTGCAGTTTCTTATTAGAGACAGAAGAATTCCGAATACTTCCGTTGCAAATTTGAATTTGTGCCACGATGATACAATCCTATTTAACGCATGAGTTCAGGGACCAAGTATATAGCCAGTATGAAAACCATTCGTGTGATCAATACACGACGCCACTCTGACTTAAGTGTTGGATGAAAGCTGATAAAATGTTTTATTCATGAATCCACGTTAAATGCATACTTGTGCCGGAATACGTCGTTTTTTCTATAACTGCAAAATGACTTACCATTTAATGGTTTCGTTGTCTAGGTTTGCTGTACATGTACGACTTCACGCCCGACTTCTATTTATCTTTAATAGTGCAACAATAATTGTGTGTCAATAGAGTACTATGTTTTGCAATGCTGTTGAGGAAGAAACGAAGACTCCGCGTTCATTTTTATTCAGTTGTATTAAATGTGCTAATATATCGGCTTTAAATACGAACCGTGCGGTGTTGAACGTGCAAACGCAAACAGCAAAAACAAACACTGCTGAAATGATTGAAAAGGTGTTCAATGCATTGTGTTGTGATAAATCGAACAAGGGCATAACTTGTATTATTTTATTGATTTACGTATTGACGGTCGACAAAAAAAATTTGTCACAATGCTTCAACGACCGGAGGTACAGACAAAAAGAAACCAATATTTATTTCTTCCAATGACCGGTTGTTAGGCGCATAAGTGGATGACGTGTAAGTGGACGGCCAAACGCGGAACTAAATAATCTAGGAACTTTTAACGACCCGGTGTCATTATGAAGTGCGTAGTGACGTGGGATGACATTGTCGGAATTGATTGCAGTGCTGGGTATATAACATCTGACGCAATGTTTTACAACTGTTGGCGTCTACTTCCGCACCTTGGAGTACCAAACATCGGATATTTTGAGAACATATTATTTAATATATCGAAAAAATAAGATATACAAAACTTCCACAAGCATTTTGCACATTGTTATTGAAGAAAACGAGATATTAAAAAGGTACATTAAACAGGATAAAATATTAGTGTTATAATCGAGTTAATTGATGTGATATTAAAGCATGTGTGTCCTGTGAGTTTTATGTTGTGCGTGTGTTTTTTAATATGTCTACGAATGTAACTTTTCTCCGTTGTATATATTGTTTGTATTTTGGTACTTCCAAATTTGTTGTTAGCTTAAAATAGTAGTGAAATCGTAAGTTTGCTATGTATAATCTTCTTTTGTACATGCCACAAACAGATCAGTTTTGTCGACAAATGTATGAGAATAAAATGCAAGAAATAAGTAATTTACTGAAAGACACACTAATGCAAATTTCAACATTAAAAAGTAGGGTTTATGTTATATTGCCATTTGCATCCAACATTCAACACATATTATGCAACATGCAAAACCATGAAAAAAAAATCCCTATAGCGATATTATATTATTGCGTCATTGTTCTTCAGGACATATTTAATTTAAAGATCACGAATATTCCATGTTCCATTCATGCAATTTAATACTATTGTTGTCGATAGTAAAACTTATGTTCGTCATTAATTAGAAAAAGAAAAACGTAAACGTATCACTGACAAACTGACAAATTAAAACAAACCAGAAATATTGGGTCAATACAATATAAAAGCACGAACGGAAGCATAAATTGTCAACTGATAAATGAATATTACATAGACCAATGAACACGTGACAATAAATATTGGGCATATCTATGGAACTTAGTACGTGATGCTAGTAATTCTAAGGGAAATTCATTTAAGACAGGTTATAAATAGTCCAAGACGACGCTAAAAGTTGTGTTACCAAAGATTTACGCAATACCCAAGAAGTGGTTTTTAAACTTGCAAACGTTGTAGAAAATTTCAACTGGTGAAGCACAAGTAAAATCTAATACTAGAATAGTAAGTATTCAGTATAATTGGGTAAAACAGCACAGCTTGTACGTACTAGGTCAAAACAATGTGCTAACATGATATGTTCGGTATTATTTTGTTTTCAAACGACAATGAATTGTATTTTACTGAACTGCATGATAATTTCATGGCAAATGCTAAGCCGTTGCATATAGACGTGTATTTATGTATTTGCGTTTGTTTTATTGAAACGTTTTTATGACTAATTGGTTAAAATGCTTACCATGGTCTATGTTATTTATAAAAGAAAACTAATTTCAGAATATGATTTACAAAAATAGATATACTGCAAATACACATAACATAAACGGAATCATAAGTAGCATTCTAAGCAAACAGACGGACAAACAAATGACGCCACATATAAAAACACTCCACAGGGGCCATGATTGAACACAAATACACAAACAAAACTCTGACACTATTTCTGTATATGTATATACATGTATATATATCTTCAAAAGAGTACACAACACACAGACGTACCTTATGACAAAATACGCTCGTACAGAGATGACATCGTTGGAATAACGGTCAAATAACATAACAACTTTATACATGTGTTAGCGGAAACAAAGGCCTATCCTTCGTACCAATGTTTATCACAGCATCCAAAGACTGTAGATGGAGATCTGGAAAGAGAATAAGTAGGAAATCATAAAAGGTATTTGCATAACTTCCCAGAAAGTTTCAGATCATAAACTCATTATGTAGCAATTTCTAGAAACCGTAAGAGCGTTGCACCTGAATGCTACGGAATGGAATGGTAAACTAGACACGGCAACAATTAGAAATTGAAACACTAATGTTGTTTTGATGGCTTTGTGTTTGGCGATCAACATCACATGTATATGCCGTCAAGTGATGGATAACCATAAGGAGAACTTACAATATGTGGCCCGTGTCCAAGTTAATGTACTTTTATCATTTTCATATTTCGGAGTGTGTTGTGTATAAAAGCTTTATCATTGTTACTATTTGCTAATATCATTTCCTATATGAGATTATAAAATGAAACAATTCAATCGTTGGAAAACAATTATAAAAATGAAACAATTCAATCGTTTTCGTTGTTAGAGGAATCCCTAATGGTTAATAATTTGATTGAACCTAATTATGTTGTAATATATCGAGTGTTATCATCGGTCCGGTACATTAGAATTCCCTTGAACTTCAGTTGATTTCTTAATTTCTTGATCAACAGTATGTTTCATCGTCAAAGTAAGGTATTGCAGATTTATACCATGGCTATTCTAGCAAAATCAAAGCAATTGTTTAAAATATACAAATGTTTTTTATATCATGAATATGGGGAATTTCTGTCATTTATTTCTGATGAACAGGCATTATTTAGTAGTGTTTAGAGTTCTAGTGTTTAAGTATAAAGGTTAAAAGAAAGTTTGAGCTGTAAATGTTATCTGTATTTCAGAAATTTGACGGTAGTTGTACATTATACTGTTTCCACTTCTGCAGATGTTAAAAAGAATACTGAACTGATGGAAATATTCAGATGTAATCTTAGTTTTGCATTATGTCATCAATTTCTGTAAATTGACAGCATTATGCTAAAGTTGATAGCCAGTGGATATATATATGTGGTAAATCTGAGCTTAGGGGTGGCGGGAGAGGGGGGAGGGCTATGGATATATCCAATTGAATACTTGTCTTCATGTTTTGCACTTACAATGTTTTAAATAATACTTAGTTTTAATGATATCATTGAGTTTCTTGCAGAAGATCAATCTGTGTAAGTTTGAATTTGTATGATGTTAACAAATTCATAACTCGGAATGGTGGCACCAAAGATACCGCTGATAACTGAGATAATTGCCAAAACTAATCCCAGTTATTTTGCATCAGAGAAATATAAGAAAGAAACAAGAAGGATTCGTTCTGGCTAGTAATTCGTTGAATCCATGCGCTAATTAGCGATAGGTGAAATCGGTTACAGTATGTATGTTAATTGAATGTCAGTCGATTAGTTTCATTTTGATGAAACGCAATTACGATATTGTCGGTGAGTACTTAAAGATACACCATTTCTCGATGTAAATTCCATAGTAACGTCCGTTGGTCTATTATTACACATAAACCAATCGCAAAAACAAATCAAAACATGGTAAACAACTAAATATTTAATGTCGCTCGTGCACTAAACGATATGTATGACGTATGTACAATTATCGCTCTAATCGATGTGCAAGCGTACCGACCTCATCCAAGAGCCCAACGTATCCACCGTAAGGTTTAATATCACGGCTCGGAACTGGAACCCGCAGGTGGTGGGTTTAGGGCTGCACACGCAGATATTTTCTTAGTGACGCCACACATCCTGCCGTCCAGTTTCACCTTGTTGAGGATGTTCATGATCACCGATGGCTTCTTCTAAAAATGGATTATCGCTTAATGTGAGCAATCAGCAATATAACTGATGATTAACAGGAAAGGAAAGTCTCTTTATATTTGCACTTTACAAAGTAAAAGATTCTAAGCAGTAAACCACGAAGTTTTGTTTTGGCTTTCCAATTCAATATTTGAGATGCATTAGTTCACGGACTCAACTGATTACTTTCCATTATGAGGCAATGTGTGTCTCTGGTTTCCATTGACAAACAAAGATTTTTATAAATTTTGAAGTACATTCGTAAATTAGTTAGTGTTAATTCATAAACAACACCATTTTTGATAAATAATCGTTTAGAAAACAAATAAATCAAAATGGTAATTCGACAATAGACATAGACGAGGCTAACAAACATCGGCAGTTTATTTTTTATCAAATATGTGGATAATATTTAAATGTCGAAAAACGTCTGCTTTAGGGCAATTTATTTATATACCTTCGTTAATCACGTTAAGAATATGTCATATCTAGATCGAATATTGGTAAATAACCGATCGTTTCTGCATCCGCCGCTTTAACTTTATATTCAGGGAGCTCTGATAATTGGCAGGGTTGTAAGCTCGACCACTGGGGCAGTTCATCGGCTCCCAGATACCGATGTCCGTCGTAGGTTCTTCGTCGGAGCACCGGGAACCGACCGTTTGACGCACACTGTTCGTACCGAAAAAAGGCTCAGTGTTCTGTTTGGAAAACGAATGCTTTTTTACTATTGCATCTTCTAACGGGTATCAAACTTTCGCTCTGAGTGTTGAACAATCACGTGGAAGGCTCCGTGGTAACCTATGTTATCGTGTTAGAGAAATTGTACTTTTTTGCGCTGTGTTTATAACAAACTTGTTATTATTCTGTCATTTTCAATTCAGTCCAACCGTCCGATGTCTTAATGCGCCTGATGCTTTGATCTATACTACTGTCTCGCAATATAACGAGTTGTTTATCGGTTTCTTTGTAGTTTTCGGGTATAGTTAGACAGCATCATCCCAAGCGCACGTCATTTGTGCCAATAGCGTGATTGCAATTCCTGATAAATGTCGGAAAAGTCGTTCGGAAACACAGGATTCACTAAATTAATCGAACATTCTTAAAATAACGTGTGAGCGTCCCTTTTGATGAGCTAAACGTTGGTCAATATGGTAGATTGAATAACTTTAAGTACATGATGTAACGTTATTGTTTGTCTTCTGAAACCGACACATGAGTGTCTTCGTTGTTTTCATATGGACAGAGTCATATATAAAGCACATGTGGTTTTCTCTTTTCTTTTATGTTTCTTAACATGGCAATTAGAATGTACATGTGATTTGCATTAAAATTTGAACAATGTTAAATAAGTTATTTATTAAATAACTTGGTACAGATATGATATATAACACTACCATTGCTTTCGTTGTGATTTGTCGGACTACTTCTAATGACGATGTTCTTTTAAAGAAATGCGCCTTGTGCACGTGTCAGTAATCTAGGCGTCCTGGATTCGATTTCCGTCGTTGACATATGAGTTTGGTCCGGGACTTGTGGGATATCCTAGGGTATATTCCATACCAAAGATACTATTATAATTAAAACCTTCGGAAAAACAAATATTTGAACAAGGCTGAAATTCGTAAATAAGGTCACGGAAATACGACGCAACGGTTAAGCATATAATGCAGTTTCGGTGCAGATGGACCCCATTAATACAACAACAAAAAAATGCTAAAGCTGGTTAACACATTTTCATTGTATCTAATTGGGACGCGGTCTTTGATCGGACTCATGTCGGTGCAAAAGGCTCTGTGAATGCAGCCTTTCCTCCGGTGGTAGCCCTTGCCGTCGGTACGCTCGGGCCGTACGCCTTGCTGTCGCGGCACTCCCAGTAGGCACCGCACTGGTTCCGGTCCGAGTGTATGTAGGACTTAACGCCCGTCTTGCTATTTTTCAAAACCAAGAGAATTCGCAAACTGCTTTTTTTTTTTAATGGATTCGATATTTTGCAATTACCGTTCGGAAAGCTAATGGATGCAATCGCAACATAGACGTTGTATCCTTAAGACTATGCATTAGTTTAGTGTAATGTTCCGTTTTATTAAATTTGCAAATGGATCGACTTGACATTTTCATAAACGGAGAACAAAACCACAATCATGATTTAAATTGTGTTGAATGCATTGCATTTTGAGATATCAATGTCTGGTAATAATCACGTATAAGTAAGACGTTGGGTTATTAATAAAAATTAATATGCATAATACAACATTTATGTATATCAAATAACTCACTAAGTAAATTATCTTCGTATAACTTTTGGCTTATTGTTCTTAAAACGCATTTACTATCGGTGAAAACAACAAATTGACGCAATGCTTTTAAGACCGGAGGAACAAAGATACAGACAACAGCAACCAATTGTTATTTGTTCCAATGACAGATGGTCTGTGCGTGATGACGTGTAAGTACGAGGGATGATAAAAAATGTTCGTACAATTTCTTTATAACTGTTAAATTTGACGTCCAATCAAATTCAAACTTTCACTTAATGCATAGCAACATATTATACGCAAATAATTAGTCAGCCAAACGCGGAATTAAATTATCAATGAGATTTCCGCCATCCAGAGCCAATTGGTGGTGCAAAGCGTCGCGTGATGACATAGCCATAATTGACTGCAGGGCTGGGGAGAAGCAACCGGATGTATTGTTTCACAATTGCTTATATCTATAACGACGGCCTACATGTTCTTAAAAATTCCGGACGTTTTACGGTAAAGTTACATAGGCTAAAAACATACAAACTCTTAATTGAATGCATAATATATCCAGACTACATAATTCGGTCAGTTTTCCGCGAGCTATTACTTCAAATCAGAGAAATCGTGAAGAAACCCCATCGGAAGCACAGTACTGACTCTCCAGGCTGGCGAATTAATATGCCAATTTGTATCACCGCATGATATATCACGTGATTGAAGCATGTTGCAAATAATACACAAACACAGTGTAGCAAATGACTTTTACTTTCTGTTTACTTTCTTGTAGCCATATAAAATGCCAAGAGGAAAATAAACAGTGATTCCAATTCTGGCATACACTCGGATTATCACGTGAAATGCGCCAAATGAACCATAATTTAATTGTTAGAACAAAATAGAACGGAAATTAAACGAACGATAACTTACACATTCTGTAACACCGTCTGTCAGTGTCGGTCATGTTTGTTGTGTATTGTCTTGGCACGTGATCGTAGAACATGGTCATATGGACATGCGTCAGCGAGATCTAACTTTAGGAGTTTTACTTTCACTTCATCGGTTGTTCTAAATGCCTAATTTCGCTAATTTATACAGTTTTAAATTGTTTAAAATGTTAGGTTGTGTGTTATAGTCCATTTTACAGAAGATATAAGTTCGTTACACTTACGATATATTTTAAAAAGTTGGTGTAATTAGGGATAATGTTGATAGTGCGATGGATGATGCCGCTTTGTTGAAATAATGTTATAAAATGGTATATAGGAACATTTTTATGATAGTGCATATAAATGTGTTTCATGGTGTTGTTTTCACCATAACAAATATTGTCAGGGTACTCCAATCACTGCACAAACAATGAGCAGTCCGTGGGGTTTGGATTGAACACGATGCCGGGTCTCATCAAGGTGCTATTGATACGTTTGTGAAACAGCAAAGTGAGCATGTTTAACATGGTGAAATAATTTACAGAATGTTAAGCTAAGAGATGTGGAATCGACTTTTTCAGCAACAATTTAAACACTCTTAATACATTTCAGAGACATCGGCTTCTAAAATATGAGAAACTACCAACATTGTTTGCGTTTGGGAAATTGAAAGTGATAAAGTATAAGTTCTTTTTAATCGATAAGATCTAAACTCCATGTAAATGCCAAAATTTACACAACTATAAAACCACTCTCGCGGGATGCCGTGCAACTTCACAGACGTAAACATTTTCGCTGTGTATTATTTTTGATCTTCCAAATTGGTTTGCAGTTATTGATGTTGTTGTTGTTGTCCTGTTAGTGGTGGTGGTAGTCTTGGTGGTGCAAGTAGTGGAATTCTTGATTGTTTTATTTAAATAATAATTAATGTTTGCGTCTTGAGGACGAATCAAGAGATTGCAATGTATAACCGACTTTTGGATTTGTCTTATGCCAGACAAAAAATCCATATTATTTGTTTTGTTTCTTTTACTGTAGAATCCCATTCTCAATAATATTTATTTGTATTGTTTTGTTGTCTAATAATACATTTTTATATTATACATAAATAATTACTATGTCAGGTGGTCATTAAACAACATCTATTATTTCAAACATTCAGTTACTATATTATTTCCGACAATAATTTACAATATAGCAAGGCCCGATGATGCCCAGTGTTTAATTCCTATGTCTACACTAAATGCTTGTAGTTTACACCGTCCATCTTCCTGTAAGTGTTCCATGGTAAAATAGTAGCATACATATGTGTTAAGCAGTTTATTATGTTATTAAACTTAACTGTGTACTTACAGCAAATTATGTAATAACAGTGCACAATATATCATGCTGATGTATATATTAATATAATGTCAGTAATTTAAAAATAAATAATTAATGAAGAAAATGAAAATACAAATCATGGAACATATAGGTGCTGCAAGAAATGTTTTGTTTTGTTTGTATATGAAAGCTGTAAGTGCGAGCTTACTGAAAAACCAAAATGAACATTTTAACAGTTTTTAACACATTCGAAAAAATAATAAACAAATAATATACAGCATGCAAACACATGATAAAAGAGAGCCTTTTCCACGTTTGCACAGTCAACAATCCAGAAGCATTGCATAGGTGACTGGAACCACACAAATTAACCTAAGACAAAATAACATAAGGTGCTTCAGTTTATAGAAACTCCTCCGTATGTCTTATTGGTAACACAAAATAGGCATTTGTTGTTTATCATGATCAGTATTATCAATATTAAAAAGCAATTTTTGGGTATGATGCACACAAGAGTGAATGTACAGAAAATACATATAACACATGCTGATTCACAAGCGACTTGCAACATGCATAGACAGACACATACATATGCCTATTTGATATTTTTCGGACACAAATACACAAACAAAACGACGACACTTTTTAAAGATGTATGTATAAACACATATACATCCTTCGAAAAATAGCACAAACAAAAAGATGCATCTTATAACAAACTATGCACGCACACAGATAAAATTGTTGGAATAACGGTCACTGAGTTTAAATAACATAAAAATGTATCCATGTACTGGCAGAAACAAGCACCTCATCCTTAGTAACCAATGTTTATACAGCATCCAGGTGCTTGCATTTGTAGATGGAGATCATGAAAGAGAACATTAGAAAAACTCATAGATGACATTCTGGTTGAAAATTTTCCCAGAAAGTGCAAGCACCTAAACTCTCGATACTACAGGAATGCGTGGATTCTGTACCAGTGTTGCATCTCTGTTGTAATGGATGGAATGTTAAAGTAAACACGGGAACACCGAGAAGTTTAACATTAATATTATTTTGATAGCATGTTGTGAGGCAAGTAACATCACGTTTGAGTGACGTCACATGATTCATCATAATGAGAACTTCAACCTCGGCTATTAACTTCAGTATTTCGCCCGTTTCCAAGTTAAAAGTACTTCAAATTTTTCAAATTTCGATTTTTTTGCTTATAAAAAATATTGTCTTGAAGCTTATGTCTAATGCTTTCCTTTTAAAAGTCATAATTGGGACCACCCAACTCATTTGAAATAAACACACTTTATCATTTTTACTTACATGATATATAATTTGATTTTGTCTCATTTTGAAATGTGTCTTTCATAATTGACCACTAAATGAATTTCATATGTTTAATAACATACACACTCAACGGTATTATAACGTGCGTATATAAAAAAAAATAGGTAAGAATAACGAGACCGCCTGAGCGGTTTAAATGAAAACGTTTCAACTTTGGTATTATTCTGTTTATTTTGGTTGAATTTATATGTTCTAAATCATCACAATTCTTGATTATTTAAATAAGTAATGATTATTTATCGAATGCTGGTCGATTACTTTGGTTAAGCAATTCAAACGACTCATAACCGAACAAGCAGACATCCTCGATTACCTTTATTTGAATTAACTTGTTCGTCAGTACGATATCACATATCTCGCTAAAATAGTTTTCTTCACTTTTCTCTTCGATGACATAGTTTTCTTCATTGGGTCTCTTCTAACACTTAGCCTGATCACAAACACCAATAAAAACCCTAAAACTAAAAGTGAATAGTAAACAGTTTGATTTGTAGTGGCGATCCTGCAGTGGAGAACATCTAAAGCGTGTGTTCTAATATAGCATATTTATAAACATAAAGACTTGATCGATTTTGTCGATGAGCAAGTGTTTCCCCGTCATCCATGAGCCTTACATGAGGCTCAATATCCACATCTCCGAACTGAAACTGCAATTGGTGGGTTTGAACCTGTAACATTGTAATAGGACGTAGGAAGCACACTTTTATGAAAATTACCACCAACTTTGTTCTGCCTTTCATTCAAAAACAAAGATAGTTTTATTTGTTTTTTACCAAACATTTACATAAACATTAATAGTACTGTTTAAAATATGTTAATTAAAGCAAATACGTACATAAACTTTATATTTATCACCACGTCTCCTTTATCGTCGGCGCTTGACTGTTCAGTGCCAGACCATGATATCTTCTAAAGAGTTATCGTAGTGGTCCTCTTAGGCGTCAACACCAATGTTGAAGGTTCACAGGTAGACTTTGCTTTCGTCTTTGGAGTTCTTGTATTTGACGCTGAGCATTTGATATATAAAATATTACAATACTCAGAAAGGTCCTGCAAATAGCCATATGCTTTGTTTTGATTTGCTAAGTTTACTTTTTATATTCAATGAATGGTAAGTTCAAGTGGAAGTTACAGAAAAATCCTCAACATTTCTTAGTCCAGCGTGCGCTCAATAGCAGTGTGTTTATGTCAAAACTTGTTATGTCATTTTCAATTACGACCAACCGTCCGAAGTCTAAGTGAGCCTGATGGTTCGATCTATACTTCAGTCTCAAGTTGTTTATTGGTTAATTTGCGGTAAGCGGGTATGGTCTGATCAGACCATGCGTAAGTCATTTGTGCCACAAGCGTAATTGCTATTCCTGACAAATGTCGAATAGGTCGTGCCGTAATACAAGGGGTCACTAAATTAATCCTTTATTCACTAAAGGCATCCTTAATTCGCCCGTGTTTTCTCAGCATTATATTTGATTGCCAAAAATCATGTGGGCGTCCCGTTAGATTAAATAAAATTTGGTCAATACTGTAGTTCAAAAAGTAGCATGTTAAAACGCAATTGTTTGCCTTCTTAAACCGACAAACACCGATCTTCCAGGTTCTGTTAATATCATAAAGACATAGTGTCATATAAGATGACACATGTGGTCTTCTATTGGCTTTAATATTTCCAAATATGGTAATTAGCATAAATTTCCGTAAATGACTAGTATTTAAACAGTTCATCAAATATATATCAGTCATTTTTCAATTACTTTGTACCGTTAAGAGATTGAACCTTAAGATCATTTTCTGTTGGGTTTTGTCGTTCTATTTCTACTTTTTTTGCTACTCGTGTATGTGATTAAAAGAGAGAGGTTGTCCAGTTTGTACAGTGGTTTGGTCAGTGAAATATTTGTCTTTCATGGGGTATCGGACAAAACACAAGACAAGACAAAAAATAACGCTTTAGTAAAAATAAAATAGCTGAGCAATGCAAAAACTATACAAGAACATTCTTCGGAAATAAAATTATGTTGGGATTGATTTGGCGCACCCCGGATCCACTTATTAGGCACTGTATGTGCTTAGTCGGCGTATAAACTATACATCTGCAGAAAACATTTCTAACTTTTTACGAAACTAACCTTATATCAACCTACAACCCGGCCCTTGTGAGAATACATATGGGTGCAAGAGGCGCTGGGATTGAGCCTTTCGTCGGGCGGTATCCCTCGCTGTCGGGACAACACCGGCCGTAAGCCTTGCCGTCGCGTCACTTCCAGTAGACACCGGTCCGAATGCATGTAGGTCTGGACAACCGTTTATCTTAGAACGTGAGAAATAGGAAACGATACATGTAATCTTTGGTTGTAAATGGTGAACTATGTTTTTCATTGTTTTGCAGTGCTGTTTAAGATTATGCAAACACTGTGCTTTAATTTCATTTTATTAAATGTGCGACTCGATCTGTTGTAAGACAGAACTGTGCGGAGCTTTAACACAGGCATCAATACAAATCGCTGAAATGATTGAAATAGTGTTGAATGCATTGTGTTCTAATAAATCAATGTCAAGCTATAATGACATTTCAAAATGACAAATTGTATACTAATAAAACGGTTTTTATAACGAATAACAAACATAGTTATAATAATAACATTTGTTTTTGTCAAATAACTGGTTAAGTAAAGAGCATAACTAGTAGCTTTAGCACATTAATGGTCCTCGGATCATCAAAGCCCTTCATAGACCGGAGGCACAGACTAGAGCAACACATATTTATTTCTTCCTTGGACACGCTTAATGGCGTGTTAGTGTTCAGCCAAACGCTAAATGAAATTATCAATGAACTTTTCACACTTCGGTAACCAGGTGACGTGCGAAGCGTCCAAAGTTGTCCAAAATCTATTACTTGTCTGGAGAAAGGCAATCGGATGTATTGTTTACAATTTATTTTACCTTCAACGACGGCCCTTGTGTACCAAATGTCGGATAGGGCAGCCTATTCGGACGGACGTTTGATAAGCATTTTGATTGCGTTATGAATTTATCTTAAGAATTTGATGGATCTTTACATGTAAAATATTTTTAACAAAGAGACTTGAAATAATGAAAAATGAAATGGTATTATGTTGATGATAATGTTGTAGTTTATTGTACCTGTGGGGTTAATTATGATGCACTTGGTGATGTATTGTTATACAAATTAGTTTAATATGTTTCATGATAGTGGATAATACAGTGTGCCTTGTGTTGATGTTTATGCCTCTAACGTATATGATCCAAAGCACTGCATAAGCATGCAGCAGTCCGTAGTGTGGGGATTGAACTCAACACGGCACCATCAAACATGTCTGTAGAGGCAGCCAAGTATGATAGGAAAAACAAATTGAGAGAACTGTTAAACTAAAAAAATGACATCGACTTCTTTACAAACAATTTAAATAAATCATTTCAAATACAACCGCGTTTATAACATGAGAAACAATCAACATTTAATGACTTTGGAAATTGAAACTTGTCATAAAAATATTTCTTTGTAAAAGTCGATAAGAACTACGATAAATTTAAATTAATATTTTCAAAATAACTCACATAAAGAACCATTCCCTCGGGATCCCGTGGGATTTTACAGGACGTAAATATTCGATTGTGTGATAACAGCATTTTCCACCATGTTCTACAACGCTTAATAACCAAAGTTTCATTTTGATTTCAAATTTTCTAACCAAACCTCAGATGTATTAAGGTGTGAACGTTAGCTCTAATAGTGACACGAACATTCTATTACGTCGTTCCGATGCCATATTTAGAATATAACACTGTTTTTCGTTCTATATAGTCCACGGAATATCTACAATGAAAGATATTTAGACTTAAGACTTAAATTCGACTTAACATTTCCAAATACCCACTTTGCAAATTAAGATTTGTGCCACAGTGATAAAAAAGTTGTGAATGCATGAGATCATTAATCCAGTATATGGCACATATAGAATACCAGGCAAGTGATCAAACCAGTAGACAAAGTATCTTAAGTGCGATTGTAATTCAAGTACCGTAGGAAAATTTATCCTTGGATCCTTGTTAAATAACATGACAGCATGTTTGATTTTATCGCAAGTGATGAGTTAGAATTTGATGATTCATTGTCTATGTTTGTGGTATTCGATATTCGAAAGTAGTCAGAGCATATACAACGCAAACAAACTCCACGAAAGGGCTAGTCGAAAATTCATACTATACACTTTAAATTACAGCCACAAATTACCTTTAACTGATGTTGTGGTTTTTTAAATAGATGAATATTTTAGAACTTCAGTTTACAATCGACGTTTCACAAGTTAAATCTCTCGAATGTCAGATAGAATTGTTTTTATATTTGAAATATTCATTGTAATCAGTTATGTATGGTAGAGCACGTTTGAGCTTGATCGCGAAAATGTGTTGTGTTTGCAACAGCTCACTTGCCTTAAACGCACTTAATTTTTGGATTTTTTTAAGTATTCCATGCAATTCACTTAAATCTACAACGTTTGAAAAAATACAATATCTTATTTTCGCCAAATTTTATAAAAAATATATAGTCTTCGGTTTGAAAACTTAATTGTCGTTTTGTTTATAATAAATGAGAATTGATCAACAATTTAAAGACACAACCTACAGAGGTTTCGGCCACTTTAATTGGTAGACCTACATGCGTTAATTAATTTTTTGTATAAGTGAAGCAGTCAACTTCCGTGTAATCCTTATCTTTCTTATGTGTTCTGTGTTAAATTTAATATATAATGTACGAATATTGTTTATATACTTTTCGCCATGGATTACATGATATATTCACCGATTGTATTTGAAACTCGGACAAAAATAAGACAAACAAACCTTCCACAATCATGTTGTATATTCTTACTAAAGAAAACAATATATTGAAGATGCATTAAATAGCTTAAACAGTAGATACACAATCAAATATTAATGTCATTTTTGATTTAAAATTATTTGATATTAAATGAAGTGTGTCGTATGCGTGTTATGTTGTTTGTGTGTGAACGTATGTTTGCTAATATGTCTATTTGTACATTTTCTTCGTTGTGTATTGATTGTTTATTTTGTTGTATTTTGGTACTTCCACTTTTGTTCGCTTAAAATTGTTGATGCTGTTGCTTGTAATGTTGGTTGTGGTGGTGCTGCTGGTACAAACGGTTGACTTCTTGATTGTTATTAAAAGGTTTTATTTGCGCGCTGTTATTATAATGTTTACTAATGTTTTCATACTTGTATGACTTTTATTAACGTCTCACGCAATCATGCAACGCACCATTAAAGAAAAGTATTGGACTTGTTGTCGAATCGTGAGTTTGCTAGGTATAACTTTGTGTTCGATTATAGGCTACAAATGTCCAAAAGTAGTTTATTTGTTTTTGTTAATGAAATATTCCATTATTTTAGGTAAAATAGTCGGGTTTTTTTTGTTAAATGGCAAAAGTATTTCTGTCAACAAATTACTATACAGAAAGGTTCGTTTTTGTTCGAAGTGTATTCCTGTGTCAATACTAAATGCCAGTGCTTCACACCGTGAGTGTTGAACAGTCACGTGGAAGGCTCCGTGGTAACCTATGTTATCGTGTTAGAGAAATTGTACTTTTGCGCTGTGTTTATAACAAACTTGTTATTATTCTGTCATTTTCAATTCAGTCCAACCGTCCGATGTTTTAATGCGCCTGATGCTTTGATCTATACTACTGTCTCGCAATATAACGAGTTGTTTATCGGTTTCTTTGTAGTTGTCGGGTATAGTTAGACAGCATCATCCCAAGCGCACGTCATTTGTGCCAATAGCGTGATTGCAATTCCTGTTAAATGTCGGAAAAGTCTTTCGGAAACACAGGGTTCACTAAATTAATCGAACATTCTTAAAATAACGTGTGAGCATCCCTGTTGATGACCTAAACTTTGGTCAATATGGTAGATTGAATAACTTTAAGTACATGATGTAACGTTATTGTTTGTCTTCTGAAACCGACACATGAGTGTCTTCATTGTTTTCATATGGACAGAGTCATATATAAAGCACATGTGGTTTTCTCTTTTCTTTGATGTTTCTTAAAATGGCAATTAGAATGTATATGTGATTTGTAAATTTGAACAATGTTAAATAAGTTATTTATTAAATAACTTGGTACAGATATGATATATAACACTACCATTGCTTTCGTTGTGATTTGTCGGACTACTTCTAATGACGATGTTCTTTTAAAGAAATGCGCCTTGTACACGTGTCAGTAATCTAGGCGTCCTGGATTCGATTTCCGTCGTTGACATATGAGTTTGGTCCGAGACTTGTGGGATATCCTAGGGTATATTCCATACAAGAGATACTATAATAATTAAAACCTTCGGAAAAACATAAATATTTTAACAAGGATGAAATTCGTAAATAAGGTCACGGAAATACGACGCAACGGTTAAGCATATAATGAAGTTTCGGTGCAGATGGACCCCATTAATACAAAAAAAAAATATCCTAAAACTGGTTAACACATTATCATTGTATCTAATTGGGACGCGGTCTTTGATCGGACTCATGTTGGTGCAAAAGGCTCTGTGAATGCAGCCTTTCCTCCGGTGGTACCCTTTGCCGTCGGTACGCACGGGCCGTACGCCTTGCTGTCGCGGCACTCCCAGTAGGCACCGCACTGGTTCCGGTCCGAGTGTATGTAGGACTTAAAACCCGTCTTGCTATTGTCCAAAAGCAAGAGAATTCGCAAACTGCTTTTTTTTGCAAATGGATTCGATATTTTGCAATTGCCGTTCGGAAAGCTGATGGATGCAATCGCAATATAGACGCTGTATCCTTAAGACTATGCATTAGTTTAGTGTAATGTTCCGTTTTATTAAATTTGCAAATGGATCGACTTGACATTTTCATAAACGGAGAACAAAATCACAATCATGATTTAAATGGTGTTAAATGCATTGCATTTTGAGATATCAATGTCTGGTACTAATCACGTATAAGTAAGACGTTGGGTTATGAATAAAAATTAATATGCATAATACATTTATGTATATCAAATAACTGACTAAGTAAATTATCTTCGTATAACTTTTGGCTTATTGTTCTTAAAACGCATTTACTATCGGTGAAAACAACAAATTGACGCAATGCTTTTAAGACCGGAGGAACAAAGGTACAGACAACAGCAACCAATAGTTATTTGTACCAATGACTGATGGTCTGTGCGTGATGACGTGTAAGTACGAGGGATGATAAAAAATGTTCGTACAATTTCTTTATAACTGTTAAATTTGACGTCCAATCAAATTCAAACTTTCACTTAATGCATAGCAACATATTATACGCAAATAATTAGTCAGCCAAACGCGGAATTAAATTATCAATGAGATTTCCGCCATCCAGAGCCAATTGGTGGTGCAAAGCGTCGCGTGATGACATAGCCATAATTGACTGCAGGGCTGGGGAGAAGCAATCGGATGTATTGTTTCACAATTGCTTATATCTATAACGACGGCCTACATGTTCTTAAAAATTCCGGACGTTTTACGGTAAAGTTACATAGGCTAAAAACATACAAACTCTTAATTGAATGCATAATATATCCAGACTACATAATTCGGTCAGTTTTCCGCGAGCTATTACTTCAAATCAGAGAAATCGTGAAGAAACCCCATCGGAAGCACAGTACTGACTCTCCAGGCTGGCGAATTAATATGCCAATTTGTACCACCGCAAGATATATCACGTGATTGAAGCATGTTGCAAATAATACACAAACACAGTGTAGCAAATGACTTTTACTTTCTGTTTACTTTCTTGTAGCAATATAAAATGCCAAGAGGAAAATAAAACGTGATTCCAATTCTGGCATACTCTCGGATTATCTCGTGAAATGGGCCAAATGAACCATAATTTAATTGTTAGAACAAAATAGAACGGAAATTAAACGAACGATAACTTACACATTCTGTAACACCGTCTGTCAGTGTCGGTCATGTGTGTTGTGTATTGTATTGGCACGTGATCGTAGAACATGGTCACATGGACATGCGTCAGCGAGATCTATCTTTAGGAGTTTTACTTTCACTTCATCGGTTGTTCTAAATGCCTAAATTCGCTAATTTATACAGTTGTACATTGTTTAAAATGTTAGGTTGTTTGTTTTAGTCCATTTTACAGAAGATATAAGTCCGTTACACTTACGATATATTTTAAAAAGTTGGTGTAATTAGGGATAATGTTGATGGTGCTATGGATGATGCCGCTTTGTTGAAATAATGTTATAAAATAGTATATAGGAAGAAATTTATGATAGTGCATATACATGTGTTTCATGGTGTTGTTTTCACCATAACAAATATTGTCAGGGTACTCCAATCACTGCACAACAATGAGCAGTCCGTGGGGTTTGGATTGAACCCGATGCCGGGTCTCATCAAGGTGCTATTGATACGTTTGTGAAACAGCAAAGTGAGCATGTTTAACATGGTGAAACAATTTGAGAGAATGTTAAGCTAAGAGATGTGGAATCGATTTTTTCAGCAACAATTTAAACACTCTTCTTAATAATACATTTCAGAGACATCGGCTTCTAAAATATGAGAAACTACCAACATTGTTTGCGTTTGGGAAATTAAAAGTGATAAAGTATAAGTTCTTTGTTAATCGTTAAGATCTAGACTCCATGTAAATGCTAAAATTTACACAAATATAAAACCACTCTCGCGGGATGCCGTGCAACTTCACAGACGTAAACATTTTCGCTGTGTATTATTTTTGATCTTCCAAAATTGGTTTGCAGTTATTGATGTTGTTGTTGTTGTCCTGTTAGTGGTGGTGGTAGTCTTGGTGGTGCAAGTAGTGGAATTCTTGATTGTTTTATTTAAATAATAATTAATGTTTGCGTCTTGAGGACGAATCAAAATATTGCAATGTATAACCGATTTTTGGATTTGTCTTATGCCAGACAAAAACTCCATATTATTTGTTTTGTTTCTTTTACTGTAGAATCCCATTCTCAATAATTTTTATTTGTATTGTTTTGTTGTCTAATAATACATTTTTATATTATACATAAATAATTACTATGTCAGGTGGTCATTAAACAACATCTATTATTTCAAACATTCAGTTACTATATTATTTCCGACAATAATTTACAATATAGCAAGGCCCGATGATGCTCAGTGTTTAATTCCTATGTCTACACAAAATGCTTGTAGTTTACACCGTCCATCTTCCAGTAAGTGTTCCATTGTAAAATAGTAGCATACATATGTGTTAAGCAGTTTATTATGTTATTAAAATTAACTGTGTACTTATAGCAAATTATGTAATAACAGTGCACAATATATCATGCTGATGTACATATTAATATAATGTCAGTAATTTAAAAATAAATAATGAATGAAGAAAATGAAAATACAAATCATGGAACATATAGGTGCTGCAAGAAATGTTTTGTTTTGTTTCTATATGAAAGCTGTAAGTGCGAGCTTACTGAAAAACAAAAATGAACATTTTAACAGTTTTTAACACATTAAAAAAAATAATAAACAAATAATATACAGCATGCAAACACATGATAAAGAGAGCCTTTTCCACGTTTGCACAGTCAACAATCCAGAAGCATTGCATAGGTGACTGGAACCACACAAATTAACCTAAGACAAAATAACATAATGTGCTTCAGTTTATAGAAACTTCTCCGTATGTCTTATTGGTAACACAAAATAGCCATTTGTTGTTTATCATGATCAGTATTATCAATATTAAAAAGCACTTTTTGGGTATGATGTACACAAGAGTGAATGTACTGAAAATACATATAACACATGCTGATTCACAAGCGACTTGCAACATGCATAGACAGACACATACATATGCCTATTTGATATTTTTCGGACACAAATACACAAACAAAACGACGACACCTTTTAAAGATGTATGTATAAACATATATGCATCCTTCGAAAAATAGCACAAACAAAAAGATGCATCTTATAACAAACTATGCACGCACACAGATAAAATTGTTGGAATAACGGTCACTGAGTTTAAATAACATAAAAATGTATCCATGTACTGGCAGAAACAAGCACCTCATCCTTAGTAACCAATGTTTATACAGCATCCAGATGAACTTCTCCGTATGTCTTATTGGTAACACAAAATAGGCATTTGTTGTTTATCATGATCAGTATTATCAATATTAAAAAGCACTTTTTGGGTATGATGTACACAAGAGTGAATGTACTGAAAATACATATAACACATGCTGATTCACAAGCGACTTGCAACATGCATAGACAGACACATACATATGCCTATTTGATATTTTTCGGACACAAATACACAAACAAAACGACGACACCTTTTAAAGATGTATGTATAAACATATATACATCCTTCGAAAAATAGCACAAACAAAAAGATGCATCTTATAACAAACTATGCACGCACACAGATAAAATTGTTGGAATAACGGTCACTGAGTTTAAATAACATAAAAATGTATCCATGTACTGGCAGAAACAAGCACCTCATCCTTAGTAACCAATGTTTATACAGCATCCAGATGCTTGCATTTGTAGATGGAGATCATGAAAGAGAACATAAGAAAAACTCATAGATGACATTCTGGTTAAAAATTTTCCCAGAAAGTGCAAGCACCTAAACTCTCGATACTACAGGAATGCGTGGATTCTGTACCAGCGTTGCATCTCTGTTGTAATGGATGGAATGTTAAAGTAAACACGGGAACACCGAGAAGTTGAACAGTAATATTATTTTGATAGCATGTTGTGAGGCAAGTAACATCACGTTTGAGTGACGTCACATGATTCATCATAATGAGAACTTCAACCTCGACTATTAACTTCAGTATTTCGCCCGTTTCCAAGTTAAAAGTACTTCAAATTTTTCAAATTTCGATTTTTTTGCTTATAAAAAATATTGTCTTGAAGCTTATGTCTAATGCTTTCCTTTTAGAAGTCATAATTGGGACCACCCAAATCATTTGAAATAAACACACTTTATCATTTTTACTTCCATGATATATAATTTGATTTTGTCTCAGTTTGAAATGTGTCTTTCATAATTGACCACTAAATGAATTTCATATGTTTAATAACATACACACTCAACGGTATTATAACGTGCGTAATTAAAAAAAAAATAGGTAAGAATAACGAGACCGCCTGAGCGGTTTAAATGAAAACGTTTCAACTTTGGTATTATTCTGTTTATTTTGGTTGAATTTATATGTTCTAAATCATCACAATTCTTGATTATTTAAATAAGTAATGATTATTTATCGAATGCTGGTCGATTACTTTGGTTAAGCAATTCAAAGGACTCGTAACCGAACAAGCAGACATCCTCGATTACCTTTATTTGAATTAACTTGTTCGTCAGTACGATATCACATATCTCGCTAAAATAGTTTTCTTCACTTTTCTCTTCGATGACATAGTTTTCTTCATTGGGTCTCTTCTAACACTTAGCCTGATCACAAACACCAGTAAAAACCCTAAAACTAAAAGTGAATAGTAAACAGCTTGATTTGTAGTGGCGATCCTGCAGTGGAGAACATCTAAAGCGTGTGTTCTAATATAGCATATTTATAAACATAAAGACTTGATCGATTTTGTCGATGAGCAAGTGTTTCCCCGTCATCCATGAGCCTTACATGAGGCTCAATATCCACATCTCCGAACTGAAACTGCAATTGGTGGGTTTGAACCTGTAACATTGTAATAGGACGTAGGAAGCACACTTTTATGAAAATTACCACCAAGTTTGTTCTGCCTTTCATTCAAAAACAAAGATAGTTTTATTTGTTTTTTACCAAACATTTACATAAACATTAATAGTACTGTTTAAAATATGTTAATTAAAGCAAATACGTACATAAACTTTATATTTATCACCACGTCTCCTTTATCGTCGGCGCTTGACTGTTCAGTGCCAGACCATGATATCTTCTAAAGAGTTATCGTACTGGTCCTCTTAGGCGTCAACACCAATGTTGAAGGTTCACAGGTAGACTTTGCTTTCGTCTTTGGAGTTCTTGTATTTGACGCTGAGCATTTGATATATAAAATATTACAATACTCAGAAAGGTCCTGCAAATAGCCATATACTTTGTTTTGATTTGCTAAGTTTACCTTTTATATTCAATGAATGGTAAGTTCAAGTGGAAGTTACAGAAAAATCCTCAACATTTCTTAGTCCAGCGTGCGCTCAATAGCAGTGTGTTTATGTCAAAACTTGTTATGTCATTTTCAATTACGACCAACCGTCCGAAGTCTAAGTGAGCCTGATGGTTCGATCTATACTTCAGTCTCAAGTTGTTTATTGGTTAATTTGCGGTAAGCGGGTATGGTCTGATCAGACCATGCGTAAGTCATTTGTGCCACAAGCGTAATTGCTATTCCTGACAAATGTCGAATAGGTCGTGCCGTAATACAAGGGGTCACTAAATTAATCCTTTATTCACTAAAGGCATCCTTAATTCGCCCGTGTTTTCTCAGCATTATATTTGATTGCCAAAAATCATGTGGGCGTCCCGTTAGATTAAATAAAATTTGGTCAATACTGTAGTTCAAAAAGTAGCATGTTAAAACGCAATTGTTTGCCTTCTTAAACCGACAAACACCGATCTTCCAGGTTCTGTTAATATCATAAAGACATAGTGTCATATAAGATGACACATGTGGTCTTCTATTGGCTTTAATATTTCCAAATATGGTAATTAGCATAAATTTCCGTAAATGACTAGTATTTAAACAGTTCATCAAATATATATCAGTCATTTTTCAATTACTTTGTACCGTTAAGAGATTGAACCTTAAGATCATTTTCTGTTGGGTTTTGTCGTTCTATTTCTACTTTTTTTGCTTCTCGTGTATGTGATTAAAAGAGAGAGGTTGTCCAGTTTGTACAGTGGTTTGGTCAGTGAAATATTTGTCTTTCATGGGGTATCGGACAAAACACAAGACAAGACAAAAAATAACGCTTTAGTAAAAATAAAATAGCTGAGCAATGCAAAAACTATACAAGAACATTCTTCGGAAATAAAATTATGTTGGGATTGATTTGGCGCACCCCGGATCCACTTATTAGGCACTGTATGTGCTTAGTCGGCGTATAAACTATACATATGCAGAAAACATTTCTAACTTTTTACGAAACTACCCTTATATCAACCTAGAACCCGGCCCTTGTGATAATACATATGGGTGCAAGAGGCGCTGGGATTGCAGCCTTTCGTCGGGCGGTATCCCTCGCTGTCGGAACAGCACCGGCCGTAAGCCTTGCCGTCGCGTCACTTCCAGTAGACACCGGTCCGAATGCATGTAGGTCTGGACAACCGTTTATCTTAGAACGTGAGAAATAGGAAACGATACATGTAATCTTTGGTTGTAAATGGTGAACTATGTTTTTCATTGTTTTGCAGTGCTGTTTAAGATTATGCAAACACTGTGCTTTAATTTCATTTTATTAAATGTGCGACTCGATCTGTTGTAAGACAGAACTGTGCGGAGCTTTAACACAGGCATCAATACAAATCGCTGAAATGATTGAAATAGTGTTGAATGCATTGTGTTCTAATAAATCAATGTCAAGCTATAATGACATTTCAAAATGACAAATTGTATACTAATAAAACGGTTTTTATAACGAATAACAAACATAGTTATAATAATAACATTTGTTTTTGTCAAATAACTGGTTAAGTAAAGAGCATAACTAGTAGCTTTAGCACATTAATGGTCCTCGGATCATCAAAGCCCTTCATAGACCGGAGGCACAGACTAGAGCAACACATATTTATTTCTTCCTTGGACACGCTTAATGGCGTGTTAGTGTTCAGCCAAACGCTAAATGAAATTATCAATGAACTTTTCACACTTCGGTAACCAGGTGACGTGCGAAGCGTCCAAAGTTGTCCAAAATCTATTACTTGTCTGGAGAAAGGCAATCGGATGTATTGTTTACAATTTATTTTACCTTCAACGACGGCCCTTGTGTACCAAATGTCGGATAGGGCAGCCTATTCGGACGGACGTTTGATAAGCATTTTGATTGCGTTATGAATTTATCTTAAGAATTTGATGGATCTTTACATGTAAAATATTTTTAACAAAGAGACTTGAAATAATGAAAAATGAAATGGTATTATGTTGATGATAATGTTGTAGTTTATTGTACCTGTGGGGTTAATTATGATGCACCTGGTGATGTATTGTTATACAAATTAGTTTAATATGTTTCATGATAGTGGATAATACAGTGTGCCTTGTGTTGATGTTTATGCCTCTAACGTATATGATCCAAAGCACTGCATAAGCATGCAGCAGTCCGTAGTGTGGGGATTGAACTCAACACGGCACCATCAAACATGTCTGTAGAGGCAGCCAAGTATGATAGGAAAAACAAATTGAGAGAACTGTTAAACTAAAAAAATGACATCGACTTCTTTACAAACAATTTAAATAAATCATTTCAAATACAACCGCGTTTATAACATGAGAAACAATCAACATTTAATGACTTTGGAAATTGAAACTTCTCATACAAATATTTCTTTGTAAAAGTCGATAAGAACTACGATAAATTTAAATTAATATTTTCAAAATAACTCACATAAAGAACCATTCCCTCGGGATCCCGTGGGATTTTACAGGACGTAAATATTCGATTGTGTGATAACAGCATTTTCCACCATGTTCTACAACGCTTAATAACCAAAGTTTCATTTTGATTTCAAATTTTCTAACCAAACCTCAGATGTATTAAGGTGTGAACGTTAGCTCTAATAGTGACACGAACATTCTATTACGTCGTTCCGATGCCATATTTAGAATATAACACTGTTTTTCGTTCTATATAGTCCACGGAATATCTACAATGAAAGATATTTAGACTTAAGACTTAAATTCGACTTAACATTTCCAAATACCCACTTTGCAAATTAAGATTTGTGCCACAGTGATAAAAAAGTTGTGAATGCATGAGATCATTAATCCAGTATATGGCACATATAGAATACCAGGCAAGTGATCAAACCAGTAGACAAAGTATCTTAAGTGCGATTGTAATTCAAGTACCGTAGGAAAATTTATCCTTGGATCCTTGTTAAATAACATGACAGCATGTTTGATTTTACCGCAAGTGATGAGTTAGAATTTGATGATTCATTGTCTATGTTTGTGGTATTCGATATTCGAAAGTAGTCAGAGCATATACAACGCAAACAAACTCCACGAAAGGGCTAGTCGAAAATTCATACTATACACTTTAAATTACAGCCACAAATTACCTTTAACTGATGTTGTGGTTTTTTAAATAGATGAATATTTTAGAACTTCAGTTTACAATCGACGTTTCACAAGTTAAATCTCTCGAATGTCAGATAGAATTGTTTTTATATTTGAAATATTCATTGTAATCAGTTATGTATGGTAGAGCACGTTTGAGCTTGATCGCGAAAATGTGTTGTGTTTGCAACAGCTCACTTGCCTTAAACGCACTGAATTTTTGGATATTTTTAAGTATTCCATGCAATTTACTTAAATCTACAACGTTTGAAAAAATACAATATCTTATTTTCGCCAAATTTTATAAAAAATATATAGTCTTCGGTTTGAAAACTTAATTGTCGTTTTGTTTATAATAAATGAGAATTGATCAACAATTTAAAGACACAACCTACAGAGGTTTCGGCCACTTTAATTGGTAGACCTACATGCGTTAATTAATTTTTTGTATAAGTGAAGCAGTCAACTTCCGTGTAATCCTTATCTTTCTTATGTGTTCTGTGTTAAATTTAATATATAATGTACGAATATTGTTTATATACTTTTCGCCATGGATTACATGATATATTCACCGATTGTATTTGAAACTCGGACAAAAATAAGACAAACAAACCTTCCACAATCATGTTGTATATTCTTACTAAAGAAAACAATATATTGAAGATGCATTAAATAGCTTAAACAGTAGATACACAATCAAATATTAATGTCATTTTTGATTTAAAATTATTTGATATTAAATGAAGTGTGTCGTATGCGTGTTATGTTGTTTGTGTGTGAACGTATGTTTGCTAATATGTCTATTTGTACATTTTCTTCGTTGTGTATTGATTGTTTATTTTGTTGTATTTTGGTACTTCCACTTTTGTTCGCTTAAAATTGTTGATGCTGTTGCTTGTAATGTTGGTTGTGGTGGTGCTGCTGGTACAAACGGTTGACTTCTTGATTGTTATTGAAAGGTTTTATTTGCGCGCTGTTATTATAATGTTTACTAATATTTTCATACTTGTATGACTTTTATTAACGTCTCACGCAATCATGCAACGCACCACTAAAGAAAAGTATTGGACTTGTTGTCGAATCGTGAGTTTGCTAGGTATAACTTTGTGTTCGATTATAGGCTACAAATGTCCAAATGTAGTTTATTTGTTTTTGTTAATGAAATATTCCATTATTTTAGGTAAAATAGTCGGGTTTTTTTTGTTAAATGGCAAAAGTATTTCTGTCAACAAATTACTATACAGAAAGGTTCGTTTTTGTTCGAAGTGTATTCCTGTGTCAATACTAAATGCCAGTGCTTCACACCGTGAGTGTTGAACAGTCACGTGGAAGGCTCCGTGGTAACCTATGTTATCGTGTTAGAGAAATTGTACTTTTGCGCTGTGTTTATAACAAACTTGTTATTATTCTGTCATTTTCAATTCAGTCCAACCGTCCGATGTTTTAATGCGCCTGATGCTTTGATCTATACTACTGTCTCGCAATATAACGAGTTGTTTATCGGTTTCTTTGTAGTTGTCGGGTATAGTTAAACAGCATCATCCCAAGCGCACGTCATTTGTGCCAATAGCGTGATTGCAATTCCTGATAAATGTCGGAAAAGTCTTTCGGAAACACAGGGTTCACTAAATTAATCGAACATTCTTAAAATAACGTGTGAGCATCCCATTTGATGACCTAAACTTTGGTCAATATGGTAGATTGAATAACTTTAAGTACATGATGTAACGTTATTGTTTGTCTTCTGAAACCGACACATGAGTGTCTTCATTGTTTTCATATGGACAGAGTCATATATAAAGCACATGTGGTTTTCTCTTTTCTTTGATGTTTCTTAACATGGCAATTAGAATGTATATGTGATTTGTAAATTTGAACAATGTTAAATAAGTTATTTATTAAATAACTTGGTACAGATATGATATATAACACTACCATTGCTTTCGTTGTGATTTGTCGGACTACTTCTAATGACGATGTTCTTTTAAAGAAATGCGCCTTGTACACGTGTCAGTAATCTAGGCGTCCTGGATTCGATTTCCGTCGTTGACATATGAGTTTGGTCCGGGACTTGTGGGATATCCTAGGGTATATTCCATACAAAAGATACTATAATAATTAAAACCTTCGGAAAAACATAAATATTTGAACAAGGATGAAATTCGTAAATAAGGTCACGGAAATACGACGCAACGGTTAAGCATATAATGAAGTTTCGGTGCAGATGGACCCCATTAATACAAAAAAAAAATATGCTAAAACTGGTTAACACATTATCATTGTATCTAATTGGGACGCGGTCTTTGATCGGACTCATGTTGGTGCAAAAGGCTCTGTGAATGCAGCCTTTCCTCCGGTGGTACCCCTTGCCGTCGGTACGCACGGGCCGTACGCCTTGCTGTCGCGGCACTCCCAGTAGGCACCGCACTGGTTCCGGTCCGAGTGTATGTAGGACTTAACACCCGTCTTGCTATTGTCCAAAAGCAAGAGAATTCGCAAACTGCTTTTTTTTTGTAAATGGATTCGATATTTTGCAATTACCGTTCGGAAAGCTAATGGATGCAATCGCAACATAGACGCTGTATCCTTAAGACTATGCATTAGTTTAGTGTAATGTTCCGTTTTATTAAATTTGCAAATGGATCGACTTGACATTTTCATAAACGGAGAACAAAATCACAATCATGATTTAAATGGTGTTAAATGCATTGCATTTTGAGATATCAATGTCTGGTACTAATCACGTATAAGTAAGACGTTGGGTTATGAATAAAAATTAATATGCATAATACATTTATGTATATCAAATAACTGACTAAGTAAATAAGTTCGTATAACTTTTGGCTTATTGTTCTTAAAACGCATTTACTATCGGTGAAAACAACAAATTGACGCAATGCTTTTAAGACCGGAGGAACAAAGGTACAGACAACAGCAACCAATAGTTATTTGTACCAATGACTGATGGTCTGTGCGTGATGACGTGTAAGTACGAGGGATGATAAAAAATGTTCGTACAATTTCTTTATAACTGTTAAATTTGACGTCCAATCAAATTCAAACTTTCACTTAATGCATAGCAACATATTATACGCAAATAATTAGTCAGCCAAACGCGGAATTAAATTATCAATGAGATTTCCGCCATCCAGAGCCAATTGGTGGTGCAAAGCGTCGCGTGATGACATAGCCATAATTGACTGCAGGGCTGGGGAGAAGCAAACGGATGTATTGTTTCACAATTGCTTATATCTATAACGACGGCCTACATGTTCTTAAAAATTCCGGACGTTTTACGGTAAAGTTACATAGGCTAAAAACATACAAACTCTTAATTGAATGCATAATATATCCAGACTACATAATTCGGTCAGTTTTCCGCGAGCTATTACTTCAAATCAGAGAAATCGTGAAGAAACCCCATCGGAAGCACAGTACTGACTCTCCAGGCTGGCGAATTAATATGCCAATTTGTACCACCGCAAGATATATCACGTGATTGAAGCATGTTGCAAATAATACACAAACACAGTGTAGCAAATGACTTTTACTTTCTGTTTACTTTCTTGTAGCAATATAAAATGCCAAGAGGAAAATAAACCGTGATTCCAATTCTGGCATACTCTCGGATTATCTCGTGAAATGGGCCAAATGAACCATAATTTAATTGTTAGAACAAAATAGAACGGAAATTAAACGAACGATAACTTACACATTCTGTAACACCGTCTGTCAGTGTCGGTCATGTGTGTTGTGTATTGTATTGGCACGTGATCGTAGAACATGGTCACATGGACATGCGTCAGCGAGATCTATCTTTAGGAGTTTTACTTTCACTTCATCGGTTGTTCTAAATGCCTAAATTCGCTAATTTATACAGTTGTACATTGTTTAAAATGTTAGGTTGTGTGTTTTAGTCCATTTTACAGAAGATATAAGTCCGTTACACTTACGATATATTTTAAAAAGTTGGTGTAATTAGGGATAATGTTGATGGTGCTATGGATGATGCCGCTTTGTTGAAATAATGTTATAAAATAGTATATAGGAAGAAATTTATGATAGTGCATATACATGTGTTTCATGGTGTTGTTTTCACCATAACAAATATTGTCAGGGTACTCCAATCACTGCACAACAATGAGCAGTCCGTGGGGTTTGGATTGAACCCGATGCCGGGTCTCATCAAGGTGCTATTGATACGTTTGTGAAACAGCAAGTGAGCATGTTTAACATGGTGAAACAATTTGAGAGAATGTTAAGCTAAGAGATGTGGAATCGATTTTTTCAGCAACAATTTAAACACTCTTCTTAATAATACATTTCAGAGACATCGGCTTCTAAAATATGAGAAACTACCAACATTGTTTGCGTTTGGGAAATTAAAAGTGATAAAGTATAAGTTCTTTGTTAATCGTTAAGATCTAGACTCCATGTAAATGCTAAAATTTACACAAATATAAAACCACTCTCGCGGGATGCCGTGCAACTTCACAGACGTAAACATTTTCGCTGTGTATTATTTTTGATCTTCCAAAATTGGTTTGCAGTTATTGATGTTGTTGTTGTTGTCCTGTTGGTGGTGGTGGTAGTCTTGGTGGTGTAAGTAGTGGAATTCTTGATTGTTTTATTTAAATAATAATTAATGTTTGCGTCTTGAGGACGAATCAAGATATTGCAATGTATAACCGATTTTTGGATTTGTCTTATGCCAGACAAAAACTCCATATTATTTGTTTTGTTTCTTTTACTGTAGAATCCCATTATCAATAATATTTATTTGTATTGTTTTGTTGTCTAATAATACATTTTTATATTATACATAAATAATTACTATGTCAGGTGGTCATTAAACAACATCTATTATTTCAAACATTCAGTTACTATATTATTTCCGACAATAATTTACAATATAGCAAGGCCCGATGATGCTCAGTGTTTAATTCCTATGTCTACACAAAATGCTTGTAGTTTACACCGTCCATCTTCCAGTAAGTGTTCCATGGTAAAATAGTAGCATACATATGTGTTAAGCAGTTTATTATGTTATTAAAATTAACTGTGTACTTATAGAAAATTATGTAATAACAGTGCACAATATATCATGCTGATGTACATATTAATATAATGTCAGTAATTTAAAAATAAATAATGAATGAAGAAAATGAAAATACAAATCATGGAACATATAGGTGCTGCAAGAAATGTTTTGTTTTGTTTCTATATGAAAGCTGTAAGTGCGAGCTTACTGAAAAACAAAAATGAACATTTTAACAGTTTTTAACACATTAAAAAAAATAATAAACAAATAATATACAGCATGCAAACACATGATAAAGAGAGCCTTTTCCACGTTTGCACAGTCAACAATCCAGAAGCATTGCATAGGTGACTGGAACCACACAAATTAACCTAAGACAAAATAACATAATGTGCTTCAGTTTATAGAAACTTCTCCGTATGTCTTATTGGCAACACCAAATAGGCATTTGTTGTTTATCATGATCAGTATTATCAATATTAAAAAGCACTTTTTGGGTATGATGTACACAAGAGTAAATGTACTGAAAATACATATAACACATGCTGATTCACAAGCGACTTGCAACATGCATAGACAGACACATACATATGCCTATTTGATATTTTTCGGACACAAATACACAAACAAAACGACGACACCTTTTAAAGATGTATGTATAAACATATATACATCCTTCGAAAAATAGCACAAACAAAAAGATGCATCTTATAACAAACTATGCACGCACACAGATAAAATTGTTGGAATAACGGTCACTGAGTTTAAATAACATAAAAATGTATCCATGTACTGGCAGAAACAAGCACCTCATCCTTAGTAACCAATGTTTATACAGCATCCAGATGCTTGCATTTGTAGATGGAGATCATGAAAGAGAACATAAGAAAAACTCATAGATGACATTCTGGTTAAAAAATTTCCCAGAAAGTGCAAGCACCTAAACTCTCGATACTACAGGAATGCGTGGATTCTGTACCAGCGTTGCATCTTTGTTGTAATGGATGGAATGTTAAAGTAAACACGGGAACACCGAGAAGTTGAACAGTAATATTATTTTGATAGCATGTTGTGAGGCAAGTAACATCACGTTTGAGTGACGTCACATGATTCATCATAATGAGAACTTCAACCTCGACTATTAACTTCAGTATTTCGCCCGTTTCCAAGTTAAAAGTACTTCAAATTTTTCAAATTTCGATTTGTTTGCTTATAAAAAATATTGTCTTGAAGCTTATGTCTAATGCTTTCCTTTTAGAAGTCATAATTGGGACCAACCAAATCATTTGAAATAAACACACTTTATCATTTTTACTTCCATGATATATAATTTGATTTTGTCTCAGTTTGAAATGTGTCTTTCATAATTGACCAGTAAATGAATTTCATATGTTTAATAACATACACACTCAACGGTATTATAACGTGCGTAATTAAAAAAAAATAGGTAAGAATAACGAGACCGCCTGAGCGGTTTAAATGAAAACGTTTCAACTTTGGTATTATTCTGTTTATTTTGGTTGAATTTATATGTTCTAAATCATCACAATTCTTGATTATTTAAATAAGTAATGATTATTTATCGAATGCTGGTCGATTACTTTGGTTAAGCAATTCAAAGGACTCCCAGACATCCTCGATTACCTCTATTTGAATTAACTTGTTCGTCAGTACGATATCACATATCTCGCTAAAATAGTTTTCTTCACTTTTCTCTTCGATGACATAGTTTTCTTCATTGGGTCTCTTCTAACACTTAGCCTGATCACAAACACCAATAAATACCCTAAAACTAAAAGTGAATAGTAAACAGTTTGATTTGTAGTGGCGATCCTGCAGTGGAGAACATCTAAAGCGTGTGTTCTAATATAGCATATTTATAAACATAAAGACTTGATCGATTTTGTCGATGAGCAAGTGTTTCCCCGTCATCCATGAGCCTTACATGAGGCTCAATATCCACATCTCCGAACTGAAACTGCAATTGGTGGGTTTGAACCTGTAACATTGTAATAGGACGTAGGAAGCACACTTTTATGAAAATTACCACCAACTTTGTTCTGCCTTTCATTCAAAAACAAAGATAGTTTTATTTGTTTTTTACCAAACATTTACATAAACATTAATAGTACTGTTTAAAATATGTTAATTAAAGCAAATACGTACATAAACTTTATATTTATCACCACGTCTCCTTTATCGTCGGCGCTTGACTGTTCAGTGCCAGACCATGATATCTTCTAAAGAGTTATCGTAGTGGTCCTCTTAGGCGTCAACACCAATGTTGAAGGTTCACAGGTAGACTTTGCTTTCGTCTTTGGAGTTCTTGTATTTGACGCTGAGCATTTGATATATAAAATATTACAATACTCAGAAAGGTCCTGCAAATAGCCATATGCTTTGTTTTGATTTGCTAAGTTTACTTTTTATATTCAATGAATGGTAAGTTCAAGTGGAAGTTACAGAAAAATCCTCAACATTTCTTAGTCCAGCGTGCGCTCAATAGCAGTGTGTTTATGTCAAAACTTGTTATGTCAGTTTCAATTACGACCAACCGTCCGAAGTCTAAGTGAGCCTGATGGTTCGATCTATACTTCAGTCTCAAGTTGTTTATTGGTTAATTTGCGGTAAGCGGGTATGGTCTGATCAGACCATGCGTAAGTCATTTGTGCCACAAGCGTAATTGCTATTCCTGACAAATGTCGAATAGGTCGTGCCGTAATACAAGGGGTCACTAAATTAATCCTTTATTCACTAAAGGCATCCTTAATTCGCCCGTGTTTTCTCAGCATTATATTTGATTGCCAAAAATCATGTGGGCGTCCCGTTAGATTAAATAAAATTTGGTCAATACTGTAGTTCAAAAAGTAGCATGTTAAAACGCAATTGTTTGCCTTCTTAAACCGACAAACACCGATCTTCCGGGTTCTGTTAATATCATAAAGACATAGTGTCATATAAGATGACACATGTGGTCTTCTATTGGCTTTAATATTTCCAAATATGGTAATTAGCATACATTTCCGTAAATGACTAGTATTTAAACAGTTCATCAAATATATATCAGTCATTTTTCAATTACTTTGTACCGTTAAGAGATTGAACCTTAAGATCATTTTCTGTTGGGTTTTGTCGTTCTATTTCTACTTTTTTTGCTACTCGTGTATGTGATTAAAGGAGAGAGGTTGTCCAGTTTGTACAGTGGTTTGGTCAGTGAAATATTTGTCTTTCATGGGGTATCGGACAAAACACAAGACAAGACAAAAAATAACGCTTTAGTAAAAATAAAATAGCTGAGCAATGCAAAACCTATACAAGAACATTCTTCGGAAATAAAATTATGTTGGGATTGATTTGGCGCACCCCGGATCCACTTATTAGGCACTGTATGTGCTTAGTCGGCGTATAAACTATACATCTGCAGAAAACATTTCTAACTTTTTACGAAACTAACCTTATATCAACCTACAACCCGGCCCTTGTGAGAATACATATGGGTGCAAGAGGCGCTGGGATTGAGCCTTTCGTCGGGCGGTATCCCTCGCTGTCGGGACAGCACCGGCCGTAAGCCTTGCCGTCGCGTCACTTCCAGTAGACACCGGTCCGAATGCATGTAGGTCTGGACAACCATTTATCTTAGAACGTGAGAAATAGGAAACGATACATGTAATATTTGGTTGTAAATGGTGAACTATGTTTTTCATTGTTTTGCAGTGCTGTTTAAGATTATGCAAACACTGTGCTTTAATTTCATTTTATTAAATGTGCGACTCGATCTGTTGTAAGACAGAACTGTGCGGAGCTTTAACACAGGCATCAATACAAATCGCTGAAATGATTGAAATAGTGTTGAATGCATTGTGTTCTAATAAATCAATGTCAAGCTATAATGACATTTCAAAATGACAAATTGTATACTAATAAAACGGTGTTTATAACGAATAACAAACATAGTTATAATAATAACATTTTTTTTGTTTTTGTCAAATAACTGGTTAAGTAAAGAGCATAACTAGTAGCTTTAGCACATTAATGGTCCTCGGATCATCAAAGCCCTTCATAGACCGGAGGCACAGACTAGAGCAACAAATATTTATTTCTTCCTTGGACACGCTTAATGGCGTGTTAGTGTTCAGCCAAACGCTAAATGAAATTATCAATGAACTTTTCACACTTCGGTAACCAGGTGACGTGCGAAGCGTCCAAAGTTGTCCAAAATCTATTACTTGTCTGGAGAAAGGCAATCGGATGTATTGTTTACAATTTATTTTACCTTCAACGACGGCCCTTGTGTACCAAATGTCGGATAGGGCAGCCTATTCGGACGGACGTTTGATAAGCATTTTGATTGCGTTATGAATTTATCTTAAGAATTTGATGGATCTTTACATGTAAAATATTTTTAACAAAGAGACTTGAAATAATGAAAAATGAAATGGTATTATGTTGATGATAATGTTGTAGTTTATTGTACCTGTGGGGTTAATTATGATGCACCTGGTGATGTATTGTTATACAAATTAGTTTAATATGTTTCATGATAGTGGATAATACAGTGTGCCTTGTGTTGATGCTTATGCCTCTAACGCATATGATCCAAAGCACTGCATAAGCATGCAGCAGTCCGTAGTGTGGGGATTGAACTCAACACGGCACCATCAAACATGCCTGTAGAGGCAGCCAAGTATGATAGGAAAAACAAATTGAGAGAACTGTTAAACTAAAAAAATGATATCGATTTCTTTACAAACAATTTAAATAAATCATTTCAAATACAAACGCGTTTATAACATGAGAAACAATCAACATTTAATGACTTTGGAAATTGAAACTTGTCATAAAAAATATTTCTTTGTAAAAGTCGATAAGAACTACGATAAATTTAAATTAATATTTTCAAAATAACTCACATAAAGAACCATTCCCTCGGGATCCCGTGGGATTTTACAGGACGTAAATATTCGATTTTGTGATAACAGCATTTTCCACCATGTTCTACAACGCTTAATAACCAAAGTTTCATTTTGATTTCAAATTTTCTAACCAAACCTCAGATGTATTAAGGTGTGAACGTTAGCTCTAATAGTGACACGAACATTCTATTACGTCGTTCCGATGCCATATTTAGAATATAACACTGTTTTTCGTTCTATATAGTCCACGGAATATCTACAATGAAAGATATTTAGACTTAAGACTTTAATTTGACTTAACATTTCCAAATACCCACTTTGCAAATTAAGATTTGTGCCACAGTGATAAAAAAGTTGTGAATGCATGAGATCATTAATCCAGTATATGGCACATATAGAATACCAGGCAAGTGATCAAACCAGTAGACAAAGTATCTTAAGTGCGATTGTAATTCAAGTACCGTAGGAAAATTTATCCTTGGATCATTGTTAAATAACATGACAGCATGTTTGATTTTACCGCAAGTGATGAGTTAGAATTTGATGATTCATTGTCTATGTTTGTGGTATTCGATATTCGAAAGTAGTCAGAGCATATACAACGCAAACAAACTCCACGAAAGGGCTAGTCGAAAATTCATACTATACACTTTAAATTACAGCCACAAATTACCTTTAACTGATGTTGTGGTTTTTTAAATAGATGAATATTTTAGAACTTCAGTTTACAATCGACGTTTCACAAGTTAAATCTCTCGAATGTCAGATAGAATTGTTTTTATATTTGAAATATTCATTGTAATCAGTTATGTATGGTAGAGCACGTTTGAGCTTGATCGCGAAAATGTGTTGTGTTTGCAACAGCTCACTTGCCTTAAACGCACTGAATTTTTGGATATTTTTAAGTATTCCATGCAATTTACTTAAATCTACAACGTTTGAAAAAATACAATATCTTATTTTCGCCAAATTTTATAAAAAAAATATATAGTCTTCGGTTTGAAAACTTAATTGTCGTTTTGTTTATAATAAATGAGAATTGATCAACAATTTAAAGAAACCTACAGAAGTTTCGGCCACTTTAATTGGTAGACCTACATGCGTTAATTAATTTTTTGTATAAGTGAAGCAGTCAACTTCCGTGTAATCCTTATCTTTCTTATGTGTTCTGTGTTAAATTTAATATATAATGTACGAATATTGTTTATATACTTTTCGCCATGGATTACATGATATATTCACCGATTGTATTTGAAACTCGGACAAAAATAAGACAAACAAACCTTCCACAATCATGTTGTATATTCTTACTAAAGAAAACAATATATTGAAGATGCATTAAATAGCTTAAACAGTAGATACACAATCAAATATTAATGTCATTTTTGATTTAAAATTATTTGATATTAAATGAAGTGTGTCGTATGCGTGTTATGTTGTTTGTGTGTGAACGTATGTTTGCTAGTATGTCTATTTGTACATTTTCTTCGTTGTGTATTGATTGTTTATTTTGTAGTATTTTGGTACTTCCACTTTTGTTCGCTTAAAATTGTTGATGCTGTTGCTTGTAATGTTGGTTGTGGTGGTGCTGTTGGTACAAATGGATGACTTCTTTATTTGCGCGCTGTTATTATAATGTTTACTAATGTTTTCATACTTGTATGACTTTTATTAACGTCTCACGCAATCATGCAACGCACCACTAAGGAAAAGTATTGGACTTGTTGTCGAATCGTGAGTTTGCTAGGTATAACTTTGCGTTCGATTATAGGCTACAAATGTCCAAAAGTAGTTTATTTGTTTTTGTTAATGAAATATTCCATTATTTTAGGTAAAATAGTCGGGTTTTTTTTGTTAAATGGCAAAAGTATTTCTGTCAACAAATTACTATACAGAAAGGTTCGTTTTTGTTCGAAGTGTATTCCTGTCAATACGAAATGCCAGTGCTTCACACCGTCTTTGTTCCAGCAATCGTATAATGATAAATTAATAACATACATATGTGTTAAACAGTTTATTTAACAAATTATGCATTTAACAGTGAAAGTTTCAAGTTCATTTTAATATTATGTCGGGAAATAAATAATGAAAGAAATAAAAAAAAACACGGAAACACAAATTATGGAACATATAGATTTGTGGCATAAATACATATTTGTGTGAGTTGGTTTATGACAAACATTTTGTTTTCTTAAGAAAAAACACAGACTTCGAAAACATAGGTACGTGTTGATGCACTTTGCCCATTGTCCGAGATTTTAACTAACTGGGTTCGTATTCCAGAAACATCTTAAGTTTATCTTAAAATAATTTGACTGAAAATAAAACATTCAAAATGTTATACCTTTAAAGCTGCCTATACATTTGTGAATCCATTTGCAGTAAAACAAACAACTGTTAATACTGAAGCTGATAGTTAATCAATACTAAGCATACTGTACTGGGTACACGAAATAAAAGTTATATAAAATGATGAATTTAAGGTTAAGGATAAAACATTCGTTAAGATGTTTCTGAAATATGACCTCTGAACAAATCAGTAAATTATGAGCTATATAGCAAACTTGAATTGAAGTTAAAGGTAAATATTATGCATCATGCAATGACACGATAAAACGAGCTCTCCATTATTGCACAATGCATCAATACAATGAAACAACATGAACGTAAGTACAAAACGTTAACTGATAACTAAACATTACACAGACCTATAAACACGTGACAATAAACGCTGGACATAGCAATACACCGCAATACAACACACAAACAACGAGCAAACGGCCTAATAAAATTGTTTCTAAGAACAATGCATAAAATATCAACAAATTTCACTAATGGTTCTCGAAATATGTGTGGGGGGTGTTAATAAACTGTTAATAAGATGTCCATTAGTAACGATTTATGTTTTATTTTTATCAACATATTTCTGGACTGCTGCTTTAAGATCCTAATGGAACAATTTGTATTTAGTTTCGATATTTTCTGTCATTTATCCACCTAAAACAAAAACACATCGCTAAAGCGTCTAGGAGGACGTGCTACATTACAACTTTTCTCCATATGAAAAACCATTGCCGATATCTATAAATAGACGTTTTACTTCGTTTGTCACTTAATAAATCAATTTAAAATCGCTTATTAAATTGATTCTTGTTATAAAAACAGTAAATCTTCAAGTTTAAATCTATTATATTTAAATTTAGTACACATTTTAATAACATAATGTAACTTTAAAGTGGTTGTGAACTTAAAAAGCGTTTGGCAGAATCGGAACATACATGTTCAATTGGTGAAGTAGAGTCCCATACTTGTAATCAGTACAATCATGGAATATAGCACAATCTATTTTGTACTGGTACAAAACCTATGTTCTAAGATATGCTCGGTTCTGTTGAACGATAAAGAATTCTATATTACTGATCAGCATTAGAAATATTTCATGGTAAATACTAAACCGTTGCAAAATGATATATATGTACATTTGTCTATATTGTATAGATTTTTTTTTTCTCACTGCTTAAAGAGTATACATATTTTCTTTATCGTGATGTATGTTATGTATAAAAAAAAAACGTTTTCAGGGCATGAAGCATACAAAAATGGATACTGAAAATATACATAACAAAAAATGAGTAATAGTCGACGTGCAACAAACACACACAGACAAACAAATAAAACACTTCACGTGTGAAACAAATCGCACACAAATACACAAGCAGAACGTTGATATATTTTAAAGATTTATGTATGCACATAAGTATATAGATGAAATCTTCAAAAGAATATACCAACAAACAGGCGTCTCATATCACACAATATGCACGTACACAGATACAGTTGTTGCAATAACTGACACGTAACTTGAATAACATGCAATAAAAACGTACGCGTGAGGCAGAAATAATTGCATCTTCCTTAGTAACCAATGTTAATCACAGCATCAAGAGGCTTACATCTGTAGATGAAGATCTGGAAAGAGAACAAGAAGGAAATCTTAGACGGTTATTGGGTTGCATACTTTACCAGAAAGTGTAGGTACATTAATACTCGATTGGACATGAGTTCCTGCACTCCGCAAGAGCGTTGCACTTTAACGATACTCGGTGGAATGTTAACGTCAACACGGGAAAAATGGAAATTGAAACATGGATAATGTTTTGATGAACTTCAACACTGTGGCCCATGTCGAGTTACAAAATCTTTCATTTACATGAAACAAAACCCAAAATCAAATGGTGCCTGATTAACAGCTTGATTTGTTACGGTGGCCCTGCAGTGGAAGGTATCTATGACATATCTGTGCAGCATGTGTGTTATCATACAGACTTTCGATCTTGCCGGCGGTAAAGGGTACGTACCTCATCCAGAAGCCCAACGTATCCTCCGTAAGGTTTGATATCCACGGCTCCGAACTGGAACCCGCAGGTGGTGGGTTTAAGGCTGCCCACGCAGAACTCGTTCTTAATAGCGCCACACACCTTGTTTTCAAGTTTCACCTTGTTGTGGATATAAATGATCTCTTTCCATGGCTTCTCCTGAAAAAAAATGTTTTGATATTTCATTTCTCAATCACTTGTGATGAAAATAACTAAGAGAGCAATACTTGTTTATACTTAGAATTTTGCAGGACACATCAAGAAAGCTACTTACAACAATGGGCAGTTCCATGGACCTGGAGACGTTGCCCCCCACCCCCAGAACGATTATATTCGGTGCCTTGACAACCAGGACAGAGGGCGTGGCTCCACATTGACCAATGGTCAGCAAGCCTTGCAGTGGGGAGTAGCTACCGCGACGTTTGTCTTCCCTGTAATTCATATCAAAATTTCCATTTTATAATGTTGATGGTGCTGTGGAAGTGGTTGTTGTCGTTGTTTTTGTTGATGATGGTAATGATGAGGAGGAGGAAATGAAGGAGGCGAACGTTCACAATCTTAGTGCATGCATTATACTTATTATTTTACAAAACGTACAAATGCCTTAATTATGATGATTGATTTACTAATAAATTATGTTATAACACAGTTAAAACTGTAAATACACTGAGACAAACACGTACATGAACTTCATCTTGATCACCAAAATCTCCTTCATTGTAGACGCTTGGCTTCAGAGGCTGAATAAGAAGCTTGAAATTGCCGTTGAAGGGCGCCGTTGTACGGAACTTCATTCTCTCCCTTGATCACGTAACCGTTCCCTGACTCGTCTTCAAGTTTGCCGTTATTGAACGTAAGCACAACATCAGGTTTGCAGGCGATAATAAGTAGGCAATGAATGACTTAAGTTTTATGAATATCTCGTGGACTACGATGTGTTATAGGGCAATTAAGTAGTTATCTTATCGCCAAGAATGTGGCTCAGTGAGAATTTGTCACATTTATGTTATAGGATTGCTATATACTAGTAACTAACCGTTTCCGTATCCACAATTTCAAATATTTATACAAATGTCATCGAAATGTTAACTGTCGATAAACTCTGTGATTATTTTTTTTAATAGCAATTGCTCATCTTTTAAAACACCAATCAAGTGTTTGAACATCAAATGATTGCACGCTAAGGACTTTACTCATTGCGTCCGATTTTGATGATTCCGTTGAGGGAGCACTCGCAATCGGCAAGGCTGTAAGCCCGACCACTGGGGCAGTTCATCAGCTTCCAAATACCGTTGTCCGTGTACTGTTCGTACTTAGTAGGAGCCCCGGAAACTGGCCGTCTGCCACACCCTGTTAGTAAAACGTTTGAACGTCGTTATGTTGAGTGCTAGACTATTGATTTTTCAGAAGGGTTATTTAACTTTTGCTCTGATACATAAATGTTAATGTTGAAGACTTCTTCGAAGACTTTGCTATGGTCTTGCGATTTATTGTATTTATTCGTTATATAAAAACATTGAACGTTCCTCGAAATGGCTAAAGCATCTTTCATTTGATTTAATTGAAGGTAAGGTGGAAGTTAGCACAAAACTCATGTACATGTCTGCGTGTCTGTTATCGACATTTTGGCCTAAAATATGCGCTTAACAGACTGAGTGTTTTTATAACAGATACTGTAAAACTTGTTATTATTCTGTCGTTTTCAATTAAGTCTAACTGTCCGAAGTCTAAATGCGTCTGATGCTTCGATACATTCTTCTGTCTCGCAATATATATAGTGGTATTTACTTCTTGGTGGTTTGCGGGTACCGTTTGACAGCATCATGCTAAGCGTACGTCATTCGTGCCAATAACGCGATTGCTAGTTCTGATAAATATCGAAAACGTCTTGCCGAGGTACAGGGGTCACTAAATAAATCGGACATCCTTAAATCGCCCGTTTTTTCTTAGCATTAAATTTGATTGCCAAGATAATGGAATGGGGGCGTTTGGTTTGATGAAATAAACGTTGGTCAAATGGTAGATTAAATAAGTTTAAGAGCATGATAAAACTTCAAATACGTTATTACCGGTAATTGTATTCTAAAACCGACAAATGATGGTCTTCCAGATGTTGAAAAAATCATATAGACGGAGAATTATATGTAAAGCACACGATGGTTTCGCTACTTCTATGTTCCGAACATTATAATACGCATATATATAATTACGTATCAGAACTATATCAGTTATTTGTTATATTACTGTCTACAGTTATGAGATTTAAAATTATGTTATTTTCTTTAGGATTGTCGGACTACTTCTACTGAGGATATTTCCTATATGAAATTACACCACCCGAATAGATTTCATGACCGGCCATTTGACCATAATAGTGCTAGTGTTATAACCGCAGTACACTCGCTTCTAATTAGGGCTTCACGGGTGCGATTCCCGTTCGATTCCCATCCAGGCGTATGTGAGGTTCGTAACTCAATATTAAATTTCTGAAATGCACCTAATATTTGAAAACATCTGAAGGCAAATACATAAGTGGTGAAGAATCACAAACAACATTCAAACTTAATGCTGAGGGCCCGCGTAAAATCCAATTAATAGAAATTCCCTATAGCGTACCTGAAACACGGTCCTTGAGCGGACGGTACATGAGGCTCTGGGAATGCACCCCTTCGTCGGGTGTTAGCCCTCGCCGTCGGGACAGCACCGGTCGTACGCCTTGCCGTCGCGTAACTCCTAGTAGGCACCACATTGGATCTGGTCCGAGTGCATGTAGGACTTAACACCCGTCTTCCATTTGTCTGAGAACATGAACAATTTGAAAATAACATTTGGTTTGTTTGTGGAGTTCTATTTATTGAATTGTTTGCAGTGCTGTTTCAGCAGATACCCATTAAATACGCATTAGTTTCATATTCCGTTTTATTAAATTGTGCATATAGATTGGCTGTATAGATTGGCTGTCAATACGAACAATGCGTTGCTTTAACGTGCAAACACAGACAACAATAACAACGTTGGGCTGGTTTGAATGGCGTTGAATGCATTGTATTCTGATAAATCAGTGTCAAGTTATAATATTATTTCAATGACAAATTGTATACTAGTAAACTTTATTTATATATATAACGAATAACAGACATAACAGAACATGTTTATTTATCAAATAACTATGAAAAAGTACTAGTAGAGAGATTAAATAGCTGCTTTATATTAAGACGCATTTATGGTCGGCAAATTGCCACAATGCTTCAGATACGCGAGGTACAGAAAACAGTTACCAAACTTTGTTTCACCCTGTCCCCAGTTGTTTGGCGCTTTATGGCGTGTAAGTGGTCAGACAATCGCGAAATACAATAATCAATGGGCTTCAGTACCCATGTAAGGTGAGAAGCGCGACATTGGTTCAAAATTGATTGCATGTCTGATGTATTGTTTGAAAATTCATTTTACTTTCAAGGACGGCCTTTGTGTACCAAATGTCGGATAGGGCAGCGTATACGGACAGAACTTTGACAAGAATTTAGATTGCGTAATCGATCTATCTTAAGAATGTTGATGGATCTTTACATGTAAAATAGTTTTAACAAAGAGACTTAGAATAATGGAAAATAAAGTTGCATTATGTTGATGATAATGTTGTAGTTGATTGTGCTGGTGGGGTAGATGATGATGCCACTGGTTATGTAGTGTTATACAAACTAGGTACATATGTTTGATGATAGTAAATATAAAATTGATGTGTTTTCTTGTGTTGATGCTCATACCTTTAACGAATATGGCTCGAAGCACTGCATAAGCATGCAGCAGTCGGTTGTCGGTTGTGTTTCTGAAGTCCACACGGCCCCATCAAATAGACATGCTTAACATGGTGCAACAAATTAAAGGGGCTGCTGAAAAAAAGGAAATTAAAATTTATTCGTTTAGAAACTATTTAAATAAAACATTTCATAGACAAACGCTTTAAAAACATGGGGAAAATGACATTTTATGACTTTCGGAAATTGAAAGTTAAAATGATAATATTTCTGTGTTAAAGTCGATAAGAAAAGAACTACGAGAAATGTACATGAATATTGTCAATCAAAATAACTGCCATAAAGAGCCGTTCCCTCGGAATCCCATGAGATTTTACAGACGTAAAATCGATTACAGTTGTATGCGGTAACACCATTTTTCACCATGTTCTACAACGCTGAATAACCAACGTTCCATTCAAATTTCCTAACCAAACCTCGGATGTATTAAGGTGTGAACATTAGTTCCAAAAGCGACACGAACATTAAAAACGTCGTTGCGATGGCATATTTAGAATATTGCAATGTTTTTCGTTCTATATATTCCATCGAAATTCCTATACAAAGATAAACATGTATTGTCATATAAGAGACATTGAATATTTCGAACAATTCCAATTACTGCCTTTGGAAATTGAGATTTGGGCCACGTTGGTAAACTAGAACTGAATGCATGAAATCACAGATCCAGTATATGGTACAGAAAGAACATCGGTCTAGTGATCAAAACACTAGATAAATGTATCTTTAACGTGATTGTAATTCAAGTATCGAATATAAATTGATACTTGAATCCTTGTCAGTGTTTTTTCAGGGCCAATTTGGGGCCTACATTCGGCCCCATTTCCCTGCTTAAAAAAGGTATTTTTCCCCTTTTTCAACCTTAAAATTTCCCTCAAAATGTAAGCTTTATTTTTAAAAAAATGACCAACATCGGACGAAAATTGACTAAGATAGAAGAATTTTCGTAAACAATCCGAGCAAATTCTCATCAAGCAAGTTAGTGCATAATCTTTGTAGCAAAACAATTAATTAATGTTTTATAACAAAGTAGAGTATAAACATGAAATTATGCTTTTCTATTTTTAAAAAAAATCCCTTTTGACGTACATTTCCCCGTCTGAAGGGCCCCGCCACCTTTCCCCAAAGGTAACAAAAACACTGCTTGTAAAATAACATGACGCCATGTTGGATTTTACCACAATTGATAAGTTAGAATTTGATGGTTGCATTGTCCACGTTTGTGGTATTCGATATTCGAAAGTAGACAAGAGTATATACAAATTCTACAACACAAATAGATGAGCATTCATATCTCTGCACTTCAAATTAAAGCCACAATTCACGTTTTAATTCTTATAAATGATTTCTTAAAAAGATGAAAAATTTAAAACTTACATGTAATTTTTGAATTGACTGTACATAAGATAAGTTACTCAAGGTGTCAGATTGAATTGTCCTTATATTTGAATTATTTATTGTAATCAGTTGTGCATGCTTGATGTTAGAGCATGTTTTAGCTTATAGTTACCTTAAATGTGTTGTGATAGTTCACTTGCATTAAACGCACTGAATTTTGGAAGTAACAGCTCATTATAATGAAGTGAAGCTGGAGTTATATTTAAATGTAAATCTACCATTTTGGAAACTTTGTTGAGTTATTTTTATTAATGTGAATTAATGTGTAATTGGTGTGCAGTTTAAAGACATGTCTTCGAGAGGTTTCGGCCATTTTAAATGGTAAAGCTACATGTATTTTTATTTGAAGCAACAAAAATCCTTACTGTCTATATATTTCGTACATATTCCGTGCATATATACATCAATGTACAATGTTAGAGAAATATATGAAGTCGCGCAAGCTAGCCCGGTACATAAACGTTACGTCAAAATCTGTCAAATATCATCTATCTTTGACGCTCAGTCAAGGCGCTCGTTTTTATTTATACTTAACTGGCATATTTTATTTTAAATTACAATTTAATAATTGTTCAAGTTAAAATAGACTAATAGTCATTGTAGTCATTTTATCAAATAATGTGTTCACTTTGGAACAGTTTTGCTAAGTTTGTATTCATTGTATTTTATATTGTTCTATAAATGCCCTTTTGATACATTCAAATAACAGCTCATGTTTTGAATTATATCATTTAATTAACAATGTTTGACAATTCATATTTAAATAAATGCGTTACATAATTATACGGTACAAACAAGTATCTACAGCGATTTAAGAATGCGCCTGTGCAATACATTAATTTATCAATTCAAGTCAATTGTTCAATAACCATATTTCATTGCACATATATATACTACGCTACGGACTGTGGCTTTATAGGTTACATATCCAGTAAATCATTGTGTATCCCTCCGTGGTCCATTCAAAATAAGTGCCTATTACGAAAGAGTTCCTCTTCTCTTCTGGCATAAAAGCCATTTAGGTATCTCAGACATGCCTTTTGTGGTTATTTCTAGTATCCTATGCCTGTTTGCAACATTTTGGTGCATTTCATTGGAGGCTAACTTAAAATGCGAAGTTTTGGGGGGTGTTTACTGTGGTATGGGGCTTTTGTCGAAATATGACTGCCGAAACCCTGTTTTCTACCGGTGCCTGCATTCAAGTGAGATGCATTTTCTTAGAAGTAACATGACATATCTTTTTTATTACAAATTTTGGAAGAGGACAGATCGATCTTTAAATTGATACCAGGCTTGCACAATCTGAAATAAAGGAAATGCTAGACAAATGCTTGGAAAGTTTGCCGTTTTATAATGGGACCTATGGGAATTGGATTTACTGGTTTCTAACCTTTAAAAAAACCAGGGACCGGCCGTTTAGGGTCCACTTATACATAAAATCACCAAGTAACTGTGTTATTTTATTGCGTTTATTACATTTTCACGGAACTAAATGTAAATAATATCGTAACTGACACGTTATCTACACTTTTTTAAGTGAAACCTGTTTTTTCGGGTAAAAAAGAAATGAAAAAAAGTACGGAAACTCGCCTTATGCAGCTCACAGCACAGCGAATCATGTTATACGCGAATATTACACGTTTTTTTTACCTTATTACAGTCCATTGCATTAAAATAAGTCTAAATGAACTGGTATTTTGACTGGTTTATGTGATTTAGGTGCGAATTTGTGTTCACGCTCCCCATACAATCCAAGTACTAAAACGCAAGCCAGGTGGCTTATCATGAGTCATTCTCAAATGCGTTTTGGGGGCATTTCTGCTTAGCGGATCTACCTGAAATTTTGCATTTGTGGTACAAGCAGGTTAATAATGATATAGAACAGTTTGTTTCATGATAGCAAAATATTGAGTTTTCTTTAAGGTTAGATACCAGTAAATCATTGTGTATCCCTCTGTGGTCCATTCAAAAGTAGTGCCTATTACTAAAGAGTTCCTCTTCTCTTCTGGCAAAAAAGCCATTTAGGTATCTCAGACATGCCTTTTGTGGTTATTTCTATTATTCTATGCGTGTCTGCAGCATTTTGGTGCATTTCATTGGAGGCTAACTTGAAAGGTGAACTTTTGGGGTGTGTTTACTGTGGTATGCGGCTTTTGTCCAAATATGACTGCCGAAAGCCTGTTTTCTACCGGTGCTTTCATTCAAGTGAGATGCATTTTCTTAGAAGTAACATGACATATCTTTCTTATTGCAAATTTTGGAAGAGGACAGATTGATCTTTAAATTGATACCACGCTTGCACAATCTGAAATAAAGGAAATGCTAGAAAAATGCTTGGAAAGTTTGCCGTTTTATAATGGGACCCTATGGGAATTGGATTTACTGGTTTATAACCTTTAAGAAAAGCAGGGACCGGCCATATAGGGTCCACTTATACATGTAATCACCATGTAACTGTGTTATTTTATTGCGTTTATTACTTTTCACGGAAATAAATGTGAATAATATCGTATTTGACACGTTATCTACACTTTTTTAAGCGTGGCTTATCACGTGTCATTCTCAAATGCGTTTTGGGGGCATTTCTACTTAGCGGATCGACCTGAAATGTTGCATTTGTGGTACAAAATAGGTTAATAATGATGTAGCAGAGTTTTTTTCATGATAGCAAAATGTTGAGTTTTCTTTAAGGTTAGATACCACTAAATCATTGTGTATCCCTCCGTGGTCCATTCAAAAGTAGTGCCTATTACTAAACAGTTCCTCTTCTCTTCTGGCATAAAAGCCATTTAGGTATCTCAGACATGCCTTTTGTGGTTATTTCTATTATGCTATGCGAGTCTGCAACATTTTGGTGCATTTCATTGGAGGCTAACTTGAAGGGTGAACTTTTGGGGTGTGTTTACTGTGGTATGGGCTTTTGTCGAAATATGACTGCCGAAACCCTGTTTTCTACCGGTGCCTGCATTGAAGTGAGATGCATTTTCTTAGAAGTAACATGATATATCTTTTTTATTGCAAATTTTGGAAGAGGACAGATTGATCCTTAAATTGATACCAGGTTTGCACAATCTGAAATAAAGGAAATGCTAGAAAAATGCTTGGAAAGTTTGCCGTTTTATAATGGGACCCTATGGGAATTAGATTTACTGGTTTCTAACCTTTAAGAAAACCAGGGACCGGCCCTTTAAGGTCCACTTATTCATAAAATCACCATGTAACTGTGTTATTTTATTGCGTTTATAACTTTTTAACGGAAATAAATGTGAATAATATCGTAACTGACACGTTATCTACACTGTTTTAAGCGAAACCAGTTTTTTCGGGTAAAAAAGAAAATGAAAAAAAGTACGGAAACTCGCCTTATGCAGCTCACAGCACAGCGAATCATGTTATACGCGAATATTACACGTTTTATACCTTATTACTGTCCATTGCATTAAAATAAGTCTAAATGAACTGGTATTTTGACTGGTTTATGTGATTTAGGTGCGAATTTTAGTTCACGCTCCCCATACAATCCAAGTACTGAATTGCTAGCCAGGTGGCTTATCATGTGTCATTCTCAAATGCGTTTTGGGGGGCATTTCTACTTAGCGGATCGACTTGAAATTTTGCATTTGTAGTACAAGTAGGTCAATAATGATGTAGAAGAGTTTGTTTCATGATAGCAAAATGTTGAGTTTTCTTTAAGGTTAGATACCAGTAAATCATTGTGTATCCCTCCGTGGTCCATTCAAAAGTAGTGCCTATTACTAAAGAGTTCCTCTTCTCTTCTGGCATAAAAGCCATTTAGGCATCTCAGACATGCCTTTTGTGGTTATTTCTATTATCCTATGCGTTTCTGCAACATTTTGGTGCATTTGATTGGAGGCTAACTTGAAAGGTGAACTTTTGGGGTGTGTTTACTGTGGTATGGGGCTTTTGTCGAAATATGACTGCCGAAACCCTGTTTTCTACCGGTGCCTGCATTGAAGTGAGATGCATTTTCTTAGAAGTAACATGACATATCTTTTTTATTGCAAATTTTGGAAGAGGACAGATCGATCTTTAAATTGATACCACGCTTGCACAATCTGAAATAAAGGAAATGCTAGAGAAATGCTTGGAAAGTTTGCCGTTTTATAATGGGACCCTATGGGAATTGGATTTACTGGTTTCTAACCTTTAAGAAAACCAGGGACCGGCCCTTTAGGGTCCACTTATACATAAAATCACCATGTAACTGTGTTATTTTATTGCGTTTATTACTTTTCACGGAAATAAATGTGAATAATATCGTAACTGACACGTTATCTACACTTTTTTAAGCGAAACCAGTTTTTTCGGGTAAAAAAAGAAATGAAAAAAAGTACGGAAACTCGCCTTATGCAGCTCACAGCACATCGAATCATGTTATACGCGAATATTACACGTTTTATACCTTATTACTGTCCATTGCATTAAAATAAGTCTAAATGAACTGGTATTTTGACTGGTTTATGTGATTTAGGTGCGAATTTTAGTTCACGCTCCCCATACAATCCAAGTACTGAAGCGCAAGCCAGATGGCTTATCATGTGTCATTCTCAAATGCGTTTTTGGGGCATTTCTACTTAGTGGATCGACCTGAAATTTTGCATTTGTAGTACAAGTAGGTTTATAATGATGTAGCAGAGTTTTTTTCATGATAGCAAAATGTTGAGTTTTCTTTAAGGTTAGATACCAGTAAATCATTGTGTATCCCTCCGTGGTCCATTCAAATGTAGTGCCTATTACTAAAGAGTTCCTCTTCTCTTCTGGAATAAAAACCATTTAGGTACCTCAGACATGCCTTTTGTGGTTATTTTTATTATCCTATGCGTGTCGGCAACATTTGGGTGCATTTCATTGGAGGCTAACTTGAAAGGTGAACTTTTGGGGTGTCTTTACTGTGGTATGGGGCTTTTGTCGAAATATGACTGCCGAAACCCTGTTTCCTACCGGTGCCTGCATTCAAGTGAGATGCATTTTCTTAGAAGTTACATGACATATCTTTTGTATTGCAAATTATGGAAGAGGACATATTGATCTTTAAATTGATACCAGGCTTGCACAATCTTAAATAAATGAAATGCTAGAAAAATGCTTGGAAAGTTTGCCGTTTTATAATGGGACCCTATGGGAATTGGATTTACTGGTTTCAAACCTTTAAGAAAACCAGGGACCGGCCCTTTAGGGTCCACTTATACATAAAATCACCATGTAATTGTGTTATTTTATTGCGTTTATTACTTTTCACGGAAATAAATGTGAATAATATCGTAACTGACACATTATCTACACTTTTTAAGCGAAACCAGTTTTTTCGGGTAAAAAAGAAATGAAAAAAAGTACGGAAACTCGCCTTATGCAGCTCACAGCACATCGAATCATGTTATATGCGAATATTACACGTTTTATACCTTATTACTGTCCATTGCATTAAAATAAGTCTAAATGAACTGGTATTTTGACTGGTTTATGTGATTTAGGTGCGAATTTTAGTTCACGCTCCCCATACAATCCAAGTACTGAAGCGCAAGCCAGATGGCTTTTCATGTGTCATTCTCAAATGCGTTTTGGGGGCATTTCTACTTAGCGGATCGACCTGAAATTTTGCATTTGTAGTACAAGTAGGTTAATAATGATGTAGAACAGTTTGTTTCATGATAGCAAAATGTTGAGTTTTCTTTAAGGTTGGATACCAGTAAATCATTGTGTATCCCTCCGTGGTCCATTCAAAAGTAGTGCCTATTACTAAAGAGTTCCTCTTCTCTTCTGGCATAAAAGCCATTTAGGTATCTCAGACATGCCTTTTTCTGGTTTTTTCTATTATCCTATGCGTTTCTGCAACATTTTGGTGCATTTCAGTGGAGGCTACCTTGAAAGGTGAACTTTTGGGGTGTGTTTACTGTGGTATGGGGCTTTTGTCGAAATATGACTGCCGAAACCCTGTTTTTTACCGGTGCCTGCATTCAAGTGAGATGCATTTTCTTAGAAGCAACATGACATATCTTTTTTTATTGCAAATTTGGGAAGAGGACAGATTGGTCTTTAAATTGATACCAGGCTTGCACAAGCCGAAATAAAGAAAATGCTTGAAAAATGCTTGGAACGTTTGCCGTTTTATAATGGGACCCTATGGGAATTGGATTTACTGGTTTCTAACCTTTAAGAAAACCAGGGACCGGCCCTTTAGGGTCCACTTATACATAAAATCACCATGTAACTGTGTTATTTTATTGCGTTTATTACTTTTCACGGAAATAAATGTGAATAATATCGTAACTGACACGTTATCTACACTTTTTTAAGCGAAACCTGTTTTTTCGAGTAAAAAAGAAATGAAAAAATGTACGGAAACTCGCCTTATGCAGCTCACAGCACATCGAATCATGTTATACGCGAATATTACACGTTTTATACCTTATTACTGTCCATTGCATTGAAATAAGTCTAAATGAACTGGTATTTTGACTGGTTTATGTGATTTAGGTGCGAGTTTTAGTGCACGCTCCCCATACAATCCAAGTACTGAAGCGCAAGCCAGTTGGCTTATCATGTGTCATTCTCAAATGCGTTTTGGGCGCATTTCTACTTAGCGGATCGACCTCAAATTTTGCATTTGTGGTACAAGTAGGTTAATAATGATGTAGAATAGTTTTTTTCATGATAGCAAAATGTTGAGTTTTCTTTAAGGTTAGATACCAGTAAATCATTGTGTATCCCTCCGTGGTCTATTCAAAAGTAGTGCATATTACTAAAGAGTTCCTCTTCTCTTCTGGCATAAAAGCCATTTAGGTATCTCAGACATGCCTTTTGTGGTTATTTCTATTATCCTATGCGTGTCTGCAACATTTTGGTGCGTTTCATTGGAGGCTAACTTGAAAGGTGAACTTTGGGGGTGTGTTTACTGTGGTATGGGGCTTTTGTCGAAATATGCCTGCCGAAACCTGTTTTCTACCGGTGCCTGCATTCAAGTGAGATGCATTTTCTTAGAAGTAAAATGACATATCTTTTTTATTGCAAATTTTGGGAGAGGACAGATTGATCTTTAAATTGATACCAGGCTTGAACAATCCGAAATAAAGGAAATGCTAGAAAAATGCATGGAAAATGTGCCGTGTTATAATTGGACCCTATGGGAATTGGATTTACTTGTTTCTAACGTTTAACAAAACCAGGGACCGGCCCGTTACGGTCCACTTATACATAAAATCACCATGTCACTGTGTTATTTTATGGCGTTTATTACTTTTTCACGGAAATAAATGTGAATAATATCGTAACTGACACGTTATCTACACTTTTTTAAGCGAAACCTGTTTTTTCGGGTAAAAACGAAATGAAAAAAAGTACGGAAACTCGCCTTATGCAGCTCACAGCACATCGAATCATGTTATACGCGAATATTACACGTTTTATACCTTATTACTGTCCATTGCATTAAATTAAGTCTAAATGAACTGGTATTTTGACTGGTTTATGTGATTTAAGTGCGAATGTTAGTTCACGCTCCCCATACAATCCAAATACTGAAGCGCAAGCCAGGTGGCTTATCATGAGTCATTCTCAAATGCGTTTTGGGGGCATTTCTACTTAGCGGATCGACCTGAAATTTAGCATTTGTGGTACAAGTAGTTTAATAATGATGTAGAAGAGTTTTTTCATGATAGCAAAATGTTGAGTTTTCTTTAAGGTTAGATACCAGTAAATCATTGTGTATCCCTCCGTGGTCCATTCAAAAGTAGTGCCTATTACTAAAGAGTTCCTCTTCTGTTCTGGCATAAAAACCATTTAGGTACCTCAGACATGCCATTTGTGGTTATTTCTATTATAATATGCGTATCTGCAACATTTTGGTGCATTTCGTTGGAGGCTAACTTGAAAGGTGAACTTTTGCGGGGTGTTCACTGCGGTATGGGGCTTTTGTCGAAATATGACTGCCGAAAGCCTGTTTTCTACCGGTGCCTGCATTCAAATGAGATGCATTTTCTTAGAAGTAACATGACATATCTTTTTATTGCAATTTTGGAAGAGAACGGATTGATCTTTAAATTGATACCAGGCTTGCACAATCTGAAATAAAGGAAATGCTAGAAAAATGCTTGGAAAGTTTGCCGTTTTATAATGGGACCCTATGGGAATTGGATTTACTGGTTTCTAACCTTTAAGAAATCCAGGGACCGGCCCTTTAGGGTCCACTTATACATAAAATCACCATGTCACTGTGTTATTTTATTGCGTTTATTTCTTTTCAGGGAAATAAATGTGAATAATATCGTAACTGACACGTTATCTACACTTTTTTAAGCGAAACCTGTTTTTCGGGTAAAAAAGAAATGAAAATATGTACGGAATCTCGCCTTATGCAGCTCACACCACATCGAATCATGTTATACGCGACTGTTACACGTTTTATACCTTATTACTGTCCATTGCATTAAAATAAGTCTAAATGAACTTGTATTTTGACTGGTTTATGTGATTTAGGAGCGAATTTAGTTCACGCTCCCCATACAATCCAAGTATGAAGCGCAAGCCACGTGGCTTATCATGTGTCATTCTCAAATGCGTTTTGGGGGCATTTCTACTTAGCGGATCGACCTCAAATTTTGCATTTGTGGTACAAGTAGGTTAATAATGATGTAGAAGAGTTTGTTTTATGATAGCAAAATGTTGAGTTTTCTTTAAGGTTAGATACCAGTAAATCATTGTGCATCGCTCCGTGGTCCATTCAAAAGTAGTGCCTATTACTAAAGAGTTCCTCTTCTCTTCTGGCATAAAAGCCATTTAGGTATCTCAGACATGCCTTTTGTGGTTATTTCTATTATCCTATGCGTGTCTGCAACATTTTGGTGCATTTCATTGGAGGCTAACTTGAAAGGTGAACTTTTGGGGGGTGTTTACTGTGGTATGGGGCTTTTGTCGAAATATGACTGCCGAAACCCTGTTTTCTACCGGTGCCTGCATTCAAGTCAGATGCATTTTCTTAGAAGTAATATGACATATCTTTTTATTGCAAATTTTGGAAGATGACATATTGATCTTTAAATTGATACCGGGCTTGCACAGTCTGAAATAAAGAAAATGCTAGAAAAATGCTTGGAAAGTTTGCCGTTTTATAATGGGACCCTATGGGAATTGGATGTTGTTGTTGTTTCGGGGTTTATAGTCCTTTCGCGCCTGAGGCTGCATTATGTGAGGACTTCATGGGAATTGGATTTACTGGTTTCTAACCTTAACCCATAAGGTTAACAATTCTCTCATTAATGTCATAATGCCTTGTGTTGTAATCCTGAATATTTATTTTAAGAACCTGTAACTGACAATACTGCCCGCAAAGGTCGTGTCCGCACTGGCCGATGCTTTGGCCATGATGACCGTCCGACCTGCCTACTTTGAATAATACCAATTTTCCTAATTTGCAAAGTTAACAGATCCTATTTAGTTCATACTTTATTTTGTAATTGTAGTTCAATCAGGCTTTCAGCTGAAAAATACATGAAATGCATGCATAAAACACTTAAGCCGCTCACGCCAACCTAGACCCCACCAAATGGAGATAGCGGCATCAAAATTTAAATCACCATCACAGGTTGGTTTAATATGAGTATGTTTTTTAAATGCAGTGTTGAAAATAACCAGGACCTCAGCCGGAACCATCAACTCATTGGTATACAAGTCTGGGTGAAGTGACGAGTCATCAAAACTCCTTTACTTGTCAACTACACTGGAGCGTTGGGGCGGGGCCGTAAAGCTGACACAGTCGTGTCCGTACCATCGGTATTTTTTAAGGTTAGTACATGATTATTGTCATGTATTCTACTATCTAATGTTTTCTTTTCCAGCCTGGCATTCTTCTTATCAACACCAGTAGGAAAAGCAAGAGTTTAACCCTTGTTGGGACTCTCAAACCCGTTTTAGAACTGAACTGTTCGCACATGAGCTCGACAATCTGAAGCCGGCATTGCGACTAGCCTTATCGCAGTAAATAAAACTTAGTAAACTATTGTATATGTACACTTATTGTATCTAAGTTACACTAGTAATCACAATATTGAGTAAACATGCACAGAAAACCTTTTTATTTCACAGATAACTTAGCAGAGAGTACCTGGAACAGATTGAAGATTGCAGGCGGCTGACCTCACCCACAGGTTCAGGTGTGACAGAAGACTGTTCATTAATATCTTGCATTGACATTTTGGGGTCAAATTATTTTTTGGTGTGTGACAGGAGGTCAAATCTGTTGATTGTTATGTAAACAAACCCTTTTCTGGAGTCAAGTGGCATCTGAAATGCTACATTTATATGGATTACCCCCCAAAATGCAGACACATTTGTTCAAAACTGACTAAAAACCTATTCTGTAACATTTAGAATGCCAATGAAGATTGTTTTCACTTCTGACTTTCTATATTGTATCTGCTATGCCTATTAAAACTCAAACTTATGCTTAATTCTGAGTTAAAATCATGTTTTCCAGACGTACCCAAGTACATATTTTTCCGTCTAAATTGTTGCCTCAAAACACCATTATATGTGACATTTTCAATTTTATTTTTTTCCAATAAATCATTAAACCAGTGTAATAGGACTTCATGTTCTTTCTCGAAATAGATCAGATTGATGAAAATTTTGTCTTTTATTCAAATTTCAAAGGGTTGGGTTCTCTTAAAGGTCTAATTACCCCAAAACGGAAGTCACGTCCTCAGGGTTACATGCTGTCAGTTAGATAATAAGCACATGTGGCTGAGTGCAGGATGCATATAATTTGTAAAATACAGTTTAAATGATATGTTTTGGTATCATTTTAAAGGTATATATGTAAGCAATAAGAAAAAAGGCTGTTCTCATCTTTCCAATAATGTATGGTGATATATTGGAAAATAGCTTGGTCATGGTGAAAAGTGAGATCAAATTTTGAATATGTTATATGTAACAAAGAAGGAATTTATTTGCGCATGCGTAACCATAATTAGCTCGTTAATTTCCGTGCAATTTCGACGAAAGCCGTAGCCGTCCGTACTTGACCGTTCGCATTCGGAATACATACAAAACTTCTTTGAAAAATATATATTTCTTTAGCTACACCGTAGTATTTGTTTCAGAGCTTAATATCTTCGCTTTTAAGAGCAAATTATATATAAAATAACTATTAAAATGTAACGAGTGTAATTAAAACAAAAGTAGAATCGGAGTTTGTTCCCTTTGGAAATCATGATCATTTGAACGCTAATATAATTTTATGTGCATATGACAGCGTTTATTTACCTTGATATAAATCATTCTGACTGACGAAAACGTTATAAAAGAGGTAGATTTTCAACAGAAAAAGACACAGTAACAATGTAAATTTTGTCGGCTATGATCAGCTGCCATGATCTGTGACAGTGTGGTTGGAAAATTACCGAGAAGCATATTAGTTTGACTGTTTATGTCTACGTGAAATTTTGTAATATTGACTAATGATATGTCAATAATGTTCTCTATTGGAAAACTGACAAAGAAACCAAGTCAAACGGCAAGCCTAATACCAAGCTGGGTACGGGTTAGTATCAGTTCATTATCTAATTGTAAAGCCATTTGTTTGTATGGTAATAGTTACTAAGATAATGACAACTTGTGAATGGTCGTGTAAATATACTTAATAAAAATGTTTGATTTTTATTTCTACACGGAAAATAAAGTTTGGAAATATAATAAGATGAAGTACTAGTATTAGTTTCCAAGCTTATTTAACAAAGTTCTATGTTTTGAAATAATCATATAATTATGTTACAATGTCCATATTCAAAATGCTATCAATTTTGCTTTGTCATTCTGTTAAGTGTTGTAACATTACCTAATAAGTCGGTTACTAAACCATCAGTAAAATTTCAGCATTTGGCATTAAATTTTGCTCAGCTGACATCGGTGCCATATCAGACAATTATTTAAGCAATGATTGTTGTGTAAATTAATATCAGTCTGTAAGTAGAATCTACTGTAAACTGTATACCAGAGCTTTCCTTTGACCCGAGCTCCCGGGTTTTGACTCGTGGAAATTTCAAAATACGCTTGATTGACTCGCGAGGTAATTACTTCATGCGTCACTTTTGACCCGGGGCAATTTCCGGACTTGCGTCATACAGTATAACTCGGCTGGCTTGATGATCCCAATCAGTGGAAGAGCGATGTCAAGTTGATAAAACAATAGGCGATTATTGGTTGGAGGCGGAGTCAATCTTTAAAAAGACGCTGTCCATCAGCGGTCAAGTTATCGTGTAGGCGGAGTTTTGTAGCTCAGAAAAATCTATATTGACCAATTAAAACGCATAGTTATATACGCTTCCAATGACGTGAACAATTGACATATCGGCGTAATATACATGTATCCAAACTTTAGTTAATGTACATGAGTCCGTTAGAGTATGTTTATTCCCGACCACTTAACGCTTAAAACACAATTTACTCACCGCTTCCGTTTTTGATAATTTTGTTGATAATGTTGATATCCACATTCCTAAATATAAAGGCATTGTTTTAAATTACGTTCCTTTATATTTCGGGTAAAATTATTAATATATTTCCAAAATTTGGAATCCGATTTCAACGAAAATTACTCTTACGTAACATTTCCTATATCCGAAATATCCACCATCCAATTTTAGTGTTCGAGTGTCATAAACACATTTTTTTAATAGTCGGGGGAATTTCATGTAAATCCTTTGTTTTCTAGAAAAGCGCGAGAAAGTTATGCTGACACAAACGTCGTCACGTTCCAAGCAAGGAAAGCGTGCGTGTATCGACCATGTGCTTTACCAAATATATACATGTCATATGGGAATAAAAAATTCGTAGTGCAAGAACTTTGAAATATTTTCTTTTTGTATCAAACTTTCGTAGTGCAAAAACTTGCGATCTTTTGAATTTGAATAACTATTTTATTGCAGTGTATTAATTATACTTTTTAACAGTGAAACAATATTTGCGGACCGTAACTACGCATATTTTGTGGGGGAAGTAAAGCCTACGTTTTATTGTTGTACATGATATGCGATTTCTACACAAAAAATTCATTGGTATTTTTAGCATGTAAAGAATATGCTAAAATCGTCTTAATAATTATACTAATAATAATAAATAATAATAGATCTTGTAATAATAATAATAGATCTAATAATAATAATACTGGATCTAATAATAATAATACTGGATCTGATAATAATAATAATAATGAGAAGAAGAAAATAAAATTAAATAAATTAGAAAGAAAATAATAATAAGTTAAACAAAAATAATGATTAATTAATTTAAATAATATTATTAAATTATAAAATAAAATTAATTAATTAATACAAATAATACCAAAAAGAAGGAAAACGAATGGAAACTACCCACAAATCATTGACTATTGAAGGTTTATATCTGACTCTTGGCGAATTTGATTTTGACTCTTGTAAATTTGACCCCAAGAGTCATTGACTCTTGAAATTCAAAGTCTAAGGAAAGCCCTGGTATACTAAAAACTTATTTCCAGTGATGCTGCTGTTCAGAAAAGCAAACACACATCCAGTACAATGGGCGACATGTTAGATGGCGACCAGGCTGTTAATGTTCATCCAGAGGCATCGCTAGTAGCAGTCACATTCCCATATTCATCAACAGATGGGCGCAACCAGCTGATGTTCAAAAATGAGAAGGCCAGAAACATTGATTCTCTGGGTCTTCTTGCCTATACTGACATGATAAAAATACTACAGCAGAGGACATCGCTGGCTCCGGTTTATGTACCATCGAAACATTCAACTGTGAAGGCGCGGACAGTTTATTTAGTATTTAACATGTAAATATAATGGATGGGAAGCCGTATATTACAGTTGCAAAAAGGACGTTAGAAACTTTTATAACACAAATTAGCGAATTTTTTGAAAAACATTCATTTTTTAACCCAGTAAAGTTCATGATGGACATGGCCTGGAACGTTAAAAATTTTTAGATGAAAATGTGTTAATGCAGCACATATTGGTTCTGTCTATTATGTTTATATTTATTTCATTTATAAAATGTAGTAATTGTAAATTTAGTCAATTCAACTCTTTTGTTCATATTCTAGATTGTGTTTTAGACTTTTTGAATAAATATTGTTTATAATAGAATATACAATGATGACACAAAGTTTAATGTTTTATGTTCAAAAGTTATGGAACTAATTTTATATATTGCTTGTATTTTGTATCTAAGAACTTTTGAAAGTTTTATGGGAGTATCTTTCTTAGGTTCTCAAAAATTATTTAAAAATATTTGTAAAAAAAGGTATCTCTGAAAAAAATCCAGCTTATTTTTTTATGGGGTTAGTGTAAATAACTGTTTTATGTTTTCAAATTTGCATGGTAAAGTTGATTTGTTTTGCCTTCATTGTGTGGCTTATAGTCTAAGAATAAAATATATTATGGTTTAGATTGAGAACATGCATAAAATAAACAAGTTTATCACATTTTATTTATGGCTTTCAACAAATAGAACAGGAAAATTCTCATTGATCATATATATAATTAGCAATATGAGTACATATTACTTCCATATAAATTCATTCAAGAATAATTGTTGATTATTTTCATAATATGTGTTCAATATACCATTCATAAATGTTTATTTATATGAAGTTTATGAATATTAATAAAGTATTTCACTTGTAAAAATGCCTATAGCTTTTCAGTTTTTGATGTGTTTAGCAAAAGAGGGGGTGTGGTAATTAAAAAACTATATCTGACAAACCAAACCTTAAAATCTCCCAAAATTTTGCAGAAGAGTCCAGATATGAAGCCCTTCAAGAAAATAATATGATTTGTGGTGTTCTAGACATTGAGTATTATGGGTTGAATACCTTGATCAGGTCTTGGTTCAAAAATGTCCCATCCGTTGCACGGAAATAATACCCATGGATCACTTCATGGTGCGCCTTTCGTAACGAACAACAATTGTTGTGGCCTGTAATTCATAATATATGTATGACTCGTCATCCGTATTCCTAATTTCAAGCATATTTCCTGGACAAACAACACTGCTTATTTCTGGTTCTTCGGACAATGATTTGTCGAGCAAACTCAAACTGTCAGTAAATGGTGTTCGCAAAGGTTGAATTGTTATTCTTTCATACATAACACACTCGTAATACATATTATTGGCACAGGAATCGCACGAATAACACGATAAGTTACGTGTTCTACTGATCCGTCACGGGCGCTAAGAACTTGGTGGATTGTTCGGTTCGTTTTTACATGCGAGACATAAAGATCATCTCTGTCATCTCGGTTAACAGTTTCCGATCCCAGAGAACAATAAACATGCAATAACAGATACTGATCTCACTAAATATGTCCGTAAACAGCGTCAAAATTCCAAGCGTTACAATTTTCCTCCACACAGATTTTTGTAAAATAATAGTATTTATTTTAGTTGAACCTGCTTAATCTTTTACAAATCGAATCTAACGAAAAACACTATTATCGAAATCAACTTAAGTGAAGTTCGTTTATCTACTTAGATATTTTACAGTTTACCGATTATGCGCAATTATTGTTAACAAACGTTTTTTGTTCTTTTTTACCATTTTCCTCCACATGCGTTTCAATGATTTTTATACAAACTACTACGAGAAATTCTATAAAATTCGCTGTACATTTAAAAGAGCAAAACACTATTCTATATTTCAATTTATATCACAATAGTATAAAGAATAGTATATAAAAAGCGCTTACCATTTTAGCTTTCGTTGATTTGTCTTGTTGTTTTTTTTCAATCTTACATGTTTATAAATTATCTTTCAACCACCAATACCGAAATCTGGTTGAACGTTCGAATATATCCGGTCAGTATTTAAATGTACGTCATTTCCGTAATGTCTTGAAGTGCTTTCATGTGAAAAATATTACATAGAACGATTATATCTTCAGTACAAAAAGAAATATAGTGCATCTATCGGTTACATCTTACACGAAGTTTTCACTATAACTTGTCTTTCTTTTCACGTTGTATTCGAAATTCTATTTACTACAAGAGCATACACTTTATACGACATTAATCCGCATTTCATTACGATAAAATCGATGTATAGTACTTTACCATTATTAGTGACATTAATTTTACAAATCAACAATTTGTATATGGGGTAGGCTTATTTTTATATTGTGCCGGGTAAGCTTGCGCGACATCATATGTTATTTTCACTAAATTTCATATAAGTCTTCGTTTTGAAAACTTAATTGTTGTTTTATTTGTATGAATGAGAATTGATAAATCAATTTACTGTTACGTCTTAGAGAGGTTACCTCCACTTTAAATGGTAGACCTACATGCATTAATTAATTGTTTTTAAAAGTGAAGCAGTCAAATACCTTGTAATCCTTATCTTTCTAATGTGTTCTGTGATATTAAATTTAATATGTAATGTACGGATATTATTTTATATAAGTTTTGCCATGGTTTAAATGATATTTTCACCCATTAAATTTGAAAGTCGAAAAACATAAGACAAACAAACCTTCCAAAATCATGTTGTACATTCTTACTAAAGAAAACAATATATTTAAAGATGCATTAAATAGTTTAAACAGTAGACTATGGAACAGTATTAGTTTAAAAATTACATTCTGCATTCAAACGTTTTTCATACATTCAATTCTTGCTGCGCCTCTTGTAATTCTTTCTCTTCTTCCGTCTCTTCATCTTGCTATTCTTGTTTCTCTTCCAAATAATCATATTTTCCAATTCTTCCTTCTCTTCCAAATATCCTGCTCTTTACATTCTTTCTTTTCTTCCAAATGTTCCTATTCTTCTATTTCTTCATTCTTCTTCTTCTTCTTGTCGATCACTCAGATGGACACGCCGGCTCTCTGCGCAAAGGTCGCCGTGCGCCGCAGGTCCTCCAGACTGCCATAGAGCTTCCCTTGCATCGTGGTCTCCTCCGCCCAGATCTGGCGCCTGAGGCCATTGTGTAGTGGGCAGGACTGCAGCAAGTGTTCTGTTGTCATGCTGCCTGTCTGACAGGGGCACTGGTCTGACTGGCCAATTCTGAACTTGGTGAAAAGGTGGTGGTTCATACGGTTGTGGCCTGTCCGCAGCCTGAATATGAGGACCTGCTCAGATCTTGAGAGCAGGTGGTATGGGTCATTTCGGTTGTATCGTGGGTGCTGTTGTAGCCACTTGGTGTGTTGCTTTGCCTTGATGATGGTCTTGGCTTCTTTGAAGGTGGTTGACCTGTCATTCTGTTCTTTTGTGGTGCCCTCCTTTGCCAGAGTGTCTGCGGCTTCATTGCCTAGTATGTTGCAGTGAGAAGGGACCCATTGCAGCACGACCGTGTGGGCTCTGCACAGGGAGGTCAAGGCAGATGACAGGTCGTTCAGTTCTTTGTCTCTGGCAGTGTCTAGGGCCTGCAGGACTGACTTTGCGTCGCTGAAGAACACAACATTGTTGGAGGAGAGTGGACTGTGCTCAATGTGGACTGCACCTGTCTTGAGCGCTACTGCTTCAGCCTTGAAGTTGGTGGAGTACAGGCCGGTAGCGAGGGAGATGTGTTCTTCTCTACCTCCTGGGTACCTGATGTAGATTCCGGCACCACCACTTCTGACAGCCTGGTCAGCAGACCCATCAGTGTAGACATGAGTCCAGTTGTGTTGTGGGTAGGAGTTGTTGATGTGTTCCATGGAGATGGACTTCTTTTCAGCATCGCTCTGGGAGTCTTTCTTGCCAATGCCAGGAATACTGCTGTGTATCTGGGGTCTTTCAGCATCGCTCCAGCCTGGGTTTTCAAGGTACGGGGGGATATCTTTGGGTTCTTGATCCAGGATATCTTGGCATTTCCTTTCCAAAACCCTCGTCTGGTGGATGAAGCTCCCTCTCTTCAGTCTTCCTTTTGTTGGTTGGCACAGTCTGTCTTTCATGGGATGATTTGGCAGTCTTTTGAACTTTGCTGCCTGGGTGAGGAGTTTGGTGTCCCTTCTGTCTTCTATGGGCTCAAGACCCGTGATGGTTTCCAGCTCTTGAATAGGGGTTGACCGCATGGCGCCAGTGATGATTCTGGCCGCCTGGTTCTGCACCTTGCTGACTCTGTCAAAGTTTGACTTGCTTGCTGTGCCCCATGCCGTCACCCCATACTCAAGGACTGGTCTAACGCTGCCCATGTACATTTTCTTGAGGATTGCTGCATCTGCCCCCCATGTTGTGCCGGTTAGCTTTTTCATGAGTGCTAACCGCAGCTTGGCTCTAGCTTCGACTTTCTCTGTCTGCTGTTTCCAAGTGAGTCGCCTGTCGAAGGTCACGCCAAGATACGTGGGGGTGTTGTCAGCTTGCAGCTTCTGTCCGCAGAACTTGAGGTTGGCCTTCACTTCTTTTGGGGAGAGGCTAAAGATCGTGTAAGTGGTCTTCCTGGAGTTGATGGTGATGAGCCACTTCTTTGTCCAGTCCTCAAGAACTTTCAGCGCCTCTTGCATCCGGTAGTTTGCGGTTGTGATGTGTTCTTCTGAGCACCAGAGTGCAAGATCGTCCGCATAGATGGCCCCATGGACATTTCGAGGGAGGTCCTTGACGATGTCGTTGATGAAGACTAGGAACAAGGTGGGGCTGAGGACTCCGCCTTGCGGGACGCCGTCTTTCAGTGTCTTCTTCCGGCTGTACTGTCCACTTACATGGACCCTTGCTTTCCTGCTGTTCAAGTACTGGCAGATCCATTGGAACATACAACCGGCCACACCACTTTTCTGGAGCTTCAGCTTCAGCCCTTCCTTCCAGACCTTATCGAAGGCCTTCTCCATGTCAATCCAGATCGTCAGGGTGTTTTTCTTGTCCTGGAAGCCATCTTCAATCTTCTGGGCGATATACGTCACCTGGTCCTCAGTCGAACGATTTTGCCTGAATCCTGCCTGCTCTGGGGAAATAGTGTTGTTCTTCTCCAAATGCCAAGTGAGCCTGGTGTTGATTAGCCGTTCCATGAGTTTGCCCACACAGCTGGTGAGACTGATGGGTCTGTAGCTGTCCACCTTTGCTCGGTCTTTGCCCTTCTTGTGGATGGGGACCATATCAGCCTCTCGCCAGATTTGTGGAACATGGCCAGTCTTCCAGCTGTTGTTGAAGATTTTCAGTAACTGTGTTTTTGCCCTTGTGCCTAAATGTAGAAGCATCTCGTTGGTTATTTTGTCTGGCCCTGGGGATTTTCTTTCTTGCAAGGCTTTCATGGCGTCTGCTAGTTCATGATGGTTGAACGGCTTGTTCATGTGTTCCTCTGGCTGATACTCCTTGGAGGTTCTTCTCTCCTCCTGTACCTGGGCCTTTCTTTCTTCAGGTACAGTGATGTTGCTGACTTCCTCATAACTATCTATAAAAAGGTTGGCAGCTTCTCTTCCTGTCAGCATCTCTTGGCCTTGTGAGATGGTAATTGGCGCTGCCCTTGTGTCTTCACCATTCATCGCTTTGGTCAGCTTCCACAGTTTGTTTCCGTCCCTATCTAAGTTTAGCTTCTCGGTTTTTTCTCTCCAGCTAGATCTTGCTGCTTGAAGGTAGGCTCTTCTGTACTTGGCAGTGGCTGCTTTCAGGGCGATGTTGTTGTCAACAGAGGGATTCTCCTCTACTTCCTGTCTGCTGCTGCTGACTTGGTCCTCAAGTTCTTGAAGCTCTTCCGTCCAGTAGGGCCTGTAGTTCTTACGTGCGCCCCGTGGGATTGTCTCGGAAGCCGCTTTCAGAATGGCCTGATTGAAGTTCCTGGTGACTCGGTTGATGTTAAGGTCGTCTGTTTTTAGGCCCCTGGTGTAGAGGTCTGTGAGGCTTGCAAACATGTTCCAGTCAGCCTTCTTGTAGTTCCACCTTGGGAACGTTGTTGAGTTCTGTGGTCTGTACGGCAGGTTGATGGCCAGCTTTACTGGTCTGTGGTCGCTGCCTCCTAACTGGCTCAGTACCCCTCTGGTGGTCTTCTTGGAGAGATCATCAGTTGCAAAGGCGAGATCTGGGGTAGAAGTTGACAGCCACCTGCGTGAGAAGAAGGTGGGTGGGTCTTCTGGATCATTCAGCAGAACCATTTGGGTATCAATCTGCCAGTCCTCCACTTCCTCTCCTCTTCTGTCCGTCTCTTCATAGCCCCAACAGGTTGAGTGGCTGTTGAAGTCTCCAACAACCAAGCAGTTCTCAGTGGGTAGGTTTTCCAGGTACTGCAGGGAAAGTTCTTTGTCTTGGGGGCAGTACAGATTGTATATTGTAATTACAGGCCTGTCCATTGTGATGTTGACTCCTTGGATTTCAGCTTGTTGGTTAGTGACTACTTTAATTTCTTGTGCTGGGATATTGTTCTTGATGAGCATCAGAACTCCTCCTTTGTGTCTTCCTTCTCTGTCTAGCCTGAAGGTTTGGTATCCTCTGATGGTGAACCGGTGGTTTGAATTCAGGTGGGTTTCTTGGATACAGGCTACATCAATATTGTCGGCATGCAGTCTTTCAGTGAAAGGAAGCTTTTTGTTGTATATTCCCTCCGCATTCCATTGAAGGATGTTCAGCGGTCGAGGGGTCTCTTGAGTGCTTGGTGTTCTTTCTTGGCCAGTCGCATTTACCCTCCGCCTCCGTAGCCTGGCTCCTCGCAGCGGGACGGGGTGACCTCCGGTAGTTTGGGTTGGACCCCTTCGAGGCATGGGGTCCGGCACTCTACCAGCCCGGGGGGACTCCACAGGCAGAGCACCATCACGCAAAGATCCATTGTTGTCCATCATTGGAGTGGAAAGCGTTGCACTGTCGTTATGCGCACTCTGGCCCAGTGCATCCGTCTTCAGCAGTGGTTTATTCTCCGACTTTTCCTTGTCGTAGGAGACTTGCCTGCCATGGCTGTAGAGCATCTCCTGCCCTTGGTTTTTCTGTCTGAGTGATCCTTCTCATACCCCTTAGCCTCGAGGAGAGGTGGCTGATATTCGTCTGTCCTCTACCCTTCGACCTGTCCAGCTTGGGAAGCCCTGCCAGGAGATAACACTCCCGCTGGCGTAGCTCTCCGGGTCATCGAGGCACTCAAACCACCACACCACGTTAAGGAATCAGCCATGTGGTAGATTTCTTCATTCTATTCCAAATGTATCCATTCTTGACATACTTCCACTTCTTACTGGTCTCCCAAATTTCCTATTCCTGAGATTCTTGCTATTCTTACTTCTCTTCCAATTGACGTTTTAGATTACACGTGCGTTGCTAAATTCTACATTTCATGTCATTGTTTGCATTTGACCTTGCCTGCAATGTATTGTTGCAAGCGTATAATTAAATGAACGTACACAAAAATCAACAAAAATATTTTTTCGTAAAAAATGCATTTCGTAAATTCTTGTTCAAGGGGAAGAACTCAATTTTACTTATTTACGGAAATTCACGTTGATGAATGTCATTTACGAGTTTTTTCGATTCAACAACACTTTATAAAAGCCATTATAATACATAATTCTCGTGTTTTTTATAAAATGTTTTAATCCTTAATATTTATTAACATGGGTCAATTTTAAAAAAGGAAAAATTAGCAATGCATGGTATTTGTGCGAAACTACGCTTAATGAATATACCGAGTCATGAGTCATTCCCATTAGATGAAAAGCCATTTAAAGGCACTATGTCAACGAAACGGGAATCGGGGGGGGGGGGGGGCAATTTCTTAAAACAAATCTGAATTAATAATGGCATATCATAACGGTTAAACTAAGATATAAGTAATGAAAACAATGTTTTCGCATTCTGAGATAAAATCAATTTATAATATGGGACACATTTGTTTGGCCCTTTCAAGTCATGTTTTGGCATCAGAATAGTGAGTGTTTTGTATAACCATAATTTTATTTTACACAGCTTTCCTTACATAGCCGAACAGTACAGTTGGTTAAAGCGATGCATGCTGTCATTTCTTCGTATGGTTCCTAAGTCGTGAGCTAATTTTGACAAACATTTTTGCTGATTGGTTTTATCAAATATTTCATTATGTATTACATTATGTATTCTTTATTTAGTGTATATGTCTTTATAGTATAATGCATTTCTATCACCTTATAACATTGATTGTGCAATAGGAAACCAACTGTTCGTTGTCAACTTGACAAAGGTCTTTTAACGGTTAACTTTTTTCAGATCTTTGTCAATTGCGCCTGGGACGTGTTTTACACTTATTTAACCCTGTCTGCAAAAATTTAGCACTTTACCATCTAACAGGCACACAGAAAACCTCAAAAATGAAGACATAATGGAATATAATCAATCCCAGCATTCAAGGGGCTTATCAACGGTATTTCACATAAACAAAGGCATGCATTAAAACAACATATATCACCATTTTTTCACGAATATATGTTTCTAGTAGCAATAATGCACTTATCAATATCCCCCCATTAAGGGGGCGGGGCGGCTGGAACACCCATGGGAATTTGACAAATTTTTATTTTGGGGTATAATTCCCCACCCTAGAGCCAAGTATATTTGTCTAAATCCCCTCAGTGGGAGATGCTATTTTTTATGTCTATCTCATGGCTCGGGGTCCTATATTACCGGGATCTAAATTCCGACCAAAGTCTATTACCCCGGGACCTGAAATCATTCGGAATGTCTAATGTCTGAATTACTTTGAGTCTAAGGGGAAACAGTGATAGGTGCATTATATATAGACTAAAATCGTTTGAAAACACAATACGATTCATGTTTTCAGCATGATTGGAACTCACACCTACAAAAATGCGAACTTCAATGGAAACTTTCCTACGCTAGACTACATTGATTTTACTACTATTTCAACTTTTCTCAAGTCCGCGAAAAGTCTCACGGTGGCAACTGTTTTATGGTTATAAAACATAGTTTTCTGCTTGTTCATTGTTTACTGTTTGTTCAACGAGGCCCATGTGTGAATTAACAATTATACATACATATAAGAAAGAAAATAAAATATTACACTATATTAGCCGTTGATACACCCCGTTTAATAATGCTGTACGACCTTGGCACCTAAAGTATAGGGTAGGTCACACAACACTAAACGTGTAATCGATTTTACCAGGGTTCGTAGAATTGGTTAGTTTCGCATTGTGTCCCAGTACGTATGCGGAAACTGCTGACGATGAGAGAGAAGCGCCACCTGATGTAATAATATGATTGCTTCATTATTACATTGCTCATTACGACGTTCTGTATTCGTCTAACTTACATGTTCTGTTTCTGCTTTGTACATGTTTGATTTGTTGTATTTAACGAATGTTTAAAGCTGCTTTTAAGTTATACACATGTCATAGTGTACAATGTAGCAATAAAACGTCAGATGGAAGAGAGGTAAGAATAGCAAGAATGTTAGGAATAGGAACATTTGGAAGAGAAGGAAGACGTGAAAGAATGTCGCGAATAGGAGCATTTGGAAGACAATGAAGAAATGGAAGAATATGAACATTTGGAAGAGAAGAAAGAAGAGCAAGAATGTCAAGAAGAGGAGCAAGAATTTAATAAATGAAAAATGTCAGAAAGCATAAAGTAATTTTTAAACTAATGCTGTTCCATAGTAGACACACAATCAAATATAAATGTCATTATTGATTTAAAATTATGTGATAATTGAATGTAGTGTGTCGCATGCGTGTTGTGTTGTCTGTTTGTGAACGTGTGTTTGTTAATATGTCTCCTTGTGTACCTTTTCTTGTTTGTATATTGATTGTTGGTTTTGCTGTTGTATTTGGTACTTCCAATTTTGTTGTTTGCTTAAACTCGTTGATGTTGTTGGTTGTGGTGTTGTTGCTTGTGATGTTGTTGGTTGTGGTGGTGTCGGTTGTGGTGTTGTTGGTTGTGATGTTGTTGGTTGTGGTGTTGTTGGTTGTGATGTTGTTGGTTGTGGTGTTGTTGCTTGTGATCTTGTTGGTTGTGGTGTTGTTGGTTGTGATGTTGTTGGTTGCGGTGCTGTTACTTGTGATGTTGTTGGTTGTGGTGCTGTTGCTTGTGGTGTTGTTGGTTGTGGTGTTGTTGCTTGTGATGTTGTTGGTTGTGGTGTTGATGGTAATCGACCTCCTGATTGTTTTAAAAACGTATCATTTGCCCGCTGAGATGATTAGCTGTACTAATTTATTTCATACTATTATGACTATTTAAGTCTTACGCAATCCTGCAATGCTCCATTATAGAAAAGATAAGGACTTGTGGTTGAATCGTAGTTCGCAAGGTATAACTTTGTATACCGTTATATTCCACAAAATCTCCAAAGATAGTTTTTTTCTGTATTTTTTAATAAATAAAGTATTCCACTATTCCTTTTACAGTATTTGTATTATTATATTACAAAAATTATATCTGTTAATAAATTACAATATAGAAATGTTTGTTGTTGTTCGTTGTTGTTCGATGTTTATTCCTTTGTCAATACTAAATGCTTGTGCTTTACACCGTCTTTGTTCCAGCGATCGTTCAATGATAAATAAATATCAAACATATATGTTAAACAGTTTATTTAACGAAATATGCATTAAAAGAGTAGTTTTAAGTACATATTAATATTATGTCAGGAAAATAAATAATGAAAGAAATAAAAGATCATAAAAACACAAATTATGGAACATAAATACAAATGGAAGATTTGTGACATAAATACATATTTGTGTGAGTTTGTGTATGACAAAAATGGGTTTTCTTTAGAAAAGCAACCGACTCCGAAGCCATAGGTACCTGCTGATTGCCCATTTCCGAGATTTTAACTACCTGAACAAATATGTAAATTTAAATGTTATGTAGCAAACTTGTTGTGAAGTTCAAAGCAAATATTATGCATCATACAATGACAAGAATACACGAACTCTCAATTATTGCACAATGCATCAATACAATGAAATACCATGAACGTAAGTGAAAAACGTCAACTGATAACCGAACATTATTCAGACCAGTTAACACGTGACGCAGGACAGAACAATACACTACAATACAAAACACACACAACGAGCAAGCGGTCTAATAAAATATGTTTGGAGTACAATTTATGAATATCAACAATACCACTAATGGTTCTTCAAATACGTGTATGTGGTGTTAATAAACTGTTAAATGCGCTTACAGATAAGCAATACAAATATATCCTCCATTAGTTCATGCAATTTTGTATATGGACTGCAGTTAATACGTCTTTTTGTCTATTATCATTTGGTTTGAAAATATCAATGTATGAAATGGGTGCACATTGTCAACGTTCATTTTTACAACCCATATAAAATTAGTGTTGTTTAACTATTGATAAGATGCTAATGATATACAGCAACTCGGTCTCTGATATTAGAAGTCCTTAAGAGAATACTTTTAAAGCTGGTTATAAATATTTCAAGACAACGCTAAAAGCTTCGTTGACTTTCAAGTATTTACGATATGCCCTAAAAGTGCTTTGCAAACTTGCATACATTTTGAGTCGGCGAAGTAGAGTCCCATAAATGTAATCAGTAGAATCATGGAAAACAGCAAAGAGTAGTGTGAACTGGTACAAAATATTGTTATAACTAATGGTCGGTTCTGTTGAACGATACAGAATTGTTTACTAGTATTACTAACGAGCATGATGTATTTCATTGCGAATGCTAAACGTTGCATATATATGTACATTTGTGTTTATTTTATAGAAACGTGAATATCTCATTGGTAAAGAGTGTACATTTATTCTTTATCATGATCTATGTTATTTATGAAAATATTTTTTTTGGCAGGGTATGCCGTATACAAAAATGGATACTGAAAATATACATTAACAAAATAATGAGTCATAGGCGACGTGCAACAAACACATACAGACAAGCAAATAAAACACGTCACATGTGAAACAAATCGCACACATATACAAAAGCAAAACGCCGACACATTTTAAAGACTTATGTATAAGTACACATATGAAATCTTCTTCAAAAAGTATACACCAAAAACAGGCGTCTTATATCACACAATATGCACGTACACAGATAAAATTGTTGGAATAACTGACACTTAAAAAAAAACTGTACACGTGAGGCAGAAATAATTGCCACATCCTTAGTAACCAATGTTTATCACAGCATCAAGAGGCTTGCATCTGTAGATGGAGATCTGCAAAGAGAACAGGAAGGAAATCATAGACTATAATTGGATTGCATTATGTACCAGAAAGTGTAGGAACACAAACGCTCGATTGGGCTCGATACGGCCTGCACACCGTAAGAGCGTTTCACTCTAAAGATAATCGATGGAATGTTAACGTAAACACGGGATAACGGGAAATTGAAACATTGATAATGTTTTGATGAAATGGTGTAGGACAAGCAACATCACGTTTGTAGGTCGTCACGTGATGGATAATCTTGATGCGAACTTCAACCGCAATTATTAACTTCAACACTGTGGCCCATGTCAAGGTCAAAAACCTTTCACTTACATTAAACAAAACCCAAAATCAAATGGTGCCTGGTTAACAGCTCGATTTGTTATGGTGGCCCTGTTGTGAACGGTACCATATCTATAACGTACCTGTGCAGCATGTGTGTTATCATACAGAATATCGATCTTGCCGGCGGTCAAGTGTACCTACCTCATCCAGAAGACCAACGTATCCACCGTAAGGTTTGATATCCACGGCTCCGAACTGGAACCCGCAGGTGGTGGGTTTGAGACTTCCTACGCAGAACTCGTTCTTTGTGGCGCCACATACCCTGCCCTCCAGTTTCACCTTGTTGTGGATGTAAATGATCTCCTTCCATGGCTTCTCCTGAAATAAAATGTTTTGATATTTTATTTCTTAATCACTTGTGATGAAAATAACTCGGAGAGCAATACTTGTTCGTATTGACAATTTTTCAGGATACATCAAGAGAGCCACTTACAACAATGGGCAGTTCCATGGACCTCGAGAAGTTGGCCTCCGCCCCCAGAACGATCATGTTTGGTGCCTTGACAACCAGGACAGAGGGCGTTGCTCCACAGTGACCATTGGTTAGCATGCCTTGCAGTGTGGAATTGCTACCGCGACGTTTGTCTTCCCTGTAAATCATACCAAAAATTCCCACTTATGATGTTGTTGTTTGGTTTAGAAATGGTTGTTGTCGTTGTTTTGTAGATAATGCTAATGATAATGCTAATGATAATGCTAATGATAATGCTAAAGATAATGAGGAGGAGGAGATGGAGGAAGGAGACGAACGTTCACAATCTTAGTAAATGCATACTATTTATAAGTTTAAAAACGTACAAAAGCCTTAACTGTGATGACTGATGGTTGATATAATTATTAAGTATGTAAATAACATAATTACAACTGTTGATACACTGAAACAAACACGTACTTGAACTTCATTTTGATCACCAAGTCTCCTTCATCGTACACGCTCGGCTTCAGCGGCTGGATTAGAAGCTTAGAATTGCCGTTGAAGAAGAGGGCGCCATTGTACGGAACTACATTCTCCCCCTTGATCACGTGACCGTTCCCGGATTCGTCTTCAAGTTTGCCGTTATTGAACGTCAGCACAACATCAGGTTTGCAGGCTACAAATAAGTAAGCAATTAATGACTTAAGTTATATGAATGCCTTGTGGACTAATATGTGTTATAGGGCAATTTAGTAATAATATTTTCGCCAAGCATGTGGCAACGTGATCAATTTGTAGTATTTATGCTGTAGGGTTGCTATATAACTAACCGTTTCTGCATCTACAATTTCAAATATTCATACAAAAAATAATTGAATGCGTAAATGCATTTTGCCGATTAATTCTGAGATGTAAAACAACAACTGCTCATCATTTAACGCACTAGTCCAGTGCCTTAAAATCAAATAGCTAAGGGGGAATTTTCACTCACTGCGTCCGACTTTGATGATTCCGGTAAGGGAGCACTCGCAATCGGCAGGGTTGTAAGCCCGACCACTGGGGCAGTTCATCAGCTTCCAAATACCGTTGTCCGTGTACTGTTCATACTTAGTAGGAGCCCCTGAAACTGGCCGTCTCCCGCACCCTGTATATAACGACAGAAATTTTTATTTTTCTGTTTGAACATCTTATGTTCATTGCTAGATTATGGTATCTTCTAATTGGGTTATCGTATTTCTGCTTTGAGAAACAAACATTAATGTGACAGACTCCGTGGTATACTATGCTATCGTCTTACGATTTATTGCATTTTACCCGGTTTACAAAATATATCGAAAGTACCGGACAAAAGCTATAATATTTTGTTTTGCGTTATTCGAAGTTAAGTTACGATATACGTTGACACCAAACCCATGGACATGTCTGCATGTATGTTATCGGCATGTTTGACATCAGGTATGCGCTTAATTACAGTGTGTTGATAGCAAATACTGTAAATCTTGTTATTGTTCTGTCATCATCAATTGCGTCCAACCGTCCGTAGTCTAAATGCGCCTGGTGATTCGATCTATACTTTTTTCTCGCAATATAACGAGTATGCATTGATTTCTTGGTGGTTTGCGGGTAGCGTTTGACAGCATTATGCTAAGCGTAACTTATTCGTGCCAATAGCGTGATTGCTAGTTCTGATAAATATCAAAAAAGTATTGCCGAGGTACAGGGGTCACTAAATTAATCGGACATCCTTAAATCGCCCGTGTTTTCTCGGCATTAAATTTGATTGCCAAACTAATGGTATGTGGGCGTTTTGTTTGATGAAATAAACGTTGGTCAAATGGTAGATAAAATAAGTTAATGTTAAACCTTCGGAAACGTTATTAATTGTCTTCTGAAACCGACCAATGATGGCTTCAAGGTGTTGAAAAGAGAATCATATACAAGCACAAGAACACTTCTATGTTTCTATGTATGTGAGGTTGGTAGCTAAACATTAAATTTCTGAAATGCACCTAAAATTAGGAGAAAATGAAGGCTAATACGTTAGGAGGTGATAATCGCACACGCGATTCAAACTTTATGAAGTGGGTCCGCATGAGATCCAAAAACATTCTACATCTGATAAAAACAATTCCCTATAACACACCTGGAACGCGGTCCTTGAGCGGACACATGTCGGTGCACGAGGCGCTGGGGATGCAGCCCTTCGTCGGGTGGTAGCCTTCGCCGTCGGAACAGCACCGGCCGTACGCCTTGCCGTTAAGGCACTCCCAGTAGGCTCCGCACTGGTTCCGGTCCGAGTGCATGTAGGACTTCACACCCGTCTTGCATTTGTCTGAGAACAGGAACAATTGGAAAATAATATTTGGTTGCAAAAGGATTTATATCGTTTGCAGTAAAGGCTGTGAAATCTAAACTGACGTACGCGTGAACATAGACGTGATAGACGAAAGACTATGCATTAGTTCATGTTCCGTTTTATTAAATTTGCCACTGGGTCGTCGAAATACGAGCATTTTCATAAACTAAGAACAGAGCTACAGTTATGATATTAATGGCGTTGAATGTTTTCTATGTGGTGAGATCAGTGTCATGTTAAAATGACATATTAATAACAATGTGAGTCATTTATCACAAATAATACGCCACGTAAAACATTTGTGGAAATCAAATAACTGACGTGGTAAAGCATTGGCGCATAACTTATAGCTTATTCTTTTTCAAATGAAGTTATGATCGTTGAAACCAACAAATTGTTACTATGCTTCGAAATCCGGAGTACAGACAACAGCAACCAATAGTTATTTCTTCCAATGACAGATCGACGGCGCGTATGCGTGTAAGTGGTCCGCCAAAAGCGAAATAAAATAATGAGATTTCAACGACCCAGTGCCCATATGAGGTGCGAAGCGCCGTGGGATGACATGGTCGGAATCGACTGTGGGATGACATGGTCGGACTCGACTGTGGGATGACATGGTCGGAATTGACCGTGGGATGACATGGACGGAATTGGCCGTGGGATGACATGGTCGGAATTGACCGTGGGATGACATGGTCGGAATTGACCGTGGGATAACATGGTCGGAATTGATTGCAGGAGCGCCGTTGGATGACATGGTCGGAATTGACTGCAGGACTTGGGAAAGGCAAGGTTTAACACTTGATTTTCTCTATCTACTAAGGCAACCTTAATATCCAAAATTTTGAAAATGTGATATGCATCTTGATTGCACAATCAGCATAACTTTAATGTTGATTGTACTACACATTTACAAGTCTTGAAAAAACTGAACATAAAGTTGCATAATGTTGCATACTGTTGAGGTGGTGGTGGTGACATATACACCCTCGCGTTATATATTGACATGAAATTTAGATCAAAGGCATATGACTGGGGATGATAAAATGCTGTTGCATATACTGATAATGATTATGATGATTATGAGAGTGGCTATGGTGGTGGTGATTGTGATGGAGATGATGAATTTGGTGGTAGTGGTGGCTATGTCGTTGATGATAGTGGTGATGATAATGATGATGAATATGACGAGGAAAAGGACAAAAGGAGACGAAAAGGAATATTAAAATGACAGTTTCACAGTTTGGGACTGGAAAAACATGTCTATAAAAATGGAATTTTAAAACAGGAGTTTGTAGAATATATCAAAACTGTTAGTATGTTATGCGGTTTTGGTTGCATCACATAATTATATTGATATTTATTATGCCTTTATGTGTAAAACATTACTAGGGTATGTCTACCAGGTCGCTTTTTTTTCTCGAAAAATAACAAATATATGTCAAAGATTTCACTTTCCACACAAGAAATATGCTTTCCAAACCGTTAATTATGAACAAAAACGTATTATAGAACAGAAAACAGTCAGTTTTAGAAAATTATTTCTCACAGCCAAAAACCATAAAACTGCCGCTTTAAAAATAAGTAAGAAGGTTATAATTTACCATGCGGACAGTCCACACTGTCGGCGGGTAGGCACCTGAGCTTCGCATGGTCCCAGAACTGTCCGTACTCGCAGGATCTGTAGATCGGGGCCATCCGCCCGTCAGGGTACTCGAAACACTGCACGAACATGGAGCAGTCGGAGGGGTGGGGATTGAACCCGACTCCGTGTCGCATCACGGCACCATCGCACACGCCTGTGGAGACCATAGAATGTGCTTGCTTAATAGTGTGAAAAAAACGTTAAGAACCTTTATAACTGAGGTGATTGAAATAGATTAGTTTAAAAACAATTTGAAAGACGCAATCAATAAAATATTTCGGTGACAGACGCTTTTGAAACAGGAGGAAAGCAGAACAATTTATGACTTTAGACAATTGAAAGTGATAATAGTAATATATGTGCGTGTGGAAGTCGATAAGAACTAGACTCCATGTGAATGAATATTGTCAAAATAACTCAAACAAAGAGCCATTCCCGCGGGATTCCATAGGACATTACAAGTTTATAGACGTAAAAATCAATGATACGATTACAGTATTTTTCAAATTGTTCTACTACATCATCTCGCCAAGTTGAATAACCGAATTGTCATTGTCTTTTTAACTTTTCTAACCGAACCTCGCCTGACGTACTGTGCAAAAATAGATCCAAAAAGAGAAAGAACAAGTGGTGTAATTCACTCTATGTTAAAAATCTACGACTAACAAAAACGTGGAGATCATTTTAAATGTGTTGTCATATTGCAGGCTTCGAATTTGACCGAACCATTCCGAGTACATGTGTACTTAAATGTTAGACTGGTTTCAAGGTGGTAAAATAATAAGAATGAATGAGATTACCGAACCAGTCTATAGCAGAGTAAACAAAATGACATTGTGTACACATCGATCAATTGATTTAACTGTTAAGAGTGTCTCTGGCGCGACCACTATTTATCACATTAAAATTATTAACTAGATCAATTTTGAATAACAAGACGGCGTGATGAATGTAACCACAATTTATGAGTTCGATTTAGGTTTGGTGGTTGCATTGTCTAGATTTGTGGTATTTGTTTACGGACGACTGAGTGTTGGTTTCACTTTAAAATACCAAAAACTGCGCATCATTATTGCTTAACACACCCATCTTTACCCTATCCATCAAGACAGTTCTCTTTTAGTCTACATAAAGCATTCCAAAACGAGTTTTTTAGTCCAACTTAAAATTATAGACAGTGTTTTTATTAATAATGTTACATTTATATTTATACAGCAAAATAAACAGAAGAAGTTCAGTTAGTACTAGACCCTGATCAGGACTCACGAATATTCACGATGTTTCTTAGGGAAACCTAAGTAAAGTATTCAATTTATTACATTCATTAGTTCTTTGGCGTCTTATGTAAAGATATTTTTTGAACTTAACAGTTTAAAACAGTAAATATTGCTGAGATGAGTTAGTATTTTTTAATAAACCTAAAGCATTGGCAAAGTAAAATTGATCTGGAATTTTCACTTAAGTACAACTAAAGATTTCCGTTAGGAACATTGTCAATACCAGCCCCAGACTTACTTGGATCCTTGGATCCCTGGATCTGAGCCTGGATCGTCTGCAGGATCCACAACAAACACACGACCAACAGTCTCATGATCTTCTGAAATGTCCACCAGTTTACATGAAATATTACCATGCACTGTCTTTTTTACTATAAACAAAATTTTTAAAGTAGATTCTTATCGCAAAGTGCCATAATTGTAATAGTATTTCAAAGTAAAATATCAAAATATTGTTTTAATGAAACTTTAATATAAATATATTATGTGACTCTTGAACTTTATTGTCAATGTTGTATTTTTGTTCTTACTTTTACTAAAACATATAATACGTCACACGAAAGGTGAAGACTACTAATAAAATAGTAACGTTAACGTTAGAAAAAAATGCAAGTATGTTACTGTACATGCATATTTATTATAACTTCTTAAAATAATACAACCATCACGATAAACCACATATTCATCAGAACTTAACGATTTACATTTGACAAGTTATACACGGAATATAGGAAAAATATACTTTATCTTATCTTACAAGTATGAACACAAATACGATCTTATAAAATAAAAATAAAAACATGTTTCAAATTTATATATCAATAGATTTTTATAAATAGACACTTACCTATTTAATAACACTATAAGACAAATACGTTCGACAATATGAATCTCACAAGAATACGAATAACAAAACTGAACCTAAACGTTGAGATGATGTATTTATATAACGCTACAAAGCTAACGCGTTTCTATTGGCTAATGTAAATAAGTGCGTTGACGTAAGCGAGCGTACAATCTGGTTACGCTGGTCTCCACAATACGTTAACGTAAGTATTGTAATTTGCTGTTTAACGTCGCCGTAGGCAATAATGGTCGATTATTTATCATTACTTCGGTAAATGTACGAAAATGAGAAAGACGTTTATATCGTGGGTTCACTAAATCACATAAGTGTTTTGTTTAAACGTGTTTTAAGTAATAAAACTGGTCTTGATCGGAGTTAAGAGAAAACATACACACTTTATACGCTCTCAATTGCGCCTTGTACAAATAAACAATTAAAGTTGTGCGTATTTTAAATTTATTTATTTGTTTGTATATGCTACTTACCAATATAGAAATAGTACATTGCCAGACATGAAATTATGGTGCACGCGCAGTGGGCAGTGCAATCTAGAATGCACGTAAAAGGTCAGTTAGGTAATAAACACAGGGTTCAGTGTATAATGCATATGATTTTTAAAATACAGTTTAAATGATGTTTTGGTATCACTTTAAAGGTATGTATATAAGAAATAAGAAAAAAGACAGTTTTAGACACTACTTTGTCTTAGTGGTTCCCAGCTTCATAAATTTTGGCCCATGTATTCATGCACAAAATGGCAGCCCCCATGCCTGTCAAAACCGGTGTGTTTATTCTAAGGTAAATATTTTTAGTTACAACGTATAGAAATTTTTGACATGCTGTTTATTCAAACGGCTATGGCCTTATCTTTCCAACAATGTATGGTGATATATTGGGAAGTCGCTTGGACATGGTGAAAATTGAGATCAAACTTTGAATATTGTATGCGTAACCAAATTAAAGAATCACACCATCAATGGAACAGAACGGAACGGAACGGGAGGGCACGGGACGGGACGGGATGGGACGGCAAAGAAAAGGACATGACAAAATGAACGTTTCAAGAGGTGGTGATTGAAGGTTTAAACAGTTCTATGCATGTACATTGAATAAAGGCATACTAATACACGTCGTGCTTTTTGTTATAAGGTGTATTTACACCAAAATACACAAGTCACGGATACAAGAGATACAAAGACAGGCGCTATCCTCTATCGTAAAATCTAAATAACCCGTTCCTTAACTCCCCAAAGAAAACTTCGTTCTAAGATAAGGTACATCAATATTTCTATTTCTCATTCATTGTCGCGGCTATGTGTGTAAGATGACCAACCGAATCTACAGCATTCAACGAGATTGATTTTATGGTCCTATCTTTAATTAAACAATACCGTTGAGCGAAAGATTTACACTTGCTAGGGAAATGCAAAGTTATAATTTCCCTTTATCGTGTGTCTAGATCGACATCTAACTACAGTGCACTTTGAGTCATGCGTCTGGTCAGACAACAAGTGTATTTGCTCTTTTAACATATCTGTGGCCAAGCCGCACTGGATATTCATAGAGGACAATGTCCACTGACTGCAGTTTGACCATTCAAAACGTTAGGCCTATGAGGCCTTTGACCACACACACATGAGGTTCAATACTCCACACACGAATACATGTGTAATGTTAGTTTAAACCTATTACGAGTATTTTAAGCTCGATTGTGTCGAAACCCAGAGGCTTATTGAGACACTTTCGAACCCGTTTCCCGGGAAGAACAATTAATTTGTGTCTTTTAAGAGGGAACGCTCCCGAGTAGGGATCGAACTCACCATCTCCCGATCACAACGTTTAAAGCCAATATTGAAGTAATAAATACAACATTACTACGTTACTAACTACAATTTTATAATAAGCAATATGGTTATGAAGAAGACCAAAATCGTATATCAATTTCAAAATGATGACTCTAATGCATACAACGTTAGTTGTCTTTTTTCTGTTGTATATGGCATGGAATGTCTTCATTTTTCAACTTAGTCTTTAACAATGGACGATACGCTATGGGATTTATAACCACGTCTACTTCAGTCAAAGTTCGACAAACACATTCGACAGTATACGAATGAATTTGCGAGGCATGTCCGTCAAACAATAAAGTCCTTGCTTTCTTAGCACACATGGTCAATCAAACATCCTCGTATTCAATTAAATAGTGCATGGCTGTGTCATTTGAGATAAGACATATTAAAAATGAAGACTTAACATAGTCATGGGACCAGATAATGGTCATTTGCAACCAACTATTGGAAAAAAAAACACGAGGTGTGTACATACCTTTTGGAGCAGAATAGAATTATGATAATTACTCACCATACGTTTGAAACGAAATAATACTAGTATACTTTGATCTTGAAAACATGCTTAAAACCGCATGGATACATATATAATTTTGCATACACTTGGAAAACATATGTTACGTTATATAGAACAGAGGCCAGCGGGAGACCTTTTGGAATGTAGTGAAATAATTTGTGATTGCATTTGGATGTTCGATTTTCTTTGAACATGTATTGTTGTTAACTGGGGTAAAACAATGGATTATATATGTACTTCATTTTATATTTTCAAATTAACGTAAAAGAAATCTTACTACGTTGAACAGACAAGTCAACTAGGGCAACGGGGTTTCAGGAAGAAACATTGCAACTGGTTACAACAGCATCTTATATTGCGAGCAATTACTTTAATTTGTTTATGTTGGTGTTGCTTGTGCTGCTGTTGTTGTTTTTGTTGCTGTTGTTGTTGTTGTTGTTGTCGTTGTCTGCGTTTTAAAATAAGCTACAATACACGACATCATCATTTTATTGTAAAATAAAAAAACAATCACCCATACTAGTATTGTTCATAACTTTGTGCACATCGACAGTTTCGATCGGGGAATTTGTCTAAATTTCTGTTGCAAATGTACATTGAACAAAGCAAATCATTTGTTTGTATTCTTAGAACAAATTATGACTAATGTGTTACTACACATGTACTTATTATCTTCGACTGTGATTCGTCAATTCAAATCAAACCGCAGATGTAATATATCTCGTGAAATTTGGTAATACCTAAGTTTAAATTTCAAATCTATGCATGCATTTCCCCTTGTGAAACCAAAATAGCCGCAGTCCGTTTTACCTGTGTAGATCTATCTTTAAGTTATTGCACTCAGCAAATTGTAAATTGCATTTTCCAAGAAAGACCATTTATATTTATAACTTGTTTAACGTTTGCGCCGCCCAAATATTTTTTTTTTAAATCCATAAAAAAAAAAAAATCCATTTGCATGTATATCAAAAGCTGAATTGTGCACTAAAAGTATTAAAAAAATGAAAATAAAACGTCAGTCTTATATTTGTAATTATGAAATTAAAGCCGACATTTAACAAATGTTTACTTTCAGAAAGATTTACCAACTTTGCGCTGCTTGTATATATTGTTAGATGAAAGATGTTTAATTGTCCCACCACTCATCAAACATTTTTAAAATGATTAATAAAAAAAATGGCCAATATATATATGTGCGTGCATTACTCGAGCACTGCTTGCAAAAACAGTACTAAAGAAATGGACGTTATCTTCTACTTCCCTTTCAAATGCTTTACATTTGATCGTATACAGATGAAAAGAAAAAGTTCGTTTGTATAATACTAAAAAATGTTATTTTCGTCACTGACAACAAGTCAAATGAAATTTCACCAACGCAATATTCGTTGAAACACGGCCAGTAAGGTTAATCCCAAACAACGACATGTTAATAAATATAATAATTATTTTAATATGTTATTAAGATGTTTTGGGTCCTTTGCATTGGCCGTTTTAAGGCGTTGACCTCAGTGGTACTCATATTTGTGTTGTGTGCTTGTTTCTTGTTTTTTTTTACTGTTGGCGTGTGCGAAAAGTATCGTCCTGGATCAGCCTGTGCAGTCCGCACGGGCTGATCCAGGACGGCACTTTCCGCCTACTGTTGATTCATGTTTAGAAGAGACTTTCTTGAAACCGAAAATACCATAAAAGCGGAAAGTGTCGTCCCGGATCAGCATGTAAAGACTGCAAAGGTTGATCTGGGACGACACTTTACGCACATGCATGAAGCCCGGTTTTCCCAAGACGGGCCTCATTAATTTAGTACTTTCAATGTTGATTTGTAACTTTATTTATAAATTTTATTGCAACAAAACGTGGTGAATGGTTCACCTCATATAAGCTGTGCATTAACGTTTGTTGTAACGATTTGAACATAATTCGGGACCTTAGGATAACAAGGGCCTATCTAACATGCGCTAAAGAAGCAGATAGGCCCCTGTAATACTAAGAATGTATATAATATGAAATAAAATATATTTAGTGTAACAAGAAACATTTTTTATATTGTGAAAACGTTTTGAGATTAGCGGCTACAAGTAATACGTATCAAAATTGTACCGCAAACAATTAAAACTGCAAAATAAGCCATGAACGTCAAACTCTCAATCCCCTTCGATTTGTTTTATTGCGACCTGCGTTATGTGACGGCTAACGGAGCGTAAACGAGCGTCAATGCATGTTCACGTCGTTAATTAGTTACGTTAACGTCTAGCGCAATGACAGCGTGATTGTTGATTGGTCCGACGCAAAACCGATGTAGTTTATAAGCGGAGACCAAACCGTTGTCTGACAGAACTTCGATGATAATTTGTAGTCGAAACATTATTTATATATTTTATATTTACTACATTTATAACAGGTATTTGGACTTTTTGTTATAATTATAATAATAACTCTTCTTATTAATAGTATTTTATTATTACACTTATTACTAATAGACATATTGTGAAAAGTTAAAGCAGCTTAATTCAACAGATAATAAAAATAAATCAATATTCGTTACCTCATTTGCATTTTAGTGTTTTAATCACATTTTGATGCGTTTTTATGTTAAACATGTGCGCGTAATTATGAACATTTAGCGGAGGGGGGTCGGTTCCTTTTCATCTTATTAGATTTGGATAGTAAATTGATACGTAAGTTCGCATTATATAAATAATGTAATAACCATACACAGTTTCTCACACTGGTTTTTGTGTATTTTTTAGAATGTTTAATGTTGTTTATAAAATTATAGGGTTATGTTTATTGTAACAAATTGTAGAATGTTTGTATTTATAACCTACGTAAAATCCTCCTGCTTGCAGGCTGACATGTTAAGGACCCGGGATGTTGTCCTCTCGTGCATTCTCGCCGTGCACGTGGTTTTCAGTGCGCATGCCCCGGCAGTGGGCACGGATCCATCGGGTAAGCACGGCTTGTATTATCTCAGTTTTATTACATTATACATTATCGCGTGGTTGTAACAGATAGTAGTTTGCTTCCATCAATTATGTTTCTGTGGTATTCTCTTTTTTTCTTTTATTTTCGTATATTACTTTTAATCGTATTATATTTATTTTATTAATGTTTAGGCTGATTTATGTTTGTGTTTCTGTTGTTGTTTATATGCTTATGTTTGTTTATGTCTTATGTTATGAACAAAGTCATATTTATAAATTTGTTATGTAATACAACAGGAACAAGCAAATTTTAAAATACATTAAAATGTGTTCTGATGAAGATACAGGCCACTAATATATAATTATATAAATATATATCCCGGTTTTCAGAATGTCGATCCCTGATGGACATGTATTTCGTCATCGACGGCTCGGACAGTATTTCGGCCCCCGACTTCGTGACCCTCAAGAAGGCGATGGCCAGCATGGTGCCCCACATTGACCTGGGCCCCAACAAGGCCCGGATAGGTATGCTGGTGTACAGCTCGCAGGTTCCGGTCTCGAGCAAGCACAGTTTCTCGTACGACGCCAACTATCTGTTAAACGCGGCCAACACCCTGGAGCACCCGAGGGACGGAACGAACACCGCCCTCGCTATCAAGGTAGGGTGTACATTACTCGTCTTTTGTGTTTGCTTATTTTATTATAACGTGTTCTTCATTAGCTTACAATTTAAACAAATTTTGTAAACTCGAGATTTTCAAATTATTTGTTATTGCATTACCTTGATTATTAAGATTATAGAATAGTTCTTAAATCATGATGTATTATAAATTTACACATCGGTATTGTAAAAAGGTTTTGTCATTGAAAATATTGACTACCCTGTAATGGAATTGGAATAAGATCGAATATTAAAAAAGGCTTTAACTTTGAAAGAAACCATTATAGACCTCAATTCGATACGAAAAATGTCACAAATGTCACAGATATCACAAATTTTGAATACTATATAAAACAAGGTTCACATTTGGCCATGCAGAAGCCATAATATACCCGTATTCGTTGAAGGAGATGACGCAAATCTTCAAAGAGCACGGCCGTCCAAACGTGCCGTGGACGTGCGTGGTCATCACAGACGGCATCAGCAAGGACCCCATGCAGACCATGCACGAGGCGAAGACGGCGGAACTCATGGGCATCAACATGTTCGCGGTGGGCATCGGGCCCCTCATCGCCCTCGAGGAGCTGCGCAACATCGCCTCCACGCAGAACCAGGTGATGACCATCGACAACTTCAGCCAACTCAAGGACAAGCTGGCCGGCATGATGACCACCATTTGCCGTAAGTGTAGCTCTGTTAGATACATATTGGACCATTCCCCGTGTTCAATATTTGCTGGCAATCCTGGGCACGTTTTTGCAAAAAAAGACTTTTTGCTGTTTATTTATTAATTAAATTATTACGGTGTACGAGTATGCACACAGTAACATGTATGTTTTGGGTTTGACGCCTGGCGTTTAAAGCCATGGTTGGACATTTGTCACTTGAGCGTAAAGTCTCTCACGATAATTTCAAGGTTTCAACATTAATATGCGCTTTTACAAATTGGTAATATCACATTTAGTGAGTGTAACAGAAAAACCTGAATGTATCCCAGAGAAAAATGTGTAATGTGATTTTATTTAAATTTATTTTTCCTAGAATTTGCTCTTAACTCAAAGCTTAACAATGGTCACTTAAAACTATAAATTCCTTCCATTTTTTGAACGCAAAGATAAAACTCGCCATCTTATTTTTGTAACAGCATGTCCCGTCCCTCCTGTCGTCCACTTCGCCAAATGTTCGGACGGCGCACGTGCGATAGGGACGGTGCGCCAGTACCAGTGTCTGGACGGGTACCTCCAGAGGGGCAACGGGGACATCACGTGTCAGAGCGACTTTACGTGGACCCACCTGTCAGCGGACTTTGAATGCGTTCGTGAGTATCCCTACTGCAGCATTAATGGTTGGCCATAATTAATTAATTGTACGTTCGTATTCTCTTAACTAGCAATATTCATTAATACAGAAGTACACTTGCATTTTTTTAAGTTTGCGATTTCGACTTTCCGTATGAAAACATGAAACAATATGTTGAACAGTGTATTTGGATATGAATGGCAATGTCTCATTTCGTTATTAAAACTATCTCAAGAATGACATTCTAAATTATATAAATGTATAAATTTATTTAATCATTAGTCGATTCCGCATATTAACGGAAGACATGTTTCCGCACTTTCAGCCTGCTCTGATCAGACCCCAATGGTTCAGCACGGCACATGCGGCGGAGGCGATATTCTGATTGGCTCCCGCCGTACCTACACTTGCGATGCCGGTTACCGCGCCTTTGGGAACCCGGAAATCATGTGTCAGAACGACGCAACATGGAGCATCCCCGACTTCAGATGCAAGTCGTGTGGACCGATCCCGCAGATGAGACACGCTGTGATCGGTGGTGGAGATTATACCATTGGCGCCGTGCGCTCATACTCCTGTCAGGCTGGATACCTGCAGATCGGATCACCGGAAATAGTTTGCATGAACAACGCTGAGTGGAGCGTACCGGACATGCAGTGCATCCCCTGCGGAGAAACACCTGTTATTAGCCACGGCACTTGTGGTGGAGGAGACTACATTATTGGAGCTAAGCGCTACTACTCATGCGACGTAGGGTACCTAGCCATGGGCAACCCAGAGATCAGATGTAATGCCCAAGCGCAATGGACTGTACCTCAATTCCAATGCGTCCCTTGTGGGCAAACCCCGGAAATACTGCATGGGCAGTGTGGCGGTGGCGATTACACTATTGGGGCTACACGAATGTTTACCTGCAACCCCGGCTATTTGGCCGTCGGCGACCCGATGATAACCTGTAACCCTCAAGCGCAGTGGACTATAGCCCAATTCAAGTGTGTACCATGCGGGGACACGCCAACTATTCTACACGGATCTTGCGGCGGTGGTGACTACACAATTGGCGCGACCAGAATGTTCACATGCGAGCCCGGCTATTTGGCGGTGGGTAACCCGATGATTACATGCAATCCTCGAGCTCAGTGGACACTCCCTGACTTCCAATGTATCCATTGCGGCGAAACCCCAGTCATTCCATTCGGAAGCTGCGGCGGTGGTGACAGCATTATCGGTGCAACCAGAACTTATACCTGCAACGCAGGCTATTTGGGAATTGGTGACCCGAAGATCACTTGCAATCCTCAAGCACAGTGGACACAGGCTTCGTACCAGTGCGTTCCTTGTGGAGACACCCCCGTTATTCCACATGGCACATGCGGCGGCGGTGACTACACAATCGGAGCAACCAGGATGTTCACATGCAACCCTGGATACCTGGCGGTCGGTGACCCCATGATACAATGCAATGCTCAAGCGCAATGGACGGCGCCCCAGTTCCAGTGCATCCCTTGCGGAGATACACCTGTGATCCCTCACGGCTCCTGTGGTGGAGGCGACTACACTATTGGAGCGATCAGGACGTACACGTGCGAAGCAGGATACCTCGCTGTGGGCGAGCCAACTATTACCTGCAACGCTCAGGCGCAGTGGACAATGCCGGAGATCAAATGTAAACCCTGTGGCGCAACTCCAACAATACCCAACGGCGTGTGCGAAGACGGTGATTACAGGATTGGAGCTAAACGCATGTTCAAATGCGCGCCAGGCTATTTCGCTGTTGGTAACAATGTCATTGAATGCAATGCCAACGCCCTGTGGACACCTGTCGATTTCCAGTGTATCCCTTGTGGACCCACGCCCGTCATCCCACATGGTCAATGCGGAGGAGGCGAGTTTACGACAGGAGCCAGACGTACGCTTACCTGCGACGCCGGCTACTTGGCTGTGGGGGATCCATACATCCAGTGCTTGGACAACGCGCAATGGTCGGCGTTGAACTTCCAGTGCAAGGCGTGCGGCGACACCCCGTTGGTCGCCAACGGCGAGTGCGGTGGCGGTGACTACACCATAGGCTCAGAGAGAGTCTTCTCCTGTAAACCCGGCTACAAGGCTGTTGGAACACGAGGCATTGTCTGTCGCGCTGATGCCTCGTGGTCCGTGCCGGATTTTACATGTGTGCCTTGCGGCGCCACACCGGAAGTTGAGCACGGAACGTGCGGCGGCGGCGACTACATCATTGGTGCAAAGAGAACGTACACATGCGCTGAAGGATACCTGCTCGTCGGTAGCCCGGAAATTAAATGCACTGCCGACGCTATTTGGACAACTCCCTCGTTCAAATGTACTCGTAAGTATTTCAATCGATATCTTTGGTTTCTCCGCGTTTTGATGCCTACTACTGATTAAACAGCCAAGCCAAGGGTGAATACAAATACAAACTGACGTGTTTTAATTAAAACGTTTCTGTAAGTTAGTAGTTTACAAATGCATTTAAAACTTAAAAGATAATTTGCTCAACATACTTTTGACATACATATTGTGAAATATCACTACTTCATGTACTTCGATGTCACAAAAATAGTATCTCTACTATACACGTGTATTATATTGAGGAAATTAATATATTAAATAAAAACGATTCAACAACATAATCCATGAAAGTCTGCTATCATGCTGTTCGAATGCAGAAAATCTAATTGTCTCCCGTTGCCTCTCACTTTCTTTGTTTTGCCGTTCCAGCATGCGGTGACACCCCGGTCGTGCTGAACTCGGACTGCGGGGGCGGCTCCCACCTCATTAACAGCAAGCGGACGTACGCCTGCCACACGGGCTACATCGCCAAGGGTAACCCTGACATCATGTGCCTCCCTTCCGCCCAGTGGTCCGAGCCCGCCTTCAAGTGTGTGGGTACGTAGCTTTGATCGAAGTGGCGGATTCTGGGTGTAAATATTAAATATAACGAACTATGATCTTTAAAAATATAGCTCGCGTTATTTAAATCTGTAATATTATAGTTAAGCAAGATTTAGTATCGAAATCTGTTTCTGTGTTGTTGTTTTTGTTTGTTTGGTGGTTGATGTTTTTGTTGTTGTTTAGTTATCGTTTCTTTTTAACATTATACCTTAATTAGTTATCATATACAACTATTTAATATATAATATGTCATACATAACATCATAGATTCCAAAGATATGCGGAATACATGTTCCATATAATGTATGAAAGGATGGGGAAATTATTTATAAATAAAATAGGTTAACCTATTCAGCAATCAATTTTTCTCAGACAATGTACTTACACATCGCATCCTCAGAAGAACAAAATTCACATTTTAACAATCTTAATATTGTTTTCAGACTGTGGACCTGTGCCAGTGGTCGCCAACGCCTACGCAGGTCTCGGACCCGCCACCGTCGGCAGCAAGGCAACCTACGTGTGCAACCAGGGGTACCGGATGTCCGGCCAGGCCGAGATCGTGTGTCTGAACAGCGGCCTGTGGAGCAAACCAACATTCACGTGTGCAGGTATGACGCAGTTGGAACTGGGATGTGGTGGTTTTGGTGTTGACATTACGTTGTGGTTTTCAATTGCTTATTGGTGTCGTTCGAATTAGTGGTATCGGTAAAGAGATACCGAATAATGCTTCTCGTAGGTAATCTTTCTTTCTGTAAAAAATGTCAATGTTCATAATAATTAAGCTTAATACATAGCTGAAACCCGACATTGCCTTTAACTAACGAACAAACAGCTACATGATTCGCAAACATCTAAAGCGGTTTTCCATTTATTACGAGTTCATGAAATTATGTGCTAAATCAGTGATTTATTAATTAAATACCAATCATTTAAATTACGAAAGAATGATATTCACAATTTCCGTCTTAAATTTGCAGTGAAGGTAGCCCCTGTCCCGATCTACACCCCGGTTGCCACCGACCCCACAGTGTGTGACGCCTGCCGCTACATCAACGGCGTCGGATACAACCGACACCCGACGGACTGCAACCAGTACGTGCAGTGTTTCGTAGGCGGCAAGGGTCTCGAACCGATCTACAGGCGATGCCCGTTCGGACTTTTCTGGGACCAGAACGTGCTCACGTGCAGGCCGGCGGACCAGGTCGACTGTCCCAATGGTGAGTCCGTCTGTGCTAAGAACAGAAAGTAAAAAAAAATGCATTTTAAGATTGTATTATAAATATGTACGTGCATTCTGAAAGATATCTATGGGTATTTTCTGCAGATAAAAGTTTAAAAGTACCAGCCCCACGGCTTCGTAATTGTTCTATCTTAAACTGATTCTTAGCTAAAATATTAACCTATTTTCCTAAAAAAGCTGATATTGTAGAGCATCTTTATATACGGTCACATGGTAACAGATTTTAATACTAAAACGTGATTGACAGCTTTTATAATCATAGTGAACCTGTACCTATGTATATATTACATACATCAATCGTAAATGCAATCACTAATTTCAGACCAGTGCAAGATCGCCGGTGTGAAGGTGTACAAACACTCGGACCCGGACAACTGCTGCGCCTACTGGAAGTGCCAGAACGGCCGTTCGTACGGCGAGTGCTGCGGGGAGGGCTTCTCCTTCGACGGCGCCGCCCAGATGTGCGTGCGCAACTTCGCCTGTACCACCACGTGCCCGTACAAGGACGAGATTCCTGGTATGTGACACGCCCATTCAGGGTTATGGGCAGAATTATGAATTTAGAACATTAGCTATTTATCCGTTTAACTGCACGTGCCCGTACTAAGATGGTGTAACTTATGCTTTACACGCCCCATTACATATTTAACAACATGGAAAATAATCAGCTAAACGCACGAGTTAATTACTTAATGCAATTAAACCATTTCTACTCTGTAATATTACATGTTTTGTGGTTCTTATTTAGTTACTTAATATTTTATTTAAATTTATTGTTTTCATAAATGACCCACATTTATTATGTAATTACTTAAATCAATTAAAGCATTTTATCTCAAGATATGCATGCAATATTAAATGTTTTGTAGTTCTTTTTTATCTACTTTATATTTTATTTAAATTTATTATTTGGATAAATGATCAGCATTTATTATTTTTATAAGTGCCACAATAACAGTTCTAATACTTACTTGTTAAATCATATAGTATTTCTATTCCATGTGTATCAAAATGCCATTTATTCCCCAACAGCGTGTGACAAGCGCCCGGGACCCACAGATACCATGTACCAACAGCACATCGGCAATAACTTCTGGGTTGACATGCCCTGTGCCCCGGGGACCGCCTTCCACCCCCTGGACTGCGAGTGCTCCCTGCTGCTGATGACCCTACCCGGCAAGACTAGACAGCAAGGTAAAAATATTATTTATAAAGGGTGTGTAAGTTAATAATAATAATAATAATAATATGACTGTGATAATGATAATGGCGATAACGGCAATAATGATAAGTAGTGGGAGGTACACGATTATATAACATTTTGGATGCGAATTTCGTTTTCGCTTAGTTCCTAAATAATGCTAAATGCTACTTTTCACTGAACATAAAAAAATGCGAATGCTTAAGCATTATAGAAAACAAAAGCGAAACAATTAAATATTAAGTTAATTAAAGAAAGCATGTGTTTGTGCATGTACTTTTAGTTCAAATGTATAACATGATAGCGTTCTACAGTTGTAACACATGTATTCCGAACTTCTTTCTTTCCAGTGTGCAAACCCGAGCTCTATATGCCGTTCACTCTCGGACTTGACGACAGATCGGGTAAGAACGTTTACGTCCTGCCAGAAAACGTCAGCGTTGTTGACGGCGCCGCCGTATTCAACGGCAACTCTCGCATCCTAGTCAACCGCTTCGCAAACACGGAGTTCTTCGGGAACCTCGTGATCAAGTTCCGTTATAACGAGTTCCGGAACGGCCCGTACTACCAGCAGCTACAGGCGCTGGTTACCAACGGCGACTGCGGGTCCGATCCTTCCATCGTCATCGCAAAGATGCCCAACTACGTGCTCATCGGCGCCAAGACCGACAAACCGAAATCCTTGGCACTTCCCACACTGGTGAGTAGTGTATGAATGTCCAGAAATATCACCATTTACCGTCACACTTGCATAACATTATTTAGCTCTATTATTGTTACACATCTATTTTGGGACGACACTTTACGCACATGCATTAATCCCGGTTTTCCCACGACACGCCTCAAATAAGTTTAAACTTAACTAAATCTCTCTCCCACAGGACAAGGACTGGAAGGAGGTGATCTACATCCACGATGAGCAGAAGCTGGAGGGTAAGGTGTGCGGCGCCTCGTTCAACAAGTGGTCCCTGGGGCCCATCCAGGCCACCCACTGCGCCCTCCAGATAGGCCGCGGCACAGGGCTCACTTCCTACCACGGGCTCATCGACGATGTAAGTGTCATATGTTGTTGTTGTTGTATAATGTTTTTGATGTTGTTATTTTGTGTTGTTTTTGTTTACTTTTGTGTTGTTGTGTTTTTTTTAATGTGTTTGTGGTGGGTTTTATTTTCTAGACTTTCTATTAGCGGTGTGTTTGGGGTTGTTGTAATGTAATGTTACTGTTGGTTTAGGCTTTGGAGATGTTGCTGATTTAAAGCTTCGTATTAAATAGCTTATTTTCAACAAAATATTATAATTATTACGAATAACGTTGAATCTGCACGATTCTAATGACGTAAAATAATACTGCTTTTTTCATCAGTTGAAAATATTTTGTCATACAAATTTCTTTCACATTTTAATGCATTTACTGTTCGTTTTATATACCCTGCCTGCTATATGTATGCGCGCCCGTATGTTTAAGACGTGAGGCACTATTGCTTTTAAATAAATGTATCTCAAGATCTTTCATTGATATATTTCTTTCCCTCACAGCTCTACGTCTACCAATGCCGCCCCCGTGAGGACATCCTTAACATCAACTACTAGAACAGTAGAAGCATGCAGTCTGTGATAGAACGGGATTTTTAAAGCCCCTTTATGTTATATTAGAACATGATGTTGAAAGTCCATGTATGGTGTTATATTAAATACGATTTTCACAAACGTGTTAAGGTCTTATATGTTATTATATAGCATACTATTATCAAATGTGATAAAGCTGTTGTATGTTATTTTCATATGTTTATGTGTTAGAGCCATTGGTTTCAATGCAACGGATTGAAATTTTATCATTCTGAAAGACCATTAAATTAAGTCAATCTTTAATTCATATACTGAAGTAGAAAACGCAAGCAAAATGTCTTTAAATAGATATTCAGGTGACGTTGTGCAACACGTGACACCCGTTTACGTATTAGTGATTCCTATATCTGTTGATGTTTTTGTTGAATAAATAACTAAACATATACAAAATAATTACATAGTGTTTCAGAATGATAATCATAAATTACTTTTTTACATTATTACCGCATGCTAGTTTTTACTACAATACTAGTATTACAAAACGGGACTTCAACCTACAAGTTGTGCGGTATTGTTAATCGATTGCCTTTTGACTTGTCTCTGTACATCTGTCACATCATTTACGTTTTATTATACGTTGACGTCTTGTAGACGTCTCTCTTTCGCATAATAATCATTCAAGTGTGTTTGTGAGTTACGTAAAGTCTGAAAATTGCGTATACATGTAACAAAATTAGACTGCAGTTTGGTTTTGTTGTTAATTATTATTAAAATGTATTGTGTAATGTGTTCAGGCGAAACTTTGTGATGTCGTAAGACCATCTATTTTGTTGATTACATTAACCGCATAATATGTTTTGTTTCCGTGATTGCATATTATTTAATTCATCAACTTTATTGTTTGAGCTTTGTATGTATGTTTTATTTGTAGGATGTTGTTTTTTTCCTGTCTCGTGTGCAATAAATATTCGCCAAATACGTAAAATGTCTATTTGACGTTAAGATATAGAGTAATACATCATGTATATATATCGGCGTTCGAAAATAAATTGTTCGTTGAAATGAACTCATTTTTGTTATTTTATCATCAACTCTTGGACCTCAATTATTTGAAACAAAATCACGGTATCTATGGTATGCCATCGTGTCACCTGTGTGAATCTACACATTTACTATATATCGTTGAGTGCACTGGATGTTTTGTTATTCAATCAACAACTCTTTGACCGCTATTATTTTAAACAAATATATCTATGGTGGTCCAGTATGTCACCTGCGTAAATCAACACATGAACTTTTTTCGTTGAACTGCACTGGATGTTTTGTTATTCAATCAACAACTATATGACAGCAATTATTTTAAATAATATATCTTTGGTAGGCCATCATCTCACCTGTCAATCAACAAATGAACTTAAAATCGTTGAAATGCACTGTATGTTTTGTTATTCAATCAACAACTATTTGACCGCAATTGTTAAAAAAAAAACACAAAATTCATAATAATTAAGTGATTTATTAAATCCTGTAACATTATACTTTTTAACACCGTATAGCAGGGGCTATTAAGCGTATTCAGCCATCTTTCCTTAGCACATCATGCGCTATTTACCAAATATATTGACTTTACACATGGATGTTTCCTGTGTTTATAATATAACATTATAATTATATTTAATTAATAATAAAACTTATTATTATTTTATTATTATTATTATTATTATTATTATTATTATTATTATAATAGGGCTTCAACCCCATCCCCAGTCTAAAAACCAATTTATGAAATATATACTTTAGTGTGTTTCGACATGACTTGTTCCTATGTAATCCGTTAAAAAGGATTTCTCTCGTATACAATAACAGCGTTTCCAACCGTGGTTAATTTACGCTCTCGTTGCCAATATCAACCTACCAATCAATATGTTTCCAGCCAATCGAACACCATGATTGGCAGGCTGTCCGGCTATAAGCGCAGTGGTTGGTACACTCGCTTCCTACCTCGGCGTCCCGGGTTTGCTTCCCACTCGGCGTTGTGAGTTTGGTTGGTTGTCACCATACCAGACAGGTGGGGTTTCCACCGGAAACTCCGGTTCCCCCCGCCCCCACAGCACAAGACCACATCAAAATAAAAATATCTTTTGGTAAAAATAAATAGCTAGAAATTGCAGCTATGATTCAAAATTCGTCCCAACTTTCGTGAGTCTCTGGTAATTAATTAGGTAGAAGTGCTGGGACACACTCCGGGTCCTCACATAATGCAGCCTCTGGCGCGGAAGGGCCTCATAAACTTCGAAATACACACCATAATTGGCAGATGCTCAGCAATATAACACCTAGCCCCTCGGCCCGAGGAATAAGAGTCACGATAAAATTATAGACAAGGCAATATTCGGTATATTAAGTGACACTCCAGCCGTTGACTGTTTGTGTAAGATCAAAGTCCAGCCCGACAACATCATAAAATAAGCCAATTACGGTATACTAAGTGAAACGCTCATTTAAGTTTGTGTAAGATAAAGCCCAACCCGAAAATGATATCACCGGGCTCAGCTGGGGGGGGGGGGGGGGCTGAATCCCACTAGCCCGGGCCTGAAACCGTGCCTGTATTATGTCACTTACATCTGCGTATTTTGAAAATAATTGAAAGATCGTACATATAAACTTTAAATGCAATGTGGTGTTTACTTTTTTACAGGGATATTTGCTGTAATCGTATATGCCGTGAAAAGGAAAAAAAATTGAAAGGAGCAGAATTCTCGGAATGACTGGAGCTAAAGTAAATGGATCAATATTTTTATGGTCACGTGAAAATTGTGTACGCAATGCGTAATATCACCGCTATGTAAACTGTGATAATTCTTACGCTCAAGTGGCAATTGATAGATAAGTAAATTATACGAGACAATCCGTAAGTTACACATATATCAGTTTTGAATATTTATGTAGAAAGTTCAATTGACATTCCTTAATTTCATACTTACCCCAGACGCCGAATATCTTTTTAAAGATAGTTCTTGTTCCATTTTGGGATCTATGATAACATATTTGGAAATTGTCAATTCTGTGAACAGGTTCCTTTAAGAAAGTTGATAAA